>JAMXBB010000004.1:52647282-52946082 GCA_024138015.1 Lumnitzera littorea | reverse complement strand
AGATATATATATGTATACATAAAATATAGCTTACATGTATATATGAATATATAACTACAAAATACATGTATATACTATACGAATACATATTCTTATATATATATACATATGAAAATAAAGCTTGTATACATATATACATAAGTAATCATTTCACGTATATACATATATGTATATATCTATATTTATTTTGTGAAAATGATAAAAATTTACTTTACATATTCTTATGTACACATTCATGTATTTTTATTTATACACATATGTATACTCATAAATCATATATTTTGCCTAATAGTATATATATATATATATACACATGTCTACATACATATATTTATACATACATATATATATATCTTAAGTTATCTACTCATGTATATGTACATGTATATGTAATGAGTTACTTAGTAAAATATCACAAAAATACTTAGTATATACATGTACATACCATATAATATACATATATACAACCAAAATAATTTTACTTACCTAAATATATTTGATTTTCTTCTTCTTTTCCTCCTCCTCCTCCTCCTTCTTATTTTTTCTTGTTCTTCTTTTTGTGTTTTCGGTTTGATTGTCTTGAAAAATTTTCCATATTTTTTTTCTTCTTTTATTTCCTACATGATCTGCAATTTTAGGGAGAAAAGAAGATAAAATAAAATAATAACCTAATCTTTACATTTATGAGGATAAGACAATGTAATCATTTCTAATTTTTTTCTTTTTTTATAAAATCAACACTTGGCAATTTAAGTACATTACGTAGGCTGCTAACTTCTAATTTTTTTGTTTGATTTTTCAGGACGTAGTAGCAAAGAGAAGAGAAGAAAAGAAAGAAAAGAGAAAAAGAAAGAAAGAAAAAGGAAGAAAATAGAAATTAAAAATAAATATATGTAATTTTTCTAAACATAAAAATCATAAAAATAATCATCATAAATTAAATTTGGAATTTTCTAAAAATTTATCAATTTAATTGGTACTCGTTACAATTATAATTTTTATAAGTTATTGTAACGATTTCGTTAAAAATTCTACGCGATTATGCGATTTAGTCGATAATTACAATCGACTATAATTATATCACTATTGAGTGATATTTAATTATTTTATAGGCTTAAAGTTATAATTTTAGGGTTTCGATCAAATTCGAGTTCAATTTTGATTAATTGTGTATAAATCATATTTCGAGTTTTAGTACGTGATTTAGGATTTCGATCAATTTCTAGGGTTTTTATTATTGGTGTTATATTCAATTTTTTAAGTTTCATAATCTTTTATTGTTACTAGCCTTATCGACTCATTACACAATTTAGGACACTTAAACTTAAATTAGGGTTCAAACTATCGATTTTCTAGAGTTTATAATACATATCAACATAGGAGAGGTTAGGGTACATTCTACTAACAAATTCTAACACTTGAAGATTTGGTTGGCATAGGTAGGGCTTCTTTGTAGTTCAGTAAGGGAAGTTAGTGACAAGAGGTGACCTTAAAGTAAGTTGGAAGGGATAGCTCTAAAGTTAGCTTAGAGAGTTTCAAATCAATTAGAGTTATGTACTGACTATCTCGAGAGCTTAGAAGATCATGTAGGTTGGTTGGGTACTTTAAGTTGGTATGGATAGATCTAGCTCGATAGCTAAGGATCTGTGAGGCTAGGTTGTTTAAGCCTCTAACTCTTGATAAGGTGAGATGTCTCAGTGTTAGATTCCTATCACTACCTCTAACTATAATGTCTACTAGTAATCCATCCTATTGATTTAAGCCATGATAAAATAACCGAAGTTAGTCCCTCATAAGATATCTATGGCTAAGGCATTATCGCAATAACCCTTTAAACCTCTCCCAAGCTTCACTAAAGGGCTCTCCTTCCTTTTACGTAAATGTTGATATTCATAGCTTAAAGGTAGTAACTTTTTCTAGTGAAGAAAAGTATGTAAGAAATTAAGAAGGCCAATCCCCCCACTTGTTAATACCATATCTTCTCAATCCATAATACCAACTCCTTGTACGACCTTTTAATGAAAATGAGAACAATCGTAGCATCAATGCATCCTCTAAAACTCTTTGATGATCGATACTTGAGCATAGTTAGAGAAACTCTTGAATATGCTCATTAGGATCATCATGCAGATGTCCTTCAAATTGCTTACCTTGCATAAACCTAAGCAATTCAAAGGTAAACTTAAAATTCTCTAATTAATTTCAGGTGGATTAATAATTGGGGTTACATCTTTAATAGATGGGACTAAGTAATCCTATAATGTTCTGTTATCCCTTATATCAATTCTCCTAAATTCTATTCCCTACCAATCCCAACCAAATTGCTAAACCAAAACTTGAAAATATCAATACAAATATCTAAACAACACCTTGTCTAACTTGACAACAAATTGGCTAGGGACAATTTAGCACTCAAGAAATAAGTTTGGCAATAAGGTTCTAAACTTTACACTTAAAACAACTCGAATTAATAAGAAAATAGAAAAGTTAACTCAATTGAAAAAGAAAGTAAATAAATATCAGAATTTTAACAATTAAACCACTCAATATTAATAGAAATTACACTAAGCTACCAACTATAACCAATAAGTACAACTACACTAAGGCTTAGTCTTAGAGTCCTCAACTTATCTAATATCAAAACAATTGCCTTCTCCCTAGCAAGGACACTAAAAACTAACCATGGTCAACATGAAATATAGGAAAAATAATAAATTTTAAAACATAGGGATTTCAAAAACAGTATCGATCGCTTACCGATTAATTTATTGGATTGCATGTAGTAAAAAAACTAGTAAGTTTTCACTAGGTCATTTCCATGAGGAAAAGGGCTTATCTAAGTACCGGATTTTAACTTGTTACTCTAATCTATGCTAACTGATAGAGAGTTGAGAAATTGCAACAAAATGTAAATGTAGGAGCACAAATATGACAATTAAAACTAATTACAAAGATGTAGGCTTGTGATATTCGATGTAGTGGCGAGGTTATGTCGTTAGATATCAAGTATGATTTTTAATTGGGTTTTAATGGAATTTATTTGAGTTCAATCATGGATAGGGCATCTCACTCAATTATGTAGTGAAAAATCTCCCCTCAGCCTCATTTTCCTATACAATTAGCTAAAGACTTAATTCCTGTTACAAATTAAGTGCTATAGTTCTAGAAATTAGGGGACCAATTTCCCCTGGGTCTCATAACCTATTATAATTCACTATAGCCACATAAAATAGTATGAATTCAATGGGATCTCTATTACTAATCTCCTTTTGGTTTGATGCTTATAAAAACTTGTTCATCAATACTCTAAAAACTCATTGATACATGTTGGATTTTATGTAACTAATCTCTTCTTGGTCTCATAATCATGCAAATCCATTTAACTCTAGGGATTTCTTAAGACTAATCATGATCACTCATAAAAACCCATCAAGAGATTCATCAAAATCACCTTAACAAGCTTAAATAAGGCATTAAACACCAAAATCCCAATTAAGCACATAAATCCCTAATTAAACACACAAACCTATATCAAAACTACAAAATTCCACCAACTACATCATTTGCATTATCACAAACCCACAAGAAATTACTTAGTCGCACATGATTTTAATAACAACAACAAGAATAACTAAAAACATTGCAATAACTTCTATGATTAAAAAAGATAATGAACTATCTAAATGAGAACAAGAGTATAAAAACAATGAACTAAAATGAATCTATTATAAATATCACAAAATATGCATTAAACTCTTAAAAACAAGTGCTAGTATTCATAGAAATAGTATAAGAATAGAAAACATAGCAAGGAGCTCGCAAAACTATGCTAAAACCTAAGTGAAACTTGATTATGACTCACTATTTATGTAGGAAATGCTAGTATTTACAGATTTAGGCTACTAATTAATCGATAATAGGGTCTATCAATCGATAAACACATGTCGACCTAGTGTTGGTTTTGTGTTTTATGAAATACAGCGTTTTAGATTAAGGTTTTAGTTTTGATCAACCCTAATTTGTAATTTCTTCTACCAATTGATTTGTAAGGATGGTATTGATCGGTTGGTATGGTTGAGTCCCCATAGCAACCTTCTATTCAATCATCATCCTCTTCTACCAACCAATTGCAATTGGTCGATATGCTAAACACCAACACTTCTTCATTTTTAGCTCTTTGATGGATTGGTAGGGGCAACCAAGACCATGGTAGCGCCTATATACTTGCATACATAATATGAAGTTAACAAAATTCAACCCCAAAATGAATCTTTTTCATATATTTTTATTAGTTTTGTTTGAGTTGGTCCATCTTTGCATAAACTCCATTTCTATATAAAATTCATTGATTTCTCTTGAATTTAAGCACAAATGGGGCTTTAAAGTTGGGAAAATTATGTATTTCAAACCATGACAATCTACATACTTACTAAAGCCTACCATAAATCATAGAGCACAGTTAAAAGTCATTTTCACTATAACTTCATGAAACTTCATGATCTCTTGCAAAAATAGAAATGAAATAACTAAAGCATTGTTACTCTTGTTACATGGCATAAAATGTGCCATTTTGTTGAACTTGTTGACCAAAACCATTATAGCATCTTTTCGTATGTTGTTCTCAGCAATCCAAGAATAAAATCCATGGTCAGGTTAATCCATGGTTTGGTTATCATAGGTAGAAGCATAGTCTTCCCTCACATTGCTCGGCATTTAGCCTCCTTATAGGTCATTCATCTCTCAACAACTGGATGCACAACCCTCAACATTCTAGGCTAGTAAAATCTCAACTTTAACAACTCATACATTCCCCTTTCTTTGAAATGTCCTGACAATCCTTTACTATGTAGTTCCCTGATGAGTAGTTCTTGTATTGAACAGATCAGCATGCATAGTTTTCCATATCAAAATAGATATTCTTCTTCCACAAAGTAGTCATCCAACATTCTTCCTTTAGTATAGTAAGCATAAATTGGACCAAAATGTGGATCTCGAGATATTGCTCCTTGAGGCTTAATGCCTGCAAATCCCATTAATCTTGTCTAAAGTTCAAAAAGCATCACATGCCATTTAAATAAGATATTTGCAACTATATTTACTTTCCCTTACTTATACCTGATCACAAATGAAAATCTATAATACCCTAAATTTCGAGCCAATATGATTATCCTAGGATCCGAGCCCTTATATTTAAAGCACTGGTCTAAGATATCGGTTTAATTTTAAGCTTTATAGTAAGGTTAAAAAAGTTAGATGAAGTTATTTAAGTAAAGTTAAGTTCTCAAAATAAGCTATATAAAAATATTAATTTAAGAAAATGTCAATTTATCGCCAAAGTCGATAAATATAGAAAATGTGAAATTTAAGCATTTAGATATAACAAGATATTAGAGATAAGTTATTTAACTTATAAAAATAATAAATGAAGTTGAATTATACATGAATTAACATAGAACATACATTATTTGTATTAAATACACATATATAATAAGAAATTATTATTTAAATAAGGTAAATTAATATAAAAAATTGAAAAATTAATAAAAAATGCTATGATGAGTCATCATACCTATATGGCAGCTTAGGATTAATTTTGATAACGAGTCAAAAGCAAAGAAATGAGGAAATGACACCTCATGCATTGGAAATCCAAAAAAATTATATGTGTAAGCCATATGTCCAATTTTTATAAATTCTTATCCATTTAAAAAATATAAATAGGGCTTATAAACATCAAAAACAACATTTTGAAAGTCTAAAAAATATAAGAAAATCACTCAAGAAAATTTTGAAACAAATTAGAAAAAAATAAGAAAATTAGAGCAAAAATAAGATACGGAATCTGATTAGGTTGGTTCAATATTGGTGCCCAGTCATGGTGGCCATTTGGGGTCAAGGAAAGCACTACTAGAGAAGGTGTTCCGATAAAGTTAGGTGGCTGGAGGCAACTAGTTCAGGTGAACCAAATTTTTAGCCAAAATTTTGTAATTTTACTAAGAATAGCAAATGATATTATTTAATTATGAAACTTGGTTTTCTAGAGTTATTTTATGTGTAGAATAATATAATAATTTTATTTTAGTGAAATAATTATTTGAAATATAAGGTCCTTAAGAAATAGCTCTATTTGGACGAAAATTAAATTAAATTTTAGAAATAGTAAATAGTGTTCTTTCAAGTTGAAAATTTTTACATGACATACTCAATATATGTATTTAATTTTAGTAATAATAATTTTTGAAAATAATTATATTTACTATTTATTGTAATTATTTTGGATAAAACTGGTAATTTCGCTGTTTTAGTGAATTAATCAGGTTTTAACAAAATCAAAGTATGACCCCTATATATTATGATTTCTGGATGTTCATAGTGATGTTTGGGACACTTAAATTTTATCCTGTGATTAAATTCACTTGTTCGCTTAATTTTCACTAATTTTAAGTCAAAATCGCTATTTTCATAAAAATATATAATAGCTATTTTAGTATAATTCATGGTCAATAACTAAACTACGTATTTTTGTGACTCTATAGGATTTTTCGTGGAATGAATCGGGCTTATATACTATTTATTATGTATTTTCATAATATAAACCTATATATTAGCTTAATATATGATATAGTAATTAGTACTAATGTGATATTTGTTAAATATGCAAAGGATTAGTATTTTGGAGTACATAATGAATGCTGACCAACTTAAGGAATGAGGAATTTTATGACTTTTAATTTAGATTTAGGATTTAATTGAGTTAATTATGAGGTTATATTAACATACGGTTGAATCAGTAACAGGAAAAGGTATTTTTGGATATTTGGAAATATCGGTTAGTTATGATTCTTAAAATATCTTAATAGTGATTAGAATAACGATCATGATGACATAAAGTTTACTAAAATTGGATAAGAAATAAATAAGATACAATCGGATTAAGCTTGGAAGCACAATAACAAAAATGCATAAGAACTTCGTATTGATCGGTAGTTGACTTGGGGACTATGTGTATTTTTCTAGGTGTAATAGGTGAGGAACAACCACATCATGAATCTTAGGATTTTACATTATTGTCGAGCACAGGTAAGTAGATATTTCTATTTTTGTACAAGTAGACTTATGTCTATTTAACTTAGAGTTAGTTGTGTTATGAATTGTAATAACATGCTAGATTGATTGGATACTTGATTTTATTGAATGTGTGTTGAAAAAGTGAAATGTTTCTTGTGTATGACTGATTTATCAATGTGTACTTTTGTTTGGAAAACTTGGAAATCGAACTATTCTGTAGGATGTTCGCCCAAGCGAGCCCTATGCAAAGAAATATAATATAAAGCTGAGAAACAAAGCTAAAGTTGAGATAGTTGAATTGTTTATAACATGGAACTTGAGATGCATGCCTGATACTAGGTTACTATGTTGTTTACTACATTTATGGCATGACACGAAAGGACTTATGGGTCAAGTTTTTGAAAAGTTTGAAAATTGTTGAGTTAGCTTTGGGACATATAGAATGCATTGCTCAACTTACTCTGGCCACATTGAGTGACCGACTGCGTATTGGATTTTCAAACCATAGAAGGTGGTTTTTGTTAGGGGTCCTACTCCTAAGCATCTTTTTGTTGCCTTAGGTTCCTAGACAGTGTATCTAAATGCCCGAGTATGTCGACTAACCAGATGAGGAATTGGAAAAATATATGATATCGGTATCGATGTATGTCATGTGCATGTGCATAGTACAGATTTTTTGCATAAACAGTTTGTATTGATAACTCGAGTTATGAGATTGAATGTCTTATAGTACTGATCTGTATGAATGTATGTATGTGTGTTCTATGTTTTGTTTTATCCACTATCACTTAGCTCATAGAGAGTGAAGGGTATACTTGTGTATCCGCAAGTTATGAAGAGAACTAATGGGGTAGCATCAGCTAAGGGAAAGTCTTTGAGAGTGTATAAGACGGAGTCAACCACTTTTAAAGAAGTTTTGTTATATTTTGTTCTTAGTTCTATAAAGGATCTATACATATAAAAAAAAAAAAAAGGTACTGTATTTTCAGTTTGGTTAAGTTTGTCAGATGTAATCTTTTGTATAAACAGATATTAAGCTGAACTCCGTTGTAGTACTCTTTTGTTATAAATATAACTTGTGTTAAGTATAAACAGGTATTCCTATGTGATGGTACATCCTGTGCTATGCCGGGATGTAACAAAATCCCTTTATAAACTCAACTCATTTAATTTGTTGCTTAGATAGCTTTAACTGGCTCCTCAAATACCTCAAAGTTTGGTGATTAAAGTATACAAAAAACTCTTTTAGTAATAGGTAATCTTGCCATGTTCATAGAGTTTGGACAAGTGCGTACAGATCCTTTTCATACATTGAATAGTTTAAAGTCGATCCTTTGAGTTTCTTGCTAAAATAAGTAATAGATTAGCCATATTGCATGAGAATTGCTCCAATACCAATGCCAGATGCATCACATTCCAACTTGAAAACCTTACTAAAATCAAGTAAAGATAGTACTGGGGTAGAAGTCAACCTCTTTCATCTCAACAAAGCTTTCCTCCTCCTTACTTCCCCAATAAAATTCTACATTCTTCTTAGTGAACTCAATAAGGGGTGTAGTAACAAAACTAATGTTATGAATGAACCTACAAAAAAAAGAAGCTAAGCTATGACAACTTTGTACATCAGCACAAGAGGTTAGGATAGGCCATTCCATAATAACTCGAACCTTTTCCTCATCTACTCTCAAGCCTTGACCATTGACTACATACCTAAGAAATATACCTCCTCTTGACAAAAACATCACTTCTTCAAATTCCTAAGTAATTTCTCAACTCATAGCACTTCAAAAACAATTCAGAGATAATTTACATGACTTGATAAATCGGGATTATACACTAGAATGTCATTGAAATAGACCACAATAGGCTTTCCTATTTGATTCCTTGGCACATGGTTCATCAATCACATTAATGTGCTTAGGGCATTAGATAACAAGAATGGCATAATAAGCCATTCATATAGGTGATGTCCCATCTTAAAGGTTGTTTCCATTCATCTCCTTCTCACATACATATTTGATGGTATTCGGACTTTAGGTTGATCTGAAAAAATATCCTCGTACTATGCAATTCATCTAACACATTGTTTAGCTTGAGGATTGGATACTCATACTTGATAGTGATTTTATTAACAACTTGGTTGTCCATACATATTCTCTAACTTCTGTCTTTCTTAAGAACTAATAGTACCAGCACATAGGCTTAGGCCTTCCCTAACATAGCCTCTTTCAATTAGCTTACTCACTTATCTTTGCAGTTTGATAGCTTGCTCAAGATTCATCCGATAAACCTATTGATTTGATAAAGCGACTCCTAGCTACAAGCTACAAGTTAATGCCATGCTTTATTCATCACTTCGATATAGTCCTTTTGGTATCTCTTTAGGGAATATATTGGCAAAATTATCTATCAACTTCTTGTACTCTTTAGGTAAGTTAGCCTACTCTTTCAATTCTAACTATCTCTATATCAATAAGAAGGTTAGTATTTGACCTCACAACTTCTCTAAGCTTAGACAGGCTCATAACCAAAGTCTTCTGAGATCAATGACTCAACTTAGTTTGCATATTACTAAATTGATTGTTAGCAGTCCTTCTTTAATGTGTAAGTATTCTTATAGTCATCATAGGGATAAGGGTAATAGCCATCATACTTGACTTCCCTATTGAGTAACTAAAGTCTACCTAGTAAAATATGTGAAGCACATACTAGCAACATATCGCTTAGTATCTCATCCTTATAACTCCTAACAAATATAGGTAACAATACTTACTAGTATGATTTAGGATGTAGAGAGGTTAACAAGTGTAACTACTTGACTAGCCTCGTAGATACAACATTGATACAACTACTACTATCAATAATCAATGCATAAAGCTGATCTCTTACCTTACACGTAGTATGAAATAATTTCATGTGTTGCTCATTCTCTTTGTCAAGCTTTAGGCTTATTGCTTGACAAACAGCTAAAACTAACATGTTACCTTTTTTTTTTTTTTGTAGATAAATGTTATCTCTTATAACTTCCACCTTCACTCCATCATTTCCTTCTTCCCTAGCTTCACTAACTTCTTCATTAGTACCATTTAGACATGTCTAAATTCTTCTCTTTCCCTCCTAGCTCTATCCTCATTCCTTTTGCATGCGATGCTTGTCCTTCTTTCTTACTCAGCACTGCACTACTAAGCTTTCTACTACTTCCTTAGACAAGTCAAACTAATTGAATAGGTCAGGAATTAAGAGCTTAATAAGGCCTATTTCTCTTCTATCTTTCAATACATTGGGCAACCTTAATTACTTCTTCAAAGGAGTGAAAGAACAGCACCTTGACAACTTCTCTTAGTTCATAACTTAGGCCAGTAACAAATCATAAAACAGTTTGAGCCTCAAGCTCATCCACTTCACACTTGACCAACATTTGGAGCTCTTGTATGTACTCGTCCACAAATCAATTGCCTTGCCTTAATTCTTATAACTTTGCAAAAGTATCCTAATAGTATGAATTAGGAATAAATCTTCCTCACACGACTCTATTCATTACTTCCCATGTTCTGACACCTCGTCTACCATCTCTTCTTCTCATCATATGTAACTTTTTCAACCACATACAAGCATATTTAGTAAACTCTAGAGCAACAAGTCTAATAACCTTATCCTCCTCAGCATAGTGATAGCAGTCAAACAACTTCTTAACTCATTCTTCTCAATCCAAGTACTCATCAATGCTATTACTTCTTAAGAAACTCAAAATTTGGACTTTCACATTTTCAATACTTTTAGGAACTCAAAAGTATGCCATTTTTCGATTACTTGTAAAAAGGAATTGTTGTAGGGTGAGTAAATCATGACTTAGTGGGTTCATCTTTCACTACTACTGTTTAAGTAAGTTATTAAGCATTATTGACACATATGCAAAGTAGCTACATACAAAATGAATGCATACATGAGGAATGCAAGCAATACATCCATGAAGCTCTAGAGGCATAGAAGGTGTAGATTTACGTCGTCTACAAATCGATCATCTCCCATACTTAACTATATGGGACATCTCACCTTACCTACATAAGGCTATCTGTGGATGCCATTTTCATAGATGAAACTTGATTATTATCTTAGTCGAGAATATCATACTAATCAATTTGGTGGACCTTAACTAGGGAAATTCACTATCAACAGTCAATATAATGACCTATGGGCTCACTATTAGCAAATCTCACTATTAGCAAATCGATAGAGTGCCCCATGGGTTAAACTACACGAGTCTTGATTTAGGCCAATCACTATCTATCATTTGAAGGAGGTCTATTAGTTTTGTCTCAATGATTAAAAGTGGTATAAGTAGCTTCTACGACCATTCATTGAGTTTAATAAAATCCTATTTTGAATCTTAAAACATTCTAAAATGTGTTTTGCAAAATTTTCATAAAACTTAGCAAAGCCATATGCATTCTAATTGATAATTGTTGGATCACAAACAAGAAACAGATGCATATCTAGTTATTTTAATCAAATATTTAAAATTTACCATTTTAATAAGGCGATCACATGGATCCTGACATGTAAATAATCAATCATTCAAACAGATAATTACGGGTAAATAGTAGAATATTAAGTAATCATAAAACTCAAGTTAATAGCAAATCATTAAAACTCCCTCACCTAAGCTTGCATGCCTACTTGTCTTAACCTTTGAGGTTGTTGAATTAGAAGTTAAGTCACCTAAAATATAATAATACAATGTATTTCGGTAATTGAAAGAGGGTTTCTTTAAGAACCTAATAGTTTACCTACTTATTGAAGCCCGCCATAGATCCTCAAGTATGGTTAAAACTTATTTTTGTTGTAACTTTTTCATTTTGAGTCCATTTGTCCCATTCTTATAGTCAATTCATATAATTTCTTATGTACTTTTGTATGGTGGGATCCATTTTTGAAGTTGAGATCAATAACTATAAGTTTGGATATGGGTTATATTTGAATTTTTTATGTTTCCCTTTTAACTTAGTTGATTTTCTAGTTTAATTAGGTGTTTAAGCGTATAAGGCGTTGTTCTACTCATTTATTATTATTAATTAGGCTTTTATATTGTTATTAGGCCTAAAATATTCAAGTTTTATATAAGTTTTTACTTATAGGCCTTCTATCAATTTACTTAGTCTTTTCAATTAACTTAAGTGTATTTGGGCTTTAGTTTGGACCTAAGACCTACATGAAGTTAATGGGCTTAATTTACTTATTATTAGGCCTTTAATACATTATTCTATAGCTACTAAGTTAGTTGGGCCAATTCAATTTTTAGGCTCAAGCTCATCTCTTATAATTTTAGGACTTAAACCACTCCTTTTAGTTAGTTTTTGGCTTGATTTATATCTAGACCTACTATGGGCTCTTTAAACTAGTAGACTTAGTAGGCCTTTTAATTAGGACTTATTCATAGCTTGTTGGTCATGAGCATTCAAGTGGGCTTAAAGCTTGATTCGCAGGTTATTTAACTCATTTTAATTCCAATTTACATCCAACTAACATGTACTAATGGGCTAAATAACTTATTGAACACATTGAATGACTCATTTAACATACAATTTTAGATTAGGTCATATCAATTAAGTGGGCTTCTAATTAATCTATCTAAGCCTAAAGTTCGATATTTAGGCCTAAACATGCACTTTAAGCCTTGTTCGGCCACTTATCTCATAAGTTTAAGTCCTAAACTTTAATTAACATTAATTAATCATGTCATTAAGGTGATATATCAAAAGTTGTAACTTGCAACCCTTGCTTTGGTGGAAACTAAGTAGGTCTCTTAAGAGATTTTAATCCATTTCATGTAAAACATACTCTAATATATGTTATAATCAATATTTAACCTAAGTAAGTGTGAAAACATGGAATATCATGTAAAGACCATATTGTATATTTTGGCCATGCTTGGGTCCTTAGGATTTCATTGGGTCATCCATCATTTTGATAAGTTACACACTAATTCCAAGACTTAAACATCAAGTAGTAGCATTATGTTTACTAAACTAAAAATCTATGAAAATACTTATGTATGATCATGTAAATATGGTAAATAAAGTTGACATTTAATTAAGTTCTAGGAGGTAAATTAGGATTTTAGGGCAATTAAGTGAATATTTTACTATTTAATTAGGCTTTAATAGTTGAATTAGGGTTTTTGGAATTTTATCTTTAAAGTTTTAGAGTTTGTTTTGATGTTTTGATTAAATTTTTTTTTTTTCAATTTCTTTGATCTTATTGAGCATAGTGAATATCTATCGATTTTCAAGTTCAATGCTAACTTCAAAATGTGGTGTTTGTGGGATTTATAGATAAGTTGGTGTTTGGGGATTGTAACACGAATATCCTAATACCAGTTAGGTTAAGTTGTGTTAAGGGATTATAATATGAATGTCTCAATGATAGTTTAAGCAAGGGCCATAATATTAGTGTCCCAACTTAGGAGTCATGTAAGGAGATATGAGTTACTCTAAGTTTAAAGTTAGTCGTGAATAATTTTAAGCTTTGTTAAATGATGGATAGTTGAAAGATAATAAGCTGTTCACCTTATGTTCTTGTTGCATTTTATTATGTATGTGAACTTGCATTAATGCATGGCATTTGTATGTATTTATGAGTTTTTATACTGGACGTTAACTTATTCTTTTATTTCTTTTAGTTGCAAGAGCCCTATATAAATAGATAAATTATAATGAGTTAAGGAATTCATTTTACTATTTTCAAGAGGATGATATAGGAGAAAATTATTATTATTATTATTATTTAGATGATGAAGTATGAATGTTTAAAGGAAGATTAGAGGAGAATTGTTTTAATTAGTTAATGTTGCTACGATACTTCATTTAGTTATATTATTGAGTTTCCTGTTTTTGGTCATTCAAGAGAGTTTGATTGTTTTATTTAGAGAATTTAATATATTGATTCTTAAAGTTAGTAAGTTAATTATGGAATTTTAATTGCTCATCTAACCTGATATATTAGTAGTTCGTTAAAGACGAATGATAATCTCTGTGGCATTCTAGATCTGGGATATTACATCTAGGGACAAATGGCCTGTTATGGCACCCTTAAATTATGAGGCATTGCACCAACGAATATTGAAAATCTCTAATTAAAACCTAAAATGAGAAGCCGAAATTCCGATAATGACAACGCGACTTGTGGAGGAGCCTTCTCGCAGTCAAACACCTTGAGATAAACCTTACCCATTATTAATAATCCAAAAAAGAAAAGGTAACGACGTGAAAGAACTAGACTACAAATACATGAGGATGTAGAATACCCAACATTCTTGTGAACAGAGGGTGAAAAAAAAAAAAAAAAACTGTAGAAGAAAGAACTATATGCAGAAGCACTACGCGAGGCAAAAGCTACTGCGCGACGTGGAAATAGTAGAGGCAATAAAAGTTGAGTTGGAATAAACGTATCCAGCTTAAAGTACTTTTCAATATATGTCTCGCACTTATTGAATTCCCCATCATTCTGATATTCTTCTATGTGAGATACCACTTTCATCGCTTCACTCTGAAATTAATATGACGTGGGTCATGTCTATTTCTCATTGCAAATTCAATTGGGAAAATATTAATAAAGAAAGAAAAGTAGGGTATGAGTGGCAAAGTAGAGGTGGAAGAGGGGAAGAAAAAAGAAAATCAAAGGAAAATGAAAGTTCCATTACCAACAAGTAATGGAATGGTTTCATCATCTAACTTAATTTTCTCCACACGTCTCCCTCGTATCGGTATCATATAAACCCCTCCCATCATGCCTCTCCCGTACACCCCTTAAGCTATTGAGCCTCAAGTTCATTCACACTCTTTTTTTTTTTTTAATATCCATTTTCCTTCAACGATATATAATAAAATTGAAGGAAAATATATATATATATCGAGAAGGAAAAAGAAAAAATGGTGAAGTTCTCAAAGGAGCTTGAAGCTCAACTCATTCCAGAATGGAAAGAGGCCTTCGTTAACTACAGGCAGCTTAAGAAGCAAATCAAGAAAATTAAGCTCTCAAGACAACCGAAGCAATCTCTTGACCCAGAAGGGGATTTTGGTCTCTCCATTTTTGATCCCCTACGCTCGGTGGCACGCAAATTAATGCACAAGTTCCACGGCAGTTTCGGTAACACAGCTGATTCATTCCAGGTATAGTTATGTCTATCCAATATGTTGTAAAATTTGATGTTCGCATTCTTTTCTTAAATCATCGGTATTGTTAATTTTTTTCATCTATTTTTTTGGGAGAAAAAAGCTACATTAAGGGAGGATCACTAGGAGGGGAATATGAATAAGAACAAACAAACAGCATTGAATGTTTTTATTTGTTGGGATGTAACGCAAGTGATTGCTTGGACATACGATTTCTTGCAGGAAAGCGAAAGAGGTTAACTTCTGTTGTGTTTATGCTGAATAGCTAGGCTCGGTTGATTCCAGAGGAAAACACGCCCCCTTTCTTTTCTTCGGAGTTTCCATCCATGATATCTCTCTCTCTCTCTCTCTCTCTCCCCCTCCCCGTAGAATTATCAAAGAAGTTAAGACAAATCTAACCTACATCTAATATTGACGTGTGCTTGCATGCATCGATGGCATTCGATACAAAGCTACTACAAAAATAATATAAATGCTTACGTTCTTAAATCGAGATTACATATGGCCGAAGAAATGTATTAGACGATATAAATATGTATTATTATTTTCTTCACTCTGGTCAATTCATCGATTTTGGAAATTTGGACGGATTCATTTTGTATACTTAACCCGTTTTCTTTTAACCATAAGTGTGTTTATATAGTTGTCCGGAGAAATTTCACTTGTGTTAGTCAAAATAATTCACATCTGTGGGACTTTCTCCCAGAAGGGATTACGTTTGAAAGTGCATGTTGTTTACGAGGTATTCCTTGCCGTATTTTGGAATAAACATGTGTTTTTTTAATGCGATTATCAAATATTATCCTAATAACTTTAAAAAATTGCATTTGGCAATCCATTTTAACAGTTAAAGCCGGCTATAGTAGTAGGCTATTATCGTAATAATAATTTATCGTTTGTTGCAATTCTATATTTGTTATATAAATTATTATTATTATATACCAAGATAACAAGAAAAAAAACAAAAAAACAAAAAAAGCCGTTGACATAACCCTCCATTAATAGAAACCCTTCAATGTTAATAATAAATACTTCCACCAATAACTGTTGTCCATAGTGACTGGTCCAGAATTTATAGGTTGTTATATTTTATAATGTTATAATATTTGTATCCACTAAATGAACGAGGAGTTCCCACATGGTTTGCTTAATGCTATGCAACTTATACCTGGAAAAGCACTAACGAATATTAATACTCCAAAAGTTATTATAGGTGAACCAATAAACTCAATTTTACTTGGTCTTGAGAAAATAAACTAATATAACGTTCCATGAGATTTTAATTTTTCCTTATAATCTTTTGACTCCGAAAGGCATGTTTAAAAAATGAAAAAAGAAAAAAAAAAAGGAGCAGCCAATTAGTTTAAAGAAAAAAATAATAAAATTGGATATTTGAAATAACGCACAATCAAGGCGCTGCCTTTTCTTTTATTTTTGAGTAAACTAGGGGTGTGTTCGAAGTTTAAAAAAATCTAAAAAAAAAGAAAAAAAATTTAAAATATTTATATGCATAATATCAAGAATAACATAGTTAACATATGTGTTAAATGCAACTTTCATAAAGATTTTGGGATGCAACCGCATGATTTTGAAAAAAAAAATAGGAAGGCTAAACACTAATAGAGCAAATACGAGGGGTTCTAGATATTTGCAATTTATGCTTTATTTTTCATTTTCTAATTAAAGTTTTAGAGGACACCTCCTCAAAACAGATGCACATTAAATTCTTTTCATATGAAATTTCGGGGAAAATGCCAAAGAACATTCGACAGATTTTGATGTTCTTCATGCTTCTAGTTAGATAGCTAGACGAGTCGTGCTCTCGTAAGAGCAAAAGAAGCGGTTAGTGAACTAATACCACGAAATCATTGTGAACTGTAATTAACGAGATATGAAATTGAAGATGACCTCGTGTAAAACATGATGATGCAATGATGGAAAAAAAGAATCTCTTTAAGAAAGTTAATATTTCGTGTTGCAGATGAAGAGCAAAAACCTGGAGGAAGGATTAGAAGACGACGAAGAAGTTTGTGAAACAGAGCTTGTTCAGCTGTTCTCCGAAGAGGACGAGGTACTTTCAATTTATTTATTTTTTTCTTTTATCACTTTGAAACATGAGCCTATATTCTAATTTGTAATTCTTTTATATTTCCTTGTGAATAACATTAATTAGATTATTTTGGAACTGTTGTTACAAGATGGCATATCGTTTCATATTTTCGAAAAGGTCCTAGATTATAATCATGAAAATAAAATTACTCAACATGTACAATATGGATCCATTAGCGGGGTATCCAAATCATTATCCCATTATTAAAGTCTTAGAGGTATCAACTCTCGTAACTATTTCAATGGTTAAATAATATCTGGACAATTCCAAATACAGGAGTACAGGACCAAAAATATATATATATATATATATATATGAGTATATAGTATTAGTAGGAATTAATTAATTAAAGCAATAATTAATTACAAAATATGTACCTGAATTTTTTTTCTCCTTTTCGTTCTGCCTGTGTTAGTTTATTCTATTAGATTACCTGAGCCTTTATGCTTTATCATTTTGCTAACGTATGCTTTTTGTTTTTTAGATACATAACTTGAATTTCTCTGTTGGTTTTAATATTCTAACAACCTTTGTTATTATTATTATTTTTTTTTTTAAATTAACAACCTTATCCCCATTATAAAAATTTAGGTTATGAATACTGAAACATAAAAAAAAAAAAGAAAAAAGAAAAAAAGGTGAATGATAATAACTAACAAAGTGGAAAAATATGAAAATTGGGTTATGTAAGTGAAAAGAAAAAGAGCATAAATATTAATGCAATTAATATATATAAATGCAATATTTATAAACATATATATATATATATATATATATAAACTCAGGTATATTATTTGTACTTACTATCATTTAACGGGAAGCTTTGTGATGAACATTTTTTCTGTATTAACAGCTAAATAGATATGGTCATAATTCCTATATTAATAAATAAATCCTGTAATATTTTTACAATTTATTTTGTTTAAAGTTTAAACAATTAATGACATAAATATACTGGACTATATACACTTGAAATTAAATATAGGTCAAGATGTTTTTTGAGAAATTGGAGGAGGAGTTGAACAAAGTGAACCAGTTCTACATAGCAAGAGAGAAGGAATTTCTCGAGAGAGGAGAAATACTGAACAAGCAATTGCAGATTCTACTAGACCTGAAGCAAATACTCAACGATCGTCGTCGGAAAAACTCTTCTTTTAGGTCCAGCTCCGGGAGTTTTTCACGTTCATGGTCCTTATCTGCCCGGAATTCTGATATCTCAGGTAGTTAATACACTTCTCGTAGTATTACATATATATGCATGGTAAATTCGATCAATAGTTGCTTTCCGACTAGATCACTATATTAGTGGTGCCAGGTTAATAATCATAATTATGGTTTTATTGACCCCATAAACTCGCAGACATTTACATTATTATTTATTTATTTATTATTTTTTCTAATATATTTCTACTTTCAGTTCTTTCTTGTTTGCAGCGGGCTTTTAGCTAGCTTTTAACAAACACAGATAATATGATAATATTATTAATAATAGTACACTCAATACATCGGATATTGGAAGTAGAGCCCATAAATTCATGAGGTAATTATGAGAAATTCATCAAAGCACGAAAGAAATTCCGCGAAGTGATGGAGCATGAAGGGTAATAATGGAATTACAAATGTTACTCACCCGAGACATACTATAAGATATGACGTGACTAATTAGAAGGAAATCTTGTTGTGTGATTGCGGCTACATACTAGAGCCAGCTGTTCATGTTATATACTGGCCAATAAAATTTCGAGAATTTCACAATTAATGACTAAATCGTTATGGTAGTGTTGGTGCATAGAAAGAAAATAATAGCTACACGTATAAGACAAGATTATTGCCCGAATTAGGGAAAAGAAATGCACATTTATTCACCAAAAATCTTGGCAATGTGATTTAGAGAGGTAATCCAAACAGTTCCTTATAGAAAATGTATAAATGTAACTGTCCTCTTTTTTTTAATAGTACAAAATAATTATCACATGAAGCTGTACCTATATAAAAATGTTCATAAAATAGACGGGTAAAAGTTATTTTATAACTTTTTTAAGGAGTGGATGATATACATGGCAAAGAAAAGGCATAAAAAAGCTTCAATTTCCGTGCAAATCTCAATTGAAATTTAAATAATTCCATGTCCAACATTATTAATACATATTGCAATATATATATATGTTTTAGTTTTTTTGCTTTGATTCTCGAATATATTTGCAACTGAAAATCTCAGTTTGTAGTTCCGTCAAGGAGATGAACTAAGAGTATTTAGGTAAACTTGCTATGCAGAGATCTTAGATGAATATTAAGGACTTTATCATTATCTACATCCAAAACACAGCTAGATAGCTAAATCGAGGCTGGAGCGATAAACATGAACGAGAAAGATCAAGGAAGCTATAGTTAGGTGTAGGTAGACAGCTTTGATAATATAATACATGCTGATCATCGTATCCAAATTTCAGGTTTTGGTACATCATCGTAATCTAAAGTGTAATAATCCACATGTTTTTTGATCCTGTAACAGCTGGAGAAAGTTTCGTAAGTTAAACGTCAACTTTAAGGCCTATCTCCCACCGTTCACGTACGATTACATGCTTTGTCCTATAATTCAATTATAACTAGTTCTGGTGTAAACATAATGATCCGAGCATTGAGAAAACGTATGTGTAGTTCTTGGCAATTTGACATCTACTATCTATCTGGTTCTTATCATTTAACCACAGGGTCATCATGTGAGGGCCTACGACTACAAAAGATTTCATTAATTTCAAACGTTTATATCCTAGTAATATAATCCGAAAACTATGACATGATTTTCTTTAATTTCGTGCAGATGTGGCGTGCATGTCGATGCTTCAAAAAATAATTAATATTTGTTAAAAATTGTTCTATTAACTTTTGTATTGGTGTGGGGATATATCCCTAAACTTATAGCGTGTTTTAATAGTGCTCTAAGTTTTCATAAATTAGCAATATAAAGAGAGTAATATTGCTTAGTTCTTGCTTCCTTTGTTTTTGACACATCATGAAACAGATTCCAATCTTACCGCAGTGTTAACCATATATTGAATAAGGACTACTTGTAGCTGTTAGAAGATTTTAGTGTTAGGTGGTCGAGGAATGCGGTGATGATAATCAGTGGTTCATGATTGATTTGATAGAAAAATGTGAAACTAAAAATCAAGGCAAAGATTTTCCTTGTTTGGCTTCTTGATATTAATTACTATAGTCAGCCTGGAATTAAAAAGATTAAGTTATTAGGAAAAATATTGAGTAACTAGGACATGATTTAAATTGCATTTGGGTATGAAATATGTGAATGCAACAAACAAAAGCACTTTCCAATTTCATTTAATGAAAAATTGAAACATGCCCCTTTATTATTGTTCACATGCAGTAAGACTTCCTAATTTTTTTTTTTCCTTTTATAATTTTAGAAAACATATATATACAACAAAAACATGTTAAACCTCCAAAATTATCATTAATTTTGTCAGCAACGGTTTTTTTGTTATTTATATATTTTCAAACGATATCAAGGGATTAAATCAGGTTTTGAGAACTTAAAAGTTTTATTCCATGCACATATACAATCAGTTCCCAGCTAATTGAAATCCCTAAACCCAATGTCTATTGAATTCAGTGTGTAATTGGTGCTGTGTCATCCTTATTAATTACATTCCCAGATGCTGCAGTTCCAGATAGCCCGACAGCATGTGCAGATAGCCAGTCAGAGACAGATGATGTGATTGCTGCTTTGGATAGGAACGGAGTGAACTTCGTTGGATCGGCTGTAAGATCAAAAATGAAGAATAATGGAAAAGCAAAGATGTCCTTGAGGATTGACATTCCATCCACAGCACCCAGTAGGGCAATCACTGCTGTCACTTCGATGCTTTGGGAAGACTTAGTTAATAATCCTAAAAAGGATGGCCCAGCAGATTTCATCAGTAGGAAAAAAATTCAATATGCTGAGAAGACGATTAGAGGTGCCTTTGTGGAGCTATATAGAGGTCTTGGTCTGATTAAAAATTACAGGTTCTATTTCTTATTCTTCCGCTGCATAATTTATATCACCTTTTAATGAAAATTATATTATATATAGAGAGAGAGAGAGAGAAAGAGAGTTAGAGATTTATGCAATTACAAGATATGCAAATTGAAGGGAATCAGAATTCGCATGTAACCTATGTGAGGCTAGCTTGTTCTGATTCATTTTTTGAAATATGATTTGGATACTATATATACATATATACATATATGTGCAGGGTCTGATATATATATATACGAATTCACCATTTTTGGCAGCTCATTGAATATGATGGCTTTTACCAAGATACTCAAGAAATTTGACAAGGTAAGCCATCGATCCCGCATCATTAATTCCTCTCATCTATTGAAACTATTTATATAGTAATAAGGCATAGAAGAGACCATTTATTTGACCTTAGCACCCATCCATAGGTGTTGTGAAAAGTAAATATAATTACGCTACATAAGTAATTATTCCTGATGATATTGTCAAGAAATTCAGTCTTATGATCAATTATTCTTAAACTGAAAATTTTTTCTCCAAATGAAGGTGGCCAAGCGGTATGCATCTGCAAGTTACCTCAAAGAAGTTAAGGGATCTCATTTCATAAGTTCAGACAAGGTACTCCTCAGTTTCCATCGGATAACGTACTCTTGACTATAGGAACTTGAATAACATAACAAAACATATATGCCTTTGTTTACCTGATAGAGGAAAGAAAAGCGATTGGTGAACTGTAAATTTGTTAGCCTTTCATCGAGAGGAGGCCAAAGATATTGCTGTAGATCAAAGTAGTTTAGTCTACCCCAATATTTTTAAGTGCTTATTAAGGAGCGCCCATCTATAATAGGACATAGAAATTATATTATAATTTTGAGTGTCCTTATCAGTCAATGTTCTTTTTTCTTCATGCAATAAATTATTAATATTGTTTACATTGATTAAAACTAATGAAAGGGTTGGACAAACAGATGCCTTTAATTCTATTAGGGGTAAACTCCAAGAAAATCTAGAAAATTTAAAGGAAATAAGAGTTTTAAAATCTTTAATTTTATTTATTAACAGGAGCTTTTTTTTTTTTTTTTTTTTTGTGGATAATGACCCACACTAATCGTTTAAAAATCAACTCATGTGGATAATAACCGGATCTAACTGTCCCTAATAAGAACTTCAATCAGTTCATCTAACTACTAATTGTTGCAAAACGATTTACAAAAGAAACCAGTAAAATATTCTTAGTCATAAGTTTTATTGCGTGATTTGGACAACTCTAACCATACTATGATAGCTTTTTCGATGAGATAGACGTGCATTATTAACCAATAGAAATGCTGGGGTGGCCTTAACGCATTAGACTTCACATTAAAACCTGGTGCAAGAACATACTAAAATATATTGCTGATTCAGCTAGAGCCAATAGGACATCTCCTATACCACATTTAACCAATAAAACCCTTTCCGACGAGGCATTTCTTGATCACCATTTTCTTCTACTAACGAAACTCATGCGATAATAATGGTTGACAACATGTGTTCTTTATAGAAATCAAGTTTCCAATGACTTTGAAGGGCTAGAAAATGTCTTTGCCAGATCTAAACGTGAGAACATTGTTGTTGGTACAGTTAAGACCAACAAAGACGTCGGTTTATTAATTCTTAAGAGTAACATTTAGTGTTTTTTTTTTTTTTATTTCTCATACCTGTCGTTGTACTGTTTTACATATATATTTATGTATATGTATGTATGTATGTATATTAAAACAATGTATATAAAATAAAAATACAACTTCCACCACGTATTAACTATAGTGTTACATGAACGTGTAAAGGAGAAAAGAAATGAGAAATGACATCATGAATCTTCTTGAAAAGTGAATTATTTTTCATTTCTAAGAATTAGGACTGAACGCATCTTATGTTTACTGTAAATTAAAGGTCGTTAAATTAATGGATGAAGTGGAATCCATATTCACAAAGCACTTCGCGAACAATGACAGAAAAAAGGCAATGAAGTTCCTAAAGCCACAACAAAACAAGGATTCACACATGATTACATTCTTTGTTGGTACTTTTTCTAATTCCCTCTCTCACTGAACTTACTTCTACTTTTGCCTAAAATGATCCCACTATGGTAGTTCCACGATGCACGTTTGTTTTTTTATATTACTTATTCATATACTAAATGTGCTTACGTTATATCACTTGCGTGCCACTTTATGATGGCCATGCTTTTTTCTCTCATTGTTTATATTCAAATCTGTAACGATGATGATGATGATTATTATTATAATTAGAAAGAAAGGAAAAAAAAAAAAAAAAAAAAGAGAGGGGAAAGAGAACTTATCGAGAAGGTAATAATTATACATTGATACGGAAGTGGATCCAAATAGCATGATACATGGCCATCTCACTAGTTTTGCTAGAAACTCAGAATTGGTAAATTTTATATAAAATTTTAAATTTGAACTCCAGTCATGCTATGTCACGAATCGAAAAATCATTACCATTCTCCATGTCTTATGAAGATCGTCTACATTATATTTAAAACTGAGAATTGTCATGGCAGTCTCTCTCTCGTTTTGGACTGTTATACCGACAGGAATAGTTGATTTCAGCATTTTTAGTGTATTAGTGGATTGTTCCTCAAAGTATGATTTCCATGCTTGAAAAATGTTGCTAAACACGACATGCTTGTGCGTTGTTATGGCATTTTGGTGTAGGTTTGTTCACCGGGTCCTTTGTAACATTGTTCGTTATTTACGCAATCTTGGCTCATATTGCTGGAATATTCTCCCCCAGTAGAAGTGCGGGTTATGTGGAAACTGTTTACCCTGTTTTCAGGTTTGTTTACCTTTAACGTAATCAATTTCCCATATTATTAGACCTTTGTAAGGTATAGCACTGTCCATAACGTCCTCTCTTTTTATTGAGACAACCTACGTATTGCTAATTTTTCATATTTGAGCTAGTTATAGAATGAAATTTCATTTTAGTATTTTAATAGTCTGAACAAATAAGTTGAAATGAAACCTTTGAAATTTCATTTTGTTTCTATGTTCGGACTCTTATTTGATAGAAGAATAATTCGCAATATATATATATCTCTACTAGACTACCGCCTCCCTTCTAAGAATTAATTTTATTTTATTCATATAATATAAGGTTTGACTATAACATGTTTGTAATAAGAGTTTATGCATAGTCCTATATCCATCTATATTTACTTGAATTTTGCAAAATTGGTACAACTCTTGAATCTTAAATGCATTTATTTACACTTGTTTTGTACATTGATGCATATTATTAATGTGGATTCACATTTTGCAGTGTTTTTGCCTTATTAAGCTTGCACTTGTTCATGTATGGATGCAATCTATTCATGTGGAAGAGCACAAGGATCAACCATAATTTCATATTTGATTTTTCGCCGAATACAGCTCTCAAATATAGGGATGCTTTTCTAATATCTACAACCTTCATGACTTCCGTTGTTAGTGCCATGGTCATTCATCTTCTCTTGCGTGCCAATGGATTCTCACCTACTCAAGTTGATGCAATTCCAGGAATTCTACTTGCGGTTAGTGCCACCGTATTCTTTTTACATACAATCTCCAATTTTAAGTACACTCAGCAATACTCGCTCGACTAGTTGCCTAAGAACACTTGTTAGAAGACTAAGACAAGGAAACATTTAATATTTTATATACAGTTCAAAGAGTCGCACATTAAGTGTGGCGATTAAGTTTTAGAAAATGATCCATCATATGATCGGACAAACCTATAGGATTTTTTCATGTAATATATAATCAATATCGAAAAAGGTGAAATATTTTCTTTTTGGTCTTTAAAAGAGTGCATTAAAGTATTAACAACTCATTCACGAGATATATGTGAAAAATATCCAGCACGTTTCATCACTCTTTAATTTCTTGTTAAATGTATAATTTGCAATGAGAAGAGCACTTCTTGAAAAGAGAGATTACATAAGCATTGTCCACATTGCCAAAGGTGTTTGCCACAGACACGGAACCAAACACTAACATGTCATTTCTCAAAAAATAAATAGAAGAGCATAATCTATTTTTTTGCCGATAGCAAGCGAAATCGAGGATACAACGAAGCTTCAAGGATCCGAACACATGAAAATGAATTGAGTTGATTAAGATTTTAACTCTTCGTTTATAAGATCAACTTACATATCACAAAGTGTTAATACTCCATGTAAAATTCATAACCCTTTGGGCCTGTGATAACTGGAGCCTACTCACCTGGGACCAAATTTTATGAACTGAGTTTTTGATAGAGGTTTGATTACCAAGATTTATGCCAAGTTGCTTGTTCCTGTATAATTATAGTATTTATTTGGTGCACATGAGCATGCCAACTAAATTGGTATAAACTATTATGGTTCACTAATCAGGAGAAAAATTTCAATCTGGTGAATCACGATATTTATTTGATAATGGTTTTTATTTTTCGCATAACATTTTATCAAAATGCTTCAATGTCTAATATAATTAAAGTATCATAATTGTCAAATATTTATTATAAGTTTCAAGAGGCTGCACATGATAGTAGCTTTTTGTGGTAAACGGTAATGAAACAAAATTGATAGTTGCCGACCTTTGATAGTGGTGGTTAAACACAATGAGAAAATGATATGCTCTTACAGAACTGGACGTTTTATATGATGGTTGGCTATCATCATTGACCATCATCTGCCATTTTTGCTTCTACCCATCACCACATGTTAGTAAGGTAATCGCAATTTCTGAAGATTATCACAATAATATTTCAGAATTTTAAATGGTTAATCATAAAAAATATGAAAAAAAAAAAAATCTTAAAAAAGAAAACATTTTTCCCCAGAAGAAACGAGTCCAAAAGCTGTATTCCGACACTAAAAACAAATGCAATGTAAGAACTTCCTACAAAATTTACAAGCTTTTTTCCCATAAGTGAATGAAGCTTATGAAGAATTATTTTATGTATATACATATTGCGTAGTAATAAGAAATCATTTGCACCAATTTCGTTTGGTTTTTCTGTTATTTCATAACAAGTAACGGTAATCCGAAACACATAGTTGGGCACACCCTTGTGCTTTAATCGAATATGCAAATATGTTGATATAGTTCGTTCATTGTAAAAGTCATTAAAACTATCGGTAATCCATAAGAAATCAATATGTATGTATGTATGTATGAGATAATCATAGCGATTGTTTATTCTAATAATTTCCGTCGGTATTTACAGATTTTTATCGCCTTGCTTATATGCCCATTGGATATCTTGTATCGCCCGACACGTTATTGTTTCATTCGTATTATTCGCAACATAGTCCTCTCTCCATTTTATAAGGTTAGTTGTTTTAATTTTTCACTCCTTGAATTTAGATTTTGTTCACCTTATTTAAGCCTACGTCCATTATCTACTAACTAGTTAAACGAGCCTTTTTTTTTTTTTGAAATTAAATATTTGCAGGTTTTGATGGCTGATTTCTTTATGGCCGATCAACTCACAAGTCAGGTAAAAAATTTTCTCAAATTCAAATTTAGATATATCGGCAATTGGATCAACAATATTTGTTTTAGCCGCTAATATTAAAATATATATGTATATATATATATATATATATATATATATAGAGAGAGAGAGAGAGAGAGAGAGAGAGATCGCTATGTAAATCCATATTCTAAGTTACAAACTCTTATCGTTTGTCCTTTTCCAATTCCCTCCCCTCACCCGCCCATAGATCCCACTATTGAGGCATATGGAATCTACAGCTTGCTACTTTCTAGCCGGAAGCTTCAAAACTCATCAATTTGAAACTTGCAAATCGGGAAGGTTATACAGGGAACTCGCCTATGTCATTTCCTTTTCACCATACTACTGGCGTGCCATGCAAGTAATAATCTCAATCTCTTGATGTACTCAAGTTTCACAATATAATGATATTATAATCATCGTAACAACTGCATGGTTAAGCGCTATTTCAATATTAAATAGATATACGTCATAAAATATGAAGGATTATGTAAGAAAATTAAACTTGTTTTACTCAAAATGTCTAAGTGTGCAAGGAGGTGGTTTGATGAATGCGATGTTAACCATTTGGCAAACATGGGGAAGTATGTTTCTGCAATGGTAGCAGCCGGAGCTAGGATAACATATGCGAGGCAACCCAGCACCTTGTGGTTTGTTATAGTTCTTGTTACTTCGATAGTGGCAACACTTTATCAATTGTACTGGGATTTCGTCAAGGATTGGGAATTCCTCAACCCAAAATCGAAAAATCCATGGCTAAGAGATGATTTGATTCTCAAAAGAAGAAGTGTCTACTATGCATCGATTGTAAGTTTTTACATCTCTCTTTTTATTAAGCATAAGACCATATAAAGCATTTATATATATATACATATACATATACATACACACACACACACAAATAGCTGGCCAACACAACTTCTATGCTTTTCTACTAGCTTTAATATTTTACTTGGTGCAATTTTACCCAAGAGAGATATTTCTTTTTATTTTGTAGGTGGTAAATGTGGTTCTAAGAGTTGCTTGGGTGGAGACAATAATGAAATTTCATGTTGGAGTAGTTGAATCTCGTTTATTAGACTTTTTCCTTGCTTCATTAGAAGTCATCCGACGAGGTCATTGGAATTTCTACAGGTATTTTTACCTTCAGTTATTAAAATCCAAGTAATTAATCTTGAACCTAGAAATTCAGTCAAAATAATCATGAGATTTTTAGTGGCATGATATACCCTAGATTAGATAATGTAACGTAACTTATCATGTGTAACTTACATGGTATATTTCTATTCCTCCTACAAATCATAGGGTGGAGAACGAGCATTTGAACAATGTTGGAAAGTTTAGAGCCGTCAAGACAGTTCCTTTGCCATTTCGTGAGATGGATTCGGATGGCTAAGCTTTCTGGTTTTAATGTCTTGCATATGTCTTCAATTGTTTGCTATATTTGGATGCAAGACATGCTTTTCTTAGATTCTGACACAGTGGGCTCGATCAATGCATAATCTCACAAAGCTAGTGCTGGCCTATATATAATAAAATGAAGTCATTCGCGAGGGTCGAATAATGGGGTAAAAAGGGAAAAAAGGTATGCAATTGTTGCCTTGTAAAGTAAACTCTGAACTCCATCAAAACCGAGCTATGATGTGTACTTAATACATTATTTTTCAGTTGTAACTCCAACTTAAATTTGACATTTGCATTATGGTTATCAATCCGTTTCCTCTATCAATCTACTGTAAAGGAAAAAAAAAATTTATTCAAATAAATGACCCACACAATAATAAAAGATTAGGAGTTTTGACGTGCTTCATTTTCATTCTCTAGTTTAATGTATACTTGTGAACAATACATTCACATTATGTGTCATGTCCTGAGAGTGAAAATGTTGTAATAATTCCATCATATATATCAATCTATAATAAAAAACTAGCTACCTAGTGATTATTATAAACTTGATATATACAAAACGCATACAGCTAAACAACCATGTCATTTTGCACATTAAGCAATAGTGTGCAAAGCAATAGTTTAAAAATTGTTGTCCTAAACTAAATATGCAATGATTAAACTAATGATCTGCAATTGTAGCATTAAATATTTTTATTACGCAATGGTTCATGAAAAAGACATTGCTATATATATCTTAGTTAATGGGTATTTAGAACTATTATTTCTTTAGAAGAAAGGCAATTGTTCATTGTTCACTACAAAAGTTTTGATTTTTAATGGTTTTTATTTTATTTATTTGGCAGAGTGGCCACTGAAATTTTTAGCAACCACTTGAATTTTTAGTGATAGTGTATTCAAGAGTAGCAAAGTGTCATTAGCATCGCTTTTTCTAATACAAATATATACAATGCTATAGTGATAATTTTAAAAAAGTGAAGGTGTATGTATACTACTATATGATTTATTAAAAGCTATTAAATTATTTATATAGAAGTAACTTAAAACTACCAATAATCACACAATATAGAAGCTATTATAAAAAATTGCTATTTTCTACATTTAATGTCAATTTAATACGACTACTAATAAAGTAAAATAATAGTTACTATCCTTTCTCATGTAAAATAAATAAAAAGCATGTATATACTTTTAGGATTGCTAGTTATATATACTCCTTTTCATCTATGAATGATTTGTATATTACTTATAATAACAATACCTTAGAAACAATCTACTATTAAGGTAGCGTCTAATTTTATTTCACACTAAAAAAATATCCAATTTGGTGTGAAACAAAGTTTGAATACATATATGACTCCTTACAATATTTCAATCTCTAGAATAAGTTAAAAGATACATGTAAATTGGAAAGTGTTTGATGTTTGTTTCCATTATAATATCATATATTAATCAATACCCTCAATCATTCAATGAACTACTCTATGCTATACATCTAGCCAATTTTATCTACACCCTCTTGGCTCCTAACAAGCTAGCTACAATGTATGGCATGATATAGAAACCCTGTATCATAAAAATCCGAAAATAGATTAGTACATACATTTATCGATGACTATAGTATTAAGAGAGAAATAAAATAATCACTTACATACAAGTTTAACAAACAAAGCTAGTTATCTAGTTAGAGACTCATAGGTGTAACTTGAAAATCAATTCACAATATTAAGAGTCTCAATTCCTTTAATATCCTCAAGGATTCTCTCAACCATATTAAGAGTCATATGTCATATTTTAATTAAACTTATAACACAATCATGTAGAGTTCTCAAACTGTTGTCAAAATTAAATTATTTATATAGGCATTATTTCAATATAAAGATATAAAATGAGCACATATAATACCTTACGTTCATTTGGAAACATATCTCTAAACACTTATTATCAATACTAGGAATGAAGACACTTATCACTACTATCATCTAGCAGTGAAGATTCAAAATTTTATACATTATGGTTCATTTTGCAATGAAATTATAAATAACTCCATAGAATTACAAGTGAAAGTGGTAATAAGGAAATAGAATGCTTGCTTCACAAATATAACTATACGGATCATGATTCATATGTGATTTGCTATGACATTAGGCGGTAATTACAATAGTAAGATTTTCTTTTTAGCAACATTGTTCCAAACTTTCATTTCTCCATCTCTTAACTAAAATTTCCTCTATACTAGAATGAAAAATCATCTAAAAGCCTCCATAATCTAATTCTTTCTCTATTAGGTAATGTGATTACCTTTGTCAATACAAAAATCATTTTACTTCACCATATACAAAGTCTTAATAACATATACCCAACAATTTCACCTAGATTGAACCAAACACACTTATATACAATTAGATAGATATAGAGAAAGAAGGCACACAGAGACAAATAGATAGGCGATTTACTAAGCATGCCACTCCTATACCATTAAAAAAAAAACAATGAAGCACTGGCAAATAGGAACTGTATAATGATTCATTATTAATGGAAATTGTAATATACAAATCTCTATTTCCTTTTGATGCTTCCTATCTAAGATAACATGTCATTTTTCTCATCATTTTCCTCATCTTCCTAAAGCTCCTCTTTCGTAGCTTTCTACTATTAAACAAAGAAGAAAAATCATGCATAAGAGGACCAATAATATGAACATAACTAGGAAGGAAAACTTTTCATATAATTAAAACGCATCTTATCCACTAGACAAGAGACTCTCTTTTTAAATCTCAATGTTGGACCAAGCATAAGGTTCCACTTTGTAAACCTTACGAAATTTCACCAACCCAAAAGAGAAGTTGGATAAAAAAGTCTTTAGATAGTCCCCAGAATCACTTAGATGTAATAAAACCCTAGGTAAAAGAATTGAACGCTAAACGTTAAACCAAATGAGTAAGAACCCTTAGAACCTTAATACTTGAAATACCTTAGGATGATAATAAAATCCTAAAAAGATCTTTAAGCGCTAGTTAAATCGATCAAATATCTTAACACAATAAATAAACACTAATAGTAAGTTTAGATCCAACAATAAAAGTGATTAATATCACTAAACAATTAAAGCCTTAACTTTTGAGCTCATACGTGAACTAAATTACTGTAAATAGATATCAAATCCTAAATAAATCTTAGGCACACACATAAGTGCTTAAAATTAACTAAAGTATATTATCAAAAATCTAACCAAAACCCTAAACATACCTTGATTGTACCTAGTTAGGCTAATTTGTGCTTAATTAATACTAATAACCATAAATAAACCCTAATCCTTAACCAACCTCTATTACATATTAATTAACTACAAGTCAAACATGATTAAGGGCTACAAGATGCACCTTAAGAGGATGAGATCTTCGCTAAGTTGGAAATAAAGTAAGAGGATACATGATCTCCTTTTTAGCTAAATCCTTTATTGCCTAAAATACATACACATTATCCCCCATTCTCTCTCTCCTTACATGCCAACCATCCCTCTCTTCCTCACTCATTTTATATAATTTTTCAAACCTTAAAACACTCTCTATAAACCAAACATCCAAAACACTCTCAAACTTCCCATTCAACTACCCTTGCACACCATACAACAAGCCACTTCACCATCACTACCACCATTCCATATAACCAAACACTAAGCCTCATGCCACCTATACACATTCCCCTAACTTTTTGATACATACACACACACATACAAAGCTCACGGCATACATACACATAAGGAGGCCATCCATACCTTTGCTTCGGTAAGTGACTAGGTTGGTTTTCCTTTTGTTTTCTTATTTGATAGTGTTAAGAACTTACATATTCATGGATAAACATTACTTCACAGCAATGTTCTAGATGTTTTAAGGTGTTTCATGAAGAACAAGTGAGGGTTAGTAAACACACTTTGGTAAGAGTTATAACATTAGTAAGTAAGGTAATGTAGTGTAGTGTTGATTTTAGGACTAAATCATTAGGGAGTGTGATGAAACCCCCCATTCCCTTTACATGTCGCTACTTACATAACACCACAACACTTGTCTATACATTTTTATGTTATGATTATAGTGGTAGATGAGTAAAAACAAAGTTTACTTAAGTAAAAATCACCATAAAAATAAGTGTTGTATGAAAATGAAAGAAATAGCCCTAAGAACACTAAGTGGCCACCACTTCCATGAACCCATCAGATCTAAAAATTTTAATTTATTAACTTAATAATAAGATTATTTAGTGTTAAGTATGATTTAGAATTTAATTAACCAAGTTAAGTATGCTAAAGTATAGTTAAAGCCCTATACTAGCTTAGTTAGTGATTAGAGGCTTAAAAATGGTGTTAATAACTACTATAACTTTAATGTTCAGACCTGTAAACCTAACAAAAGTGGGCTAAACTTAAGTTTAATGTTAAGATTAAGCTCAAAAAGCCAAGGCCCTAAAATGTAATTTAGGCCTAAAAAGCCTAAAAGAACTAACTTTAGAGCCTATATGGACAAGTAAGTAGATTTGAACCTCAGGTTGAACGGCTTAAAATGAGCTAATTAAGAGGCCACCTAAGCCCAAAGGCCCATCCAAGATACTCACCACACCCCCTTTAATGGTTTACAGCCTTAAAATTAGAAAAATGGCTTTTTTAGGGCCATAAGAGTATCACTAAGGCCTACATTGAAAAATTTAAAGTGTTAGGCATAAAAAGTCTAATTAAAATACTTAAAAGAAAGCCTAAATTATTAATTATAAGGCCTAAGGTCAAAAGTGAAGCCCAATACTCAAAACTAGGCCTAAACCCTAAAGTAACCCAACTCATCATTTGGGCCCATAACCTTATAAGGCCTAAATCGAAAGCTTGCTAACCTAAAAACTCATAAATAACCTCACCAAATGAAAGAACATTCGAAAACAATGAAAACGGCTATAAGATCTTAGAAAACGAAGTTAAAACAAAGAAAATACATTTGAATTATGAAAACAACAAAAACGAAGTTAGTGAACAATAAGCTTAGTAAGCTAATACAAATAGAATACTCATAAGCCTTAATTGTATTCGTCAGGTGACAAGGATACTGGGGCTACTGGGATTACTAAGTGTTATGGCTGAGTAAGTATACTGTCCTCTACTTTACTTATTTTGTGCTTGTAGCTAGTAAATTATCTAATTATATTAGATAATTGAACTTATTGCATGTTGGGGCATATGGAATATTGTATTTATTTATTATGATTGATCTTTCTTGCAAAACATTTTAAGATATTATGAACATCTATGCTTGTTGCATTAGAATTCAGGACATTGGAGTGTATTAATATAATTGTTTGGTCACCCATGAATTTGAGTTAATAAATATTCGACTCTTAATTAAACCAGACATGCATTGCATTATATAACATGAATTAAAGAGCATCAGCATCACTCGGTAGAATAGAAGATCATGCTGGATGAATCTGTATTTAATATAATGTATATTGTATGTTCTTACCTTGATGTTTAGGAACTACTCAGCTTCGAAGAGTAACACCTTCTACATGAGGCCATGTCGTATCTACTGTTAAGGGTTATATTATTAATAAGAGACTTCGTATTAGACGTTGATACTTAGGTCTTAATGTGCCTAAATACTTCCTCACCTAAGCAACAGTAGGCATTAAAACCATGTTATATACAATTATCGGCCAATTGTATATACCGTTGCATTGCATATACTTGTTCATGCATTTATATGCTTGATTAATAACTTGTTTAATATTGTTTGTTAATAAGATAGGAAGGTTACTCACTAAGTAGTTGAGTTTACCCCCTCATGGTTTGTTATTACAATAAGATCTTTAATCGGAGTTAGGCTACGGATTCTTAAGGTTAGTTACACCAGCATGGGGTTAATCAGTAGGAAGAAGATGAGAGCTCAAGAGAACGTTTTACTCATATTTGAACTCTTTATTTTTAATCATTAAATATCCCCAGTTTATTAAGTAGCTTAGATTACCAATGATAATTTATCTCGATACTATATGACTTTTATTAAGGCAAAAATCTCATATTCCCTCTTATTTATGTTTCTATTAATTTTAATTGCATGTTATGATTTTATATTATGTGTTCAGCTATTACTTAATGCTAGTTATTATGAGGAAGTTGTAGTTGTAAAATGCATCGTGTAATATGCTGAAGACCCTTGATCTAGAATAGTGCTTGATTTTGGATCTTCTCATATTACACGGCAATATTGCTATGACTTGGGTTGTGATCGTATTTAAGTAGTATCAAAGCACCCAAGTTAAATAAGATAAAACTTGACCTTAGACATATAGGAAGAACCTACTAGGTAAGCTAAAAGGGGTAGAATTGGGGTTAGGATATTGTATATATAAATGTCTTTAGCTTAAAAGTGTAATAAAACCTTAATTGCAAGAAAACTCTTGTGATTCTAAGAGGACTTTTTGACCCTCATAGATCAATGGCTTGAGTTCCAGATGGATGAGGGTAAGACAATTCTAGACTATTAACGTCGTCTTTGCTTACTTTGTGAAGATCTTGCCCTAGTAGGTCATCTTGGTAGCGGGGTAGACTTATAGAGCATTGGAGATTCTGACTCCAAAAGCTACTCATGGACTTGACAGTGCTAATTTATACCGATATCAAGCTTATCTACGTCTTTAAGAACAAGTTGTGGGTTGATGGACTCACTAGACCACTTATAAAGATAGAATTTCTAATTAGCAACTCTTATCGACCTTTAGCCCCAGCTTTTGGTGATTGGAGGCAAGTTGGATACAGGGCCTATTAAGACCTTAAAGGGGGCCTAGTAGGATTGTTTGAAAATTTTCATATTACATGTACACTTATGATATAAAAACTGCCTTGCAAGTCAAAGATTACAAGACTCTAAATGATAAATCACTAAGATTACTAATTTTTAAGTAATTAATTTATTATAAAATATAAATATAAATCACTATGGATGTCTAATATCCTACAGTTCCTCAAAACCGCAGAGAATCAATATCCCCAACAAAATGATAAGATCAAGTAATATAGACTTAAAAGTTCAAACTTAATAAGGATAAAAAATCTAAGTACATAAGTGGTATTTACATTTAAAGTTTCACATGAACTAAACAACTTCTCTCTAATTCTAACCTCTAAAATGTCTTAGTACTTGCACTCAACCCTTAGCTCTTAACCCATGTTCGATTATCTATCAACCTGCAGAAGAAAAAATATTGGAGAGTAAGCTATAAGAGCTTAGTGAGTTATCCCTCATATTATATTGGTAAGCAAGTTATCAAATAAATTATTACAACCATATGAATGCATGTATATGCAACATGCCAAACAATATATGTAGTTGACCGATACTACACATAATATTGGATCTTAACACCTTCTGAGATAAGGGTTGGAGATACATCGACATCAATCACAATCGGGTTCTAGCACTTGAGTTTTTAACCATAAATTTAGATTTCGCATTTCGCAAAATACATTTCCATTTCTAAGAAATCTAATAGTACACCAAAATCCTAAGTCTAGCACTAGGGTGGCCCCTACAATCCACATTCATACCCTATAGTAAAGGTTTCTAGACTCGACTCTCAGCCAACCGGTTGGTGCCTCCAATGCTTAGTAAGCCCATGGGTTAGGGTAAGGTCATGTTATATGAGTGCATCGTACTAAACACTTTAATTCAATGTATATAAACAACTTGTACATAGCCTCTCTTTACCTCTATATGAAGTGATGGCTAAAATAAGAAATGCAATGCATGGTTAATGTATGACCCTTATTAATTTAAGATAAGCCAAGTATAATTAAGTCAAATTATATGGTGATAAATCAACATCTACAAATCATCCAAATCATATTACAATCAATCATACAAACAAATCCTCAATTATTGTATTTAACAATATTTTTCATAGTAATTAATCTGTATCAAGCACATACATATCTCAAATTCCCATGCAACAAGTTATTAATATTCAATTTAAGTGCACTAACTACAAGTACAAATAAGTATAGAATCATTGAGAGTACTCACTTGGCCTTGACGTTTCTCATGCTTATCGTAATAATTAGTCGAAAAATTTAAACCCTCGTCAAGATCATTTAATTATTACGAGATAAAGATGATAATATGTAATTGAACTAATTAATGATTCTAGATATCTATCTACTTAATTCTACTTAGGTTACTATCAATTTTTATATCAGATTCATCTTTATCGCCAATCGTAAATGACTTTTTTTATTCTATCTTCGATATTTACAAGTTTATAGTTATTTTTTATTGTTTTCGAACATATATTCACATAGTGATATCCGTTTTGGACGTTAATACCCATGTTTTATGATATAGATTTATTGAAATTTTAACTATTAAAGCTTAAATATTCTTATTATCCAGTTTTATATCTTATTTTAGTACTTAATGATTTAATTAGCCATTAAATTCTTACATTTAGATGATTTTACATTATGATTACTAATTTATGGGCTTGAATAAGGTCAATTCAATTTAAGATGGGTATTAAGGGCTTAAAGAAGTTTTGGCCCATATGTATGTATATATATATATATTATTTCCTTATGTCATCTTATATTTTATTATTTTATAGGCTTATGTCATCGTTTATATCATCAATTGCTTATGTCACCGCTTATATTATCAATTGCTTACGTCATTGCTTACATATGTATACTTATCTTTATGTATTTATATATTTTATACATATGTTATGTATATACTTATACTTCTAATATATTAGTATGTATACTAGTACATATATCCGTATATACATACGGTTACATACGTATTTTTATAAATATTTTCCTATGCCTAGTATATCCTCTTAATAAAGCTTCACCAAACCCATATTTTGGCACTTTAAGAGCTTATTTAGTAAGGTATATGTGTGTATAGTTAGTATATTCCTTTTTTTTGGTTATGTACATAAAGGATACTTATGTATAAAAGTGTCTATGTACATCAAGTGTATTCTTGTATATGCATACTTAAACATATGTATATGTTCTCCTTCTCTACTTATCTAAGGATTTCCTACACTCGTACTAAAGATTTCATTAAACTCCTTACACATATACTTCATATGAACTCACTTATTGTATGTATATATGTATTTCTACATGTATACCTAAGTATTTTTACACTTCTAAACATGAATATGGAGCTTTTTACCTTCAACAATAAATATGTACATATTATACAAAGTTTCTACACTAATCTAACTTATACATCTAACTACTACATAAGATGAAAAATTACATAATAACATAACTTTTTTTCTCCTTATAATATGAATAGGAAGATAAGTATATGCGGTATGATGGTTTGTTTTAGTAGTTGGAATTGTGAAAGTGAAGTTGAAAAAATATGGGAATAAGGGAGAAGGGGGGGTCATGGTTTTGAGATGAGGGAGAAAAGAGCATTGTTTTGTGTTGTTGTTGTATTTAAAAAAATGAAGACAAATAGGGTCTAAGTAGGGAAGAAGTGGATGGCAAAAGAGGGGTGAAATTGGAAAAAAAGAATTGTGTAGAAAGTTAAGGAAAAGGAAGAAATCTTTAGATGACAGTGGCATTTTTATTGACTTTTCAATATGTTGACTTAGTCAACTCTTTGAAATTAAATGTAATTTGTGTATACATAATAAGGTAATTAAGGAAAATTGGGAAAAAAATTAAGGAAAAGAAAGGAAATATGGAGTATTGAAATGATTAATAAGAACAGTTAATGAGATCTTCTTCTAAGTATTTATATCCTATATACATTATTTAGTATGATACTTAGTGTAACTACCATAAAATATGTCATTTAGAATACTAATACTAACTATATGTAGTATAAACATTAACTAAACACTTAACTTTATTTAATACTAACCTAGTTATATAATTAGAAGATGGATGTGATCTATAATGCAATATCTTAGTTTTTTAGTCAATTAAATTAGTATTGTATGCATTTATGAATAATTGAAAGTTATCTTGATTATTTGATAATGATTTAGTATGATACTAAGGATATATTAGCAATTAGGGTTTTAGAATAGATTATAGTGACTTAGTACTTTTATATCCTTAAAGTTATAATTTTAGGTTTTTATCACTTTTGGGTACAAACTCTAGTGTTTACATAAATTTAGGGTCTAAAAAATTTTATACGTGACTGAGTCTTCGATCGTTATCTTAAGGTTTTTGTCTTAACTAACCTTATAAACTCTTAGAGTCTTCTAATACACTAGGGTCTACTTTGGGTATTAGGTTAAAAATTTTAGGGGTTTATAAGGCCATATTCGCCAAAGACTATAGGGGTGACTACTTAGCCTTGCTTGAGATCGATATCCAGTGGGTTGTAGATGCCTTATGGGAGGAAATGGAGTTGGAGTTTGAGTTTAGCATGCTAGTATAGTTAGATGATGAGACTGAGATATTAGAAGAGTTGATACTAGAAGCCTTTACCCCGAACATTTTGGAGATGGATGAGGTCGAGTAGGAATTACCTTAGGATGAGGTTCCACAGAAGGATGTATCCCGATAGTATCAGGCAATAACCTTGATGATCCCATAGAGTTGATGGATGGAGGAGATGAGATAGAGATTAGGGAGCCTATTCTTGAGTCTTCGACACTTGTAGTATAAGATCTTAAGGAAGAGGACTGGCTAGAGTTATCGACTTACTCCAGTTTGGATTCTAATGGAGATAGCTCTAATGATTCAAATGAGTTGGGTTCTATGGATGCCGATGCTTATGCTAAGTTTGTAAAGGTTGAGATTGGTTCGACCACTTGCTCATAAACGTAGTAGATACTGATATGCTTTTATACAAGGTCATTAGATTTTAGGATGTACTTGTCTTGATTTTGTACTCTAAACAGTATTACGATGTTACAAAGTCTTGATGACACTTTAGGATTATGTTTAGACATAATACTGGTGGAGACTCACTTTCCAGAAGTGACCACAGCTTAGTATAACCTCATTATTGATGGAATTAATGAAATGGAATGTTTGTTTTGTTTAAGTTGTAATGTATTTCTCTTGTGTTATAAATGTGAATTTGAGATTTAAAAAATTCCTTATACTTAAGAACTTACTAAATTGTGTTAACCTTAGGAATAAGCGAGGACGAGGTAGGCCCCTAGTAAGGTAGGATCATCTAATGGATCTACTAGAGTAGAATCTTCCTAGAGATCATATAGAAGAGGTATTGGTTGTGGTATAAGGGATGCTGAAAGCCATTCATGAGAGGGACGGGACCCCACTAACTCCTGTTCCACCCCTTATACCGATGGAGGAGATACCCCCACCACCACCACCCCTAATTGAGTAGGTACACTTAGCCCCTGCATCACCCTTAGATCCTCAGCCTTAGAGGCCCTTGATGCCAAAGTTTATTAAGTGTACCAAGTACTTTAATAGGGTAGCCAACCACCTAGAGGAGGCAAAGGATTGGCTCATGCAGATTAAACGGACTTTTGAAGCATTTGAGATTTCTCATCACCTATGAGTCACTTATGTACTTATATACGAAGACTTTATGCTAGGACATGGTGAGAGTCAAAGAGAAGGATAGCCAGATAACTAATCACTTGGGAGGTATTCAGGAGAGAGTTCATTTTTAATTATTTTCCTAAGTCTTTGAAGCTACAATACGGTGATGCTTTTCTCTTTATTTAGAGAGGTAACCATACCATAGATTAGTATGAGGCAAAGCGTACCAGGTTATGTCGTTTGCTTACGAGGATTTCTAAGTTAGTGACAGGTTAAGGATGTAGGTTTTTATCAAAGGATTGGATTCTGACACCAGGCATTGTATGCGTAAGTTCTGACCTCGAGACTTTTGTGAGACTATTGAGGCAGCTTAGATTGTTGAGAGTGTCAGGAGTTCTGAAGATAGAATGGAGAAGCTTAGCGTGAACATTTTTGGGAAGAGACTATTTGAAGGACCTAGCTTTACTAAGAAAGGAAAGAGGATTATGATGGGTCATGGCCATTAGCTAAGGCTAGGTATGATAGGTTATAGATCAAGGATTGGCATAGTAAGATGTTGTAAGTGCAATGGAGGACATTACCCTAAAAAGTGCCCCCAACTGTAGCACAATTATTTCTTATGTGGGGATGGTAGTCACCGTATAGTTGAGTGCCCTTAAAAAGCCATAATGACTTGCTTCGTATGTAAACAAGTAAGGCATATTACTCTAAATTGCCTATAAAGGAGAGCTACACTAGCTACCTAGCTAGCTTACCCTATGGCCTTTCTTAATCATCCAATAACCTAGAGACAGGTAGGAAGCTTAAGATCCATGTAGGCTAGACTAAGAGCGCTTGTACATGCTAAAGTTTATAACTTAGAGGGCGAGTGGGACTATTTGGATGATGAACTTGAAGAGGATGTTGCTACCTTTGAGAAGGGAGACACTATAGATACTAGACTTATTATAGGTATGCAACTTAATTCATTTTTCTTTTCTTTTTTAGAAACTATAGTGGATATAAAGTGTAAGAAATTGTAAGAAGTAGCAAAAGAAGAATTTAGGAGAATTAAAGGATGCTTTATAACTAACTAACCAAAATAATGAAAACTATGATGGTTTAGGGAATAGCCATGTCTCTAGCTTACCTGTATATGCCTTGTTTGATATGGGAGCAACCTACTCCTTTATTATGCCCAAAGTTGTTAAGTAAGCAAGATTACTAGTCATGGTTACAAAGTCGTGCTTTAGGATTAATACCCTTACTAGAAGTGTAGTGGTAACTCGAGAGTTAGTGAAAAATTGCCTTTTAAAAATTTAAGATGATGAGACTTGCACTTACACGATAGTGCTTGAGATGAACAAGTACAAAGTCATCTTAGGTATGAGTTAGATGTAAGCAGTAAAAACCAAGGTAGATTGCCAAAGTAAGGAAGTAGAATTTGAAACTCTAAATGGGACAAATGCTACTTTTAAGGGACAATCAGCAATCAATAAATCGAGTGAAGTATATTTGCTTAAGTTAATTCTAGATGAAGGACTCCAAGCTTAGGTAGAAATTGATTTAAACACAATTGAGGCTGACAAAGAGAAGCCTCAATTGAAAGAAATTCAAGTGGTTAATGAATTCCCAATGTTTTTCGAGACAAACTTCTTGGATTGCCACCTAAGAGAAAGGTTAACTTCATCATTAACTTGCTGCTAGGCATTAAGCCTATATCTAAAGCCCCTTATAGGATGGCTCTAGTAGAATTGAAAGAGTTGAAAATGCAATTGTAAGAGTTACTTGACTAAGGATTCATCCGACCTAATGTGTTGCATTAAAGAGCACCTTGTTGTTTGTAAAGAAGAAAGATGGGTCTATGAGACTGTGCATAGATTATTGAGATTTGACTAAGGTAACTATTAAGAACAAGTATCCCTTATCATAGATAGACGACTTGTTTGACCAATTGAAGGATGCTAAAGTCTTTTATTGGATTAATTTGAGATCTAGATACCATCAGTTAAGAATCAAGCTGGACAATGTTTCCAAGATTGCATTTAGGACGAGGTACAGGCATTATGTGTTTTTAGTGATGCCCTTTCGTTTGACTAATGCCTTAGCTACCTTCATGGACTTAATGAATCATATGTTTTGAGTATTACTGGACAAGTGTGTAATCTTCTTCATTGATGACATCCTAGTATATTCCTCTTCTCCTAATCAACACGAAGAACATTTGAGAATGGTGTTGCAAATTCTAAGAGAACACAAATTATATGCCAAGTTGTCTAAGTGCAATTTTTTAGCTGAAAGAGATCTCTTTTCTTGGACACATAATATTAGGTGATGAAATAACAGTTGACTTCGAGAAGGTAAAGGCCATAGTTGAATGGAAAAGGTTGAGGACAATCATTGAAGTGCATAATTTCCTAGGATTAGTTGGATACTACTGGAAATTTGTTAAGGACTTCTCCACTTTAGCTTGGTTGCTCACCTGGTTGACACAAAAGAATGTGAAATATGAATGGACTAAAAAGAGGGAGCAAAGCTTTCAAGAATTAAAGCACAGACTGGTATCTGTACTAATTCTAGTCCTACTTAATTCTAACGAGCCTTTCACCATATACAGTAATGCCTTAAGGAATGGTTTGGGTTATGTGTTGATGTAGAGTGGAAAAGTCATAGCTTATGCTTCACGAAAATTAAGGCCACATGAGCAGAATTACCCTATAAACGACCTAGAGTTGGTTGTAATGGTTTTTGCTCTCCAAATCTAGTGGCATTACTTATATGGCCAAAGGTGTGAAATTTACAAAGACCATAAAAGCCTCAAGTATCTTTTCACCTAAAAGAATTGAACGTAAGATAACGAAGATGCCTTGAATTGTTCAAGGATTATGATCTTAGAATCAATTACTACTTAAGACGGGTAAATGCCATTGTAGATGCACTAAGCTAAAAGAATCATGTAGAAGTCACTTCACTCCTTACTGAACAGCAAGAGTTGATTAAGGAATTTGAAAGACTTAATATTGAATTCACTTAGGCTATAGGAGAAGTAGAATTGTTGAACTTGGTCGTTGAACCTACAATGTTGGAAAGAATTCGAAATGCCCAACAAACCAATACAACTTTAATGGGGATGAGGGAGGAAATGGCAAACGGGAAGTACTTCAATTTTCATATTGATGAGAAGGGAATTGTACGCTGGAAGTGAAGATTATGTGTACCAAAAGATGCTTCCCTTAGGAAAGAAATTATGAGTAAAGCTCACCACTCAAGTTATTCGGTATACCCTGGGGGAACAAAAATGTACCAAGATCTCAAGAAACGTTTTTTGGTGGAATGGCATGAAACATGACATAGTCGATTATGTATAAAAATGTGAGACATACCAAGGAGTTAAAGCGAAACATCAAAGGCCATGAGAGTTATTACACCCATTACCAATTCCTAAATGGAAGTGGGAACAAATTACTATGGATTTTGTTAGTGGATTACCACGGACCTAAGCAGGATTTGAAGTCATATGGGTAATTGTAGATAAACTCAACAAGTCAACACATTTCCTCCCCATTAGCATCACTTACTTAGAAAAGTTAACACGAATCTATATAAAAGAAATTGTGAGGCTCCATGGTGTTCTTATGAACATAGTTTCCGATTGAGATTTGCATTTTGTATCAAAGTTTTGGAGGTGTCTATAGAAGCACTTAGGCACTCGATTAAGCTTCAGTATCACTTATCACCCCCAATCAAATGATAGTTTGAAAGAACCATACAAACTCTAGAAGACATGTTAAGAGCTTATGCCATAAAGATTAAGGGAAGTTGGGATGTGCATTTATTACTTCTCGAATTTATATATAACAATAGCTTCCATTTGAGCATTGAGATGCCATCTTAGGAAGCTTTGTATGGTTAGAAGTGTAGATCTCCCTTGTTTTAGGATGATATTGAAAAGTTAGGCCCTAGACTTGACTTGATACAAGAGGCTACAAAGAAAGTGGTTGTCATTAAACAAAAGATGAAGGAGGCTTAGGATTACTAGAAAAGTTAGGTTGATTTAAAGAGATGGGAGGTAGAACTCCAAGTAAGTGATTATGTATAACTTAAGGTAAAGCCGACAAAGAGTATGCATAGGGCAAGGACACAAGGAAAGCTAAGCCCTCGATACATTGGACCTTTTGAGGTATTGGACCAAATCGGAAGTCTAGCTTACTAGTTAACCTTGCCACTAAACTTATCAAGACTATATAATATCTTCCATGTGTCGGTGTTATGAAAGCACATTTTGGATCCAGACAAAGTAGTAGAATTGGAGTTGGTGCAATTAAAGGATAACCTCACCTATGAAGAGCACCCAGTTCTTATCCTTGAGTTGCAAAACTCAAAAGTTGAGGACTAAGGAGATCAAATATGTTAAGGTACTATGGATGAATCACAAAAAGGAGGAGGAGGCTACCTAGGAGGCTAAAGAGGAGGTAAAGCACAAATACCTAGAGTTGTTTGAGATAACAGGTAAGTCTTCTGTAAATTTTGAGGACAAAACTTATTTTAAAAGGAAGGGAAAGGGGGATGGAGGGGCATGGGGTAAGGAGTGTGGAGGATGTAAACCCTACAAAATTTCAGCAACCCAAAAGTGAAGTCGGATGAAAAAAGTTTTTGGATAGTCCCTAGAACCACTCAAACATAATAAAACCCTAGGTAAAAGAATTGAACCTTAAACGTTAAACTAAAACCCTAAATAAAGTAAACCCTAAAACCCTAACTAAACAAGCAAGAACCCTTAGAACCTTAATAATTAGAAAACCCTAGGACGATAATAAAATCCTAAAAATATCTTTAAGCCCTAGTTAAATTGATTGAATATCTTAACATAATAAATAAACACTAATAGTAAGTTTAGATCTAACAATAAAAGTGATAGATATTACTAAATAGCTAAAACCTTAACTTTTGAGCTTGTATGCGAACCTAATTACTATAAATGGGTATCAACCCTAAATAAACCTTAGGCATACTTGTAAGTGCTTAAAATTAACTAAAGTATATTATCAAAAATCTAACCAAAACCTTAAACATACCTTGATTGCACTTAATTAGGCTGATTGTGCTTAATTACTATTAATCACTATAAACAAATCCTAATCCCTAACCAACGTCTATTACATCTTAATTAACTACAAGTCAAACATGATTAAAGGCTACAAGATAATCTCTTAATTACATTTAGTACATCTTATACCTTAAGGGGACATGATCTTCCTTAAATTGGAAATAAAGTAAGAAGGTATATGGTCCCATTTTTAGCTAAGTCCTGTACTACCTAAAAAACACATACATTGTCCCCTACTCTCTCTCTCCTAATATGCCGACCATCCCTCTCTCCCTCACCCATTTCGTTCATTTTTCTAAACCCTAAAACACACTTAAACACTTTGTAAAAACCAAACACCCAAAACACTCTCAAACTTCCCATTTAGCTACCTTTGCACACCATATCACCAGCCACTTCACTACCGCTACCACCATTCTAAATCACCAAACACCAAGCCTCATGCTACCCACACACATTGCCCTAGTCTTTCAACACACATACACACCCCTACAAATACACAAAACTTACGGCACACCCACATGAGGAGGCTATCCATACCCTTGCTCCAGTAAGTGATTAGTTAGTTTTCCTTTTGTTTTCTTGTAGGATAGAGTTAAGAACTTACATATTCATGGTTAAACTTTACATTATAGTAGTGTTCTAGATGTTTTATCATGTTTCATGAAGAACAAGTGAGGGTTAGTAAAAGAAAAACACACTTTGGTAAGAGTTATAACACTAGTAAGTAAGGTAGTGTAGTGTAATGTTGATTTTAGGACTAAATCATTAGGAAGTGTGATGAAACCCCCCATTCCCTTTACATGCTGCCACTTACATAGCACCTTTACACTTGTCTGTACATTTTTATGTGGTGATTATATTTATATATGAGTAAAAACATAGGTTACTTAAGTAAAATCACCATAAAAACAAGTGTTGCATTAAAATGGAAGAACTGGCCCTAAGAACACTAAGCGGCTGCCACTTCCATGAACCCATCAGATTTGTAAAATTTAATTTATTAACTTAATAACATGATTATTTAGTGTCAAGTATGATGTAGGATTTAATTAACTAAGTTAAGTAGGCTAAAGTGCAGCTAAGGCCCTATATTAGCTTAGTTAGTGATTAGAGGCTTAAAAATGGTGTTAATAACCACTATAACTTTAATGTCTAGACTTGACCTAATAAAAGTGGGTTAAGTTGAAGTCTAATATTGGCTTAAGGCTAAATAGACAAGTGGGTTTTGGTACAAGGCCTTAAAATGTAATTTAGGCTTAAAAATCCCAAAAGAACTAACTTAGGAGCCTAAATGGATAAGTGACCAGATCTAAACCTTAGGTTGAAGGGCTTAGAATGAGTTAATTAAGAGGCCTACTAAGCCTCAATGCTCATTCAAGACACTTACCATAGGCCTTTTAGTGGTTTAGAGTCTTAAACTTGGAAAAAAGGGCCCATTAGGCCCATAAGAGTATCACCAAGGCCCACATTAAAAATTTTAAATTATTGTGCATAAAAAGTCCAATTGAAATACTTAAAAGGAAGCCCAAGGCCCAAAACTAGACCCAAACCCTAAAGTGACCTGACTGACCATTTGGGCGCATAACCATGTAAGGTGTAAACTGAAAGCTTTCTGCCCTAAAAACTTAGAAATAACCTTACCAAATGAATGAACATTTGAAAATGATGAAAACTATTATAAGATTAGAAAAACGAAGTTAAAACAAAGAAAATACGTCTGAATTACAAAAACAACTAAAACAAGGTTAATGAGTAGTAAACCTAGTTAGCTAATGTAAATAGAATACTTATAGACCTTAATTGTATTCTTCAGGTGATGAGGATACTGAGTTCGATGTAGTTAAGGACTATTGGGACTATTGAGTGTTATGGCTGAGTGAGTATACCGCCCGCTGCTTTACTTGTTTTGTACTTATAGTTAGTGAATTATCTAATTATATTAGATAATTAAACTTGTTGCATGTTGGGGCATATGGGATATTGTATGTGTTTGTTATGATTGATCTTACTTGCAAAACATCTTAAGATATTACGAACATCTATGCTTGCTACATTAGAATTCAAGACATTGGAGTATATGAATATAACTGTCTAGCTACCCATGAATTTGAGTTAATAAATATTTAACCCTTAATTGAACCGGTGTCACATCCTAGCATAGTACATGATGTACCATCATACAGGAATACCTATTTATATTCAGCAAAGGTTCTACTTATAACAAAAGAGTACAATGGAGTTTAGCTTTATACCTATTTATACAAAAGAGTACATTGTCAAACCTAATCAAACCTAAAATACAGTACTTCTTTTTTTTTTTTTTCATATGTATAGATCTTTCATGGAACTAAGATCAAAATACAACAAAACTTATTCAAAAGTGGCTAACTCAGTCCTAGGTGCTCTTAAAAAACTTTCTCCTAATTGATGTTAATGCCTAGTCGATTTTCTTCATAACCTAAGGATACATAAGTATCCCTTTAGCTTTTTATGAGCTAAGTGAGAATGGATAAAACAAATCACAAAAAAAAAAATATAACACACATTCACAAATATCAATATTGTAGAGCATTCAATTTCATAACTCGAGTTATCAATACAAACTGTCTATGTAGGAAATTTGTGTTATGCTCATGTACGTGACATGCAATGGTATTGATATCCTATACTTTTCCAATTCTTTATCCGGTTAATCAATATACTTAGGCATCTAGATATAATGTCTAGGAACCTAGGCCAACAAGGAGCTGTGTGGGAGTAGGACCTCCAACAAAAATTACCTACTGTTGTTTGAAAATCCAACACATAGCTGACCCAGTTGAAACCACACGTCGTGGCCAGAATAAGTTGAGAAATGTAGTTCTATATGCTTAAACTGATCTTAGCAATATTCAAGCTTTTGGAATCTTAACTTGTAGGTTCATTTATGCCATGCAATGAATGCATTAAAGAGTACAATAACTTAGTAATAGGCATGAATCTTAAGTTCCACATCATATCCAATTCGACTATCTCAACTTTAGCTTTGTTTCTCAACTTTATAATACATTGCTTTACGTAAGGTTCACTTAAGTGAACACCTTGAAGGACAGTTTAGTTTCCAAGTTTTTCAAGTAGCATTACACATCAATAGATCATTCATACATGAAGAAACACTTCATTCAATGAATACGCATTCAACAATACCATGTATCCAATCAATTTAGTACATCAATACAGTTTATGTTACAATTGACTTTAAGTTAAGTAAACATAGGTCTACTTACACAAAAATAGAAATATCCACTTACCTAGACTTGATAGTAGTATAAAATCCTAAGCTTCATGATCTAGTCTTTCCTTACCTATCGCACTTAGGAAAATACACATAGATCCCAAGTCAACTACGAGTTGAGAACAAATTTATCGTGTTTTTAAGCTTATTTCGATTGTATCTTATTCATTTCTTATCCAATTTTAATAAACTTTATATCGTCATGATCGTTATTTTGAGTACTATTAAGATATCTTAAGAATCAAGACTAATCAATATGTCAAAAACCCAAAAATACCCTTTCGTACTACTTGTTCGACTGTACGTTATCATAACTTCATAATTGACTCGAATAAACTCTATTCTTAATTTAAAAACCCTAAACTTCCTTATTTCCCAAGTTGGTCAACATTCATTATGTACCTAAAAATACTAATCCTTTACATATTTAACAAATATCCCATTAATACTAATTACTATATCATATATTAGGCTAACGTATGGGTTTATAATATGAAAATACATAATAAATAGTATACAAGTCTGATTAATTCCATGAAAAATCCTATATGTTGATAGACATTTTTGGATAATTGTTATATGGGCTTATATTAGTTGGTCTAATATCTAAGTTCGGTCTAACAATTTGGTCTAGGGGTAACCTCCATTGATTTACTATAAATACTAAGTAAGACCCCTATGTAAGGGAACTCTCTTCTCCATTCTTTTACTCTCTTTCATTCTCTCAACACCATAATTAGTTGATATCTCTCTCTTTCTACATGATGAGGGAACTAACTTAGGCATTGGAGTAGCCATGCTGGAACACCTTCTGGCGCCCCTCATATTCGTTTTCATATTTTGCAGGTATTTATACATTGGGACGAAAATCAACCATGAACATTAGGTGCCATATGTGGGAACGATTATCACAACTTCAAAAGGATTTTCCTAAATTATGCAATTCACCAGTATTTCATCCTATGAATGATTTCCCTTAATCCCATGATGAGTCTTAGAAACTTACAGGGCTTAGAGAAGACGAGCATGGTGGTTTTCTTTTTCAAAAAGTGTAACCGCTGTGGTTTCATCCATCATTTGGTTCACAAATGTCACTTTTGAGTGAGTTCACATATTTAGATAACAACAACATTATCTTCTCTTAGTTCATAACTATCATTGCTAGGTTCTGTTATTCAACGCCATGGAACTATACTGCGCTAAAATCTATGTTTTCCAAAGAATTGATTATCCAAAAAACTAGTTTGCCGCGCCGATCCACTTATAATCGTTCATATTTGTGTTCAAACTTCTGTTGCCGAGTGTTTCTTCTGTCGTCCTATAAGTCACCAAGAAGTCGAGTATTCCTGAGTAACCAAGCTTCTCCGAATAACATGATAGGCCAAGTACTTCTTCTATTAGCCTACAAGTTGCTGAGAAGCAAAGTATTCTTGAGTAGTCTAAGCTTCTCCGAACAACATGATAGAGCCCGAGATCCTAGCTCCAATCAGTTGAGCTTCGTTTTGAAGGGTTGTGTCGTGCTAAGAAACTTCTATCTGCCTGTAAGTGCCGAAAATGTATGCTTCCATGGTCGAATGCTAAGTGGCTAAGAACATTTGCCATACTCTACACTTTGCTTAGTAGAAATGCTGAGTGTTCAACATAGATTGTTGTGAGATGAGTGTTCGAGATATACCTTATACAAATCCAACCACCACAGCCCAAACCAACCTCTTTAATCAAGCTACGATAGCATGACTTCAAAAGGAGAGTGTTGAATTGCTAAAAAGTCAAGCTTATTCTTTTAATGCTAAGCTCCACGATTTGAGTTCATTGTTCTTTTTTTGAGTTAGGTGAAGGCTTTAAATATTGAGCTAGTTATGTATAGATGATGTGCCTTGGCGTTAATTAATTCATGATGGACTTCTCAAATTTACCAAATTGAGTTACACTTACTATTAAGCTATCCTTTATCTCAGCTGAACGAAGGCTAAGATTCTAACATGCTGAGCACTACGAATCTCTAAACAAGGTAAAAAAAAAAAAATATCATATATATGTCAAGCTTGGATGTATCTTGGACAACATCGAGGCTCTCCTATTGCCGCATTTCCCATTGTTGGACGTATTGTAACGACCCAACCGGAACTCCTTCCATCGAGGTATTGTCTACTTTGGTGTGAAATGCCGTACTATTTTGTCCTTTGATGCAACTGCTTCCTAAGAGGTCACCCATCCTAGGATTGCTCCAACTTGAGCACGTTTAACTTTGAAGTTTCGATACACTCCGAGCCATTACCCCAAAAGGTGCTTCGATGATTAGAGTTCCTCCCTCTAGGCATGTAAGGGGTATTACAATCCACCCCCCTTATAGAACTGACACTTTCATCGGCTTTGTTAGACAAGCCCAAGATAACCACTAAGTAGGGCTTCACCCTTCCGGCTGGTAGACTACTCTAATGCCATTCTTTAATGACTTGACCGAAATTGCTTCCATCGAGGTATTGTCTGCTTTGGCATGAAATACCACACAATTTTGTCCCTTGGTGCAATTGCTTCCCAAGAGGTCACCTATCCTAGGATTGCCCTAGCTTGAGCACGCTTAACTTTGGAGTTTCGATGCACTCCGAGCCGTTATACCAAAAGGTGCCTCGATGGTTAGAGTTCTTCCCTCCAGGCATGTAAGGGGTATTACACGCATCATTCCATTTTGGCTAAGAGCTTTGTTGAGTATCTAGAGCTTCATCTAAGTTCTACACTGAATGCCAAGTGTTGAGTGCCGAGTGCAATCAAACATGTTACAACACCTTTGTTGAGCTACCATGCTGAATCAAGTTTTTGAACCATTAGAGTTGTGTGATGAAGAGCTACTCATGGTAAGCCTTTTCGATTGAAATCATGGGTGTGCAAGAGGAGAGCATGAAGTGGATTCTTGGGTATGGGACTAGATTAGTTTGGAATTCTGTTACATCCATATTAAGAGCACTGCCGAAATGCAAGGATGCAATCAAAGTCGAAATCACCTAAGAGACAAGCCTATTGAGATTAGTGTAAGTAGGTCTCTCAATATATAACGATCAGCGGTAGATGTCGTAAATTGCCTCATTATCAAGCAGTACAGTCACATTAGTGTGGTCCAAGAGGGAGTGAGTAGATAGGACACATGCTTGCATATCCTATAGAGACTAAACATAGCTCTCGAACGGTTGTGCTATTCTGTTCATACCATACCGAGCAATTCACATACCAAGCCTCTCTTAGCATACATGCCGACTATGTTTAAACTGTTGAGCTAAGAACTTCACTAAGTTGAGCAGCTATGTTCTTGATTATGAACTCTAAACCTAGAGTTTCTTTTGGAACATACGGTAGCCAGAATGCTAACTCCTACAATCTAAAAGTAGGCTTAACCTCATAATAAAACATGTGCCTAGCTATACTCTTCTATATTTGCCGAGTTTTCTTTTTCTGAGTGAATGTATTTACGACCCTCCTTCATCTGCAACGGAAGTTCTTCCTATATATAGATATAGTTGGCCAGTTGTCGAAATGGGAGGCAAATGTGTTCAGTTAATTGCAGCAAAGTACGGACATGTTAGTTTTGTGGAACATCACAAACACATTCTCTCTTGGAACCATCTACATATATTGAGACATAAGTCAACTTGTAAGACTTATTTTTTATTGTTTTAAAGTTTAGACCCTTCTTTCAGACATCACAAACACATGCTCTCTTCAGGCACTCTCACCTCTTCAGGCACCTTTGCCTTTTTAAGCTCTTGCCTCTTTAGGCGTATTAGCCTTTCTAAGCGTATCGACCTCTTTAGGCCTTTGCCTCTTTAGGCACTCTCGCCTCTTCAGGTGCCTTTGCCTTTTCAGGCTTTTGCCTCTTTAGGTGTATCGGCCTCTCTAGGCCTTTTCCTCTTTAGGTGCTTTTTCCTTTTCAGGCTCTTGCCTCTTCAAGTGCTCTCGCCTCTTTAAGTGCTCTCGCCTCTTCAAGCGCTCTTGCTTCTTTAGGTTCCTTTGCCTCTTCAAGCTCCTTTGCCTTTTTAGGCTCTCACCTCTTCAGGTGCTCCTTGCCTCTTTAGGCATATCAGCCTCTTTAGGCCTTTGCCTCTTCAGGTGCTCCTTTGCCTCTTTAGGCTCTCACCTCTTCAAGCACCTTTGCCTATTTAGGCTCTCTCGCCTCTTCAAGCTCTCACCTCTTCAAGCATACTCGCCTCTTCAAGTGCTCTTTGCCTTTTCAAGCACCCTCGCCTCTTCAGGTACTCCAACCTCTTCAGGTTTTTACCTTTCTAGGCATACCAATATTTATAAGTGCTCTAGCTACTCCCACTTTTTGCCTCTTCAGGCCTTTACCTCTTCAAGCACTCTAACCTCTTTAGGCCCAGATTGCAAACTTGTTTAGAAGCCCCATGAAATCAACCTCCTTGAATACTCTCTTTCTTGACTTGATCACCAAAGAAAGTAGGAGGCAAGTGTTGATAGACATTTTTGGATAATTGTTATATGGGCTTATATTAGTTGATCTAATATCTAAACCCGGTCTAATAATCTGGTCCAAGGGCAACCTCCATTAATTTACTATAAATACTAAGCAAGACCCCTGTGTAAGGGGACTCTCTTCTCCATTCTTTTACTCTCTTTTGTTCTCTTAACACCATAAGTACTTGATATCTCTCTCTCTAAATGACGAGGGAACTAACTTAGGTATCGAAGTAGTCACACTAGAACGCTCTTCGGTGCCCCTCGTAGCCGTTTTCATGTTTTGTAGGTGTTCGTATACCGAGACAAAAATCATCTATTAACACTATAGACTCACAAAAATATGTAGTTTAATTATTGGCCATGAATTACACTAAAATAGCTATTATCTATTTTTGAAAATAGTAATTTTAGCTCGAAATTAGTGAAAATTAAGTAAATAAGTGAATTTAATGACAAGATTAAAATCAAGTGTTCCAAACATCATTATGAACGTCCAAAAATCATAATACATAGAGCTCATAGTTTGATTTTGTTAAAAACTAATTAATTCAACAAAACAACAAAATTGTCAATTTTATCCATAATAATTATAATAAATAGTAAAATTACTTATTTTTAAAAATTATTATTACTACAATTAAATACATATATTAGGTATATTTTGTACACAATTTCATCTTGAAAGGACATTATTTAATATTTCTAAAATTTAATTTAATTTTCATCCAAATATAGCATTTTCTTAAGGACCTTATATGTCTAATAATTATTTAACTAAAATAAAATTACTACATTAATCTACACATAAAATAACCTTATAAGACCAAGTTTCATAATTAACTAATATCATTTGCTATTTTTAGAAAATTAAAACACATTTGATCGGAAATTTGGTTCACTAGAACCGATTGCCTTTTGCCACCACTAAACTGCCACACTTTGTCGGAAGGAATGGCTACACTACCTTCTCTTTAACCCCTAAGCTACTCCAAGTCAGGTTGCTCTTAGCCTAGTGAATCGGCTTAGATAAGATTATGTCCTATTTTTCTTAATTTTTTTCCTAAATTTTCTTGAGTGATTTTCTTGTGTTTTTAGATTTTTAAAATATTATTTTTAATGTGTTCATTTCTTATTTATAATTTGCAAATGGATAAAATTTATAAAAAAATATACATGTGGCATGCACATGCCATTTTTTTTTTTTGTTTTTCTAAGCTTGAGGTGTCAATTTCTTGTTAATTTAATGATGACTCTTGTTTTTTAACTTGTCTCATGTTGCCACCTAAGTTAGATGACTCATCCATTCATTTTTTTTTATCAATTTCCTATTATTTTATATTAATCCCCTTCCACTTCCTATTCTTCATCCTACTCGAACATTGAATACCCATTTGTAGTTTGTATGCATTATGTGTTCGTAGATTCACATCACATCCTAGTAATAACCACATAGAGTGGTTAGAAAATCCAACATATAGTTGGCCTAGCAGATACAATGCAATCTGTATATACTTAAAATCCTAGCTTTTACAAATCAAGTAGTTCACTTGATAAACTCAGCTTTTCATATAGAAATTGACTTAGTAATATCATGGTTTTCAAAAAACTTGACCCGTAGGTCTTTTCGTGCCATGCCATGAATATATTAGATCACATGCCAAGCAAAACCTAGCAAATCCAAATAGACTTATTCATCATTTGTTACCTAACTTTTACTTCATAGTTTTCTTAGTTCTAAGATCTCAGTATTAGGTTCACTTAGGTGAATACCTTAAGAGATAAAGTTAGGCCTTGATTCTTTTCCAAGATAACATCGACCTAGCAAATGTCACATGTGCATTCACTAGCATTGACATAACAATCAAGTTTAGTATAATGTCACTATTCAATCAGCAATAAATATAATAGGTAACATAACTCACCAAGTGATACATCAATTCATAGTCAATTCTAGCCAAGCCATTGAATAGCACATCAACTTACAATTAATGTTCAGCCAAGCCAAAACTTTGCAAGACATATAAGGTTAGGTGTAGGCATAAGTCTTCTCATGACCTTAAGGGGGAGCTTAGTAGAATTACCTAAAATTTTCATATCACATGTGCATCTATGGTACAAAAATTGCCTTGCAAGTTAGAGATTGTAAGACTCTAAATGGTTTGGCACTAAGGTTTTCGATCTTAATCAATTAACTTACTATAAAATATAATTGACTACAGATATCTGATATTCCACAATCCATTAAGACCGCAAAAAATCAGTATCTCCTATTAAATATAAGATAGGGTAAGACAACTTTATAACTTACAAGAAATGCTAAATTTTACATAATTCTAATATATAAATATTTTTTACATAAAATGTTTTTGTACTAGTTGTACACTCCTCAAATATCACATATGCATCCATGATACAAAAATTGCCTTACAAGTTAGAGATTGTAAGACTCTAAATAATTAGTCACTAAGGTTTTCAATTTTAATCAATTAACTTACTATAAAATGTAATTTACTATGGATATCCAATATTCCACAATCCATTAGGACTACAAAGAATCAGTATCTCTTACTAAATATAAGATAGGGTAAGACAACTTTATAACTTACAAGAAATGCTAAATTATACATAATTCTAATATATAAATATTTTTTACATAAAATGTTTCTATACTAGCTTTACACTCCTCAATTAACTCTAACTATATCATACATATCTTTAATTTACACTCTGTACTCGGGGTTTATCCCAGCCCAACTTAAATGAACCTGAAAAAGAGACTATATGGGAATGAGTAAACTATGGCTTAGTAAGTTTGTTCCTCACCGTTATTATTCAAATAAGTTATTAAATATTATTAGCACGCGTACAATTTATCTACAAGCAAAATGAATGCATACATAGTGAATGTATAAACAGTGAATGCAAACAATATATCCATAGGAGTCTAGAATTATGAAAGGTGTAGGTTTTCATTGTCTACACGTCAATTATCCTCCATATTTATCCATATAGAGTACCTCACCTTAACTGCAAGAGGCCACTTTGGGGCACTACCCCTCTAAATGACACTCGACTATTACTCTAGTTGAGAAACAACAATCAATATAGGTATACCCCCAACTAAAGCCATCTATTGAACATATCCAAGGCTCCTTGGGTACACAAAGTGAGTTCTCTCGCTATTAAATTATATCTAAGGCTTTATGGGCACAAATATGCGAGTCCTTCCGTAATTAATTAGAGATGCTATGTTAGCTTTGCCTTAATGATAAAAATATCTTTCATAGGTACTATGAGCCCTCGTAGAAATTATACAAAATATATTCAAGATTAGAAAAACGTTTTCCAAAAATACTTTTTTAAAAAATTTGCAAAGTTAGCACTTTCCATCAATATACCAATTAGGTTAAAAACATACGACAAATATAACTAGTTATTTTAGTTGAATAGTTATAGTTACTAATTTAAAAAAGTGATCACAAGAATGATAACATACAAAGAAATTAGTCATCCAACAATCAATTAGTATGAACCAATAAGTAACATATAAACAATAAATAGTAAGTAGATAGCATAAAATGAGAACTCCTTCACCCGAGTTAATGTTTATTTTTCAAGCCTTTTGGATTTCTAGATCTTAATAATTGAGTATTTAAAATGTAATAAAGCTTATAAGTATTTTGAAAAACTAGATTCTTTAATTAACTAAATATCTATCAATATTTATTTAGTCTCCCAATATAACCTAAGTATGGTATAAATATAGTTTAACTTGAATCTTCTACCTATTTTTCTTGGTTTATTTTAAATTTTCAATTGCGTATAATATTTTTCGTTTTAACTCCGATTTTTATGAACTTATAATCGGTTTTTATTGTTTTCAATTGTACTTTCACTTAATAAGGTCCATTTTGGACATTGTAACACGTATTTTTCATGTTGGTTTAAAAATGTTATTAATTTCATTATTTTGACTTGAATATTTATAAATTATTGTTTTAATCTTTTCTTTGTAGTTTTATGATTTAATAAATATCTAAATTTTATATTTTTTGTAATTTTCTTATTTTTAAGTCCATTTGTAAAAATTTACTTATTTTTCTATTTTTAAGGTTAAATACTTATTAATACACTTTTTGCTACTTTAGTAATTTCCTAACTAATTAATTATTTTCTTATCATTAATAATTACGAATTTAATTAAAAATATAGAATGCTAACTTGGTAGCTTATAAATGCTCCACATGTCATTCTTATGATTTTCCTATTTTCCATTTTTTCCTATTTTGTACTTTACTTAATATTTATATATCTATTATTATTATATGTTATTAAATTTTGTAAATTTACCCAATTCATTTTTTCTTAAACCTACGGCATACATATGTATTTATATATATGCATGTACTATAGATATATATTTATACATCTATACACATATAATTGGACACATGTACATATATATAAATAATGAAAACAAATAAATATAACTACTATATACGTATATATACATATACATAATCTCTTTATACCATATACTTACATAATCAATTATAACATACATGTATACATAAATATATACCTAAGTATTTACAAACATATATGAGCACATATACATGATAAAATACTAACTTTGCATATAATCTTACTACATGTACCAATAGTTTTAATACAAAGAAAAGAATTTACAAATTCAACTTTATTACATATTCCTTAAATATATGTATTTCTACAAAATATACATATATATCAAGATTACATATAAATTAATAAAATAAATACTTTAAAATACTACTTAATTACTTCTTTTGGTATCTTAAGAAGTGATTGACCTAGAGCCTTTTTCTTTTTCTTACTCCACTTTGTAAAATTGTAGGAAAGGAAATAGATAAAAGAAAAAAAAAATGAAATGAAGGGGGAAAGAAAAGTTCACCAAGCACAATTGGAACTTCCAAAAGGTGCAAATATGAGAAATGAGAAAACAAAAGTAAAAGAGAACAAAAGATTAAGAAAGATAAGGGGATAAGGGGATTTGATTTGACTTTTGTTATCTTATCCACTTTCTAGACAAGTAATTAGTCACATGGGCAATTGAATTTGTCCAAGAGGGAGGAAAGATGTGGGAAAGGGGAAAAGGTAAAGAAAGAAAGAGCAAAGAAAGGAAAAGGGAAAAAGGAAAATGAAAAGTTAAAATCATAAGGTTAAATTTTCTAAATGTAAAATTATAGACTTAATAGTAATTAGGAATTAATAATTATAATTTTATAAATTTTATTAATTAAATTATTACTCGTTATGTCTATAATATTTTAGAGTTATCTCAATTAATTCGTTAATGATTTTACGTGATTAGATGTGTTAGTTGATAATCATATTCTATTAGGTTTTTAATACTTTTAGGGTATAATTATTCATTTTATAAGCTTTGATTTATAGTTTTAGAGTTTTTATTAAGTTTGATTTTAATCTTGATTATTTATGTGTATATTGGGTTTAGGGTTTTTTTATGCAATTAAAGTTTTGATCGAGATTCTTAAAGCTTTTCTCATTCGTATGATATTCTAGTTCTAAATTTTAATCAACTTTAAATTTATCAATTTCATTGACATAGTGTAAATACTTATAATACTTAAATCGATTTGATACTCAAAAAGCTAAATTTGTGGGGTTTAAAAGTCTACTTGAAGGATACATAAATATCCATTTACTTAGAACTCAGTTGCTTGCTAACTAAGCTTGCTAATTTGTCCTTGTTGATGACCCCTTGATATTTATCTTGATGTAATACTTAATTCTGCATATAAATCATCAAATATTACTAATTTACTAGCCCATATAAGAATTAAGTTGGTTAGTCATTAAGTTATTACTTTATACCTTAAGTATTGGAAGTTTAGAATGGTGATATATGTTTATTTTACCTTTATTACTTTCTAAGCTATTCCTTGAGTTAAGGTACCATTGCAGTATTTAACTAGAGAGCTTCTAAGCTACTTTCTGAACCGTATGATATTCAAATTCATCATAGATTCAGTCTTTAAGTCAGTATTTAAGGATTCATACCCTTTAAGCAAAGTTTTGAGTGATTTTATAGTAATTTTAGTTGAAAATCCTCTAAGTTACTATTTGAGCTACATGGGGTCATTCATAATGTCAGTTTTATCCTTTGACACAACTTCTGAGTTTCCTCAAATTAAGCCCCTAACTAAATTATCCTCTAAGCTACCCTTGCTTGATCAACACTTAATAAAAGTAAGGTATAAGCTATATCTACTTTCATACAATAGCTAAAAATAGTTATTTAGAAGTTTAGGAATGCCCCTTTTTAAGGGTAAGTAGGTACTTAGTGGTCCAAGGATTAATTCTTCTAAAGGTTTAATGCATATGTGAATTAAATAATGATATAGTGAGCAAGAGTATAGATGATTGAAGTACTAGTTGATACTTATTATTTATGTAGGGTTTAGACTTCTAAAAATGTAGGGTAAGTGGAGTATATGTAACGTAGTAAGATGTACCGGTAGTAGTAAAGTTAGAAACTGATAGGAATCAACCCCTTAGACAGATCATAGGAAGCTAAGCTAGAAGACTTCAAGGGCTCGCACGAAAAATACTAGCTCTAAGCCATAGTCGAGACGAGGACTCCTTTTTCAATTCAACCTCTTGTTGACTTGTCTCTCAAATCCTCACGTGTGTCCAACATGCTCTTGGCCAACTACAAAGTCTTAATCTAGAAGGTAACCTAGGAAAGGTTGGCCTAGCTGAGCTCTCCAACTAACCACTGGCTCTTGACTCCAATTTAGCTGACTTCCTAACCAGATTAATTGGCTCCCAACTTGATCTAGATTAGGTCGGCCCTTGACTACTAGCACTTCTTGTTTCTACCTATGTTGTATTATACTCCTAACATCTAGCCATCAAGTGATACGTATCTTCAAACACAACGTTCCAAAATGATTCTTTCTCTTTTGTACTAAATATTCTTTGTCATTTTTACCCCTTTTTAGTATGATTCATGTAATGTGATTATAAAATACCCTTTTGTCTTTTCATACATGTAAAATAACCTTAGTGGATAAGTATATAAACCCCTACTTTCCTTGTATGCAAAATCATATCCTTTTTAATACAGAAATTACTCATTTGAGCAACCTTAGTGTTCTCGTTATCTAACTCTTATATATTCCCTTTAGCAAGGAGTAGTGGTGAGTGACCTTTTAATTTAGACCGGTGTGTCATATCCGGTGGATTGTAGGTCTAATAGGATCGAGTGGTGAGTCATATCCATTCCGTAGTTGCGTGAACTTTACTAACCTTTTTCCTGTTTGTTTGTTTTACTTCGTTATGGTGCCTCTCCGTATGTTCCATCTCAGAGACACATAAGCTTCGTTGGTATTAGAGCACGATTCTGACAAGGGAACGTGTTAAGTTGCAGTGAAGTTTTGGTTCATTTTACTGTTAGTGGTTGTTGTATTCCTTCCATAGCTACTATAGTGTGCTTGAGTGTTCGTAAGTGTGGTTTCATTGATACTCTATTTTACTCTGTTTTCCATTGCAACAATAAAGTAAGTTTGTCTCTATTTTGTTTAAGTAACTTTAAGGGACTAAAGTTATTAGTAGTTTGTTAATCTGTTTGACGAGGTATTATGCTATGTCAGATTCAAGTGTTCGGGGAGTTATTAGGCACTAAGGCAGTAATATTCAACCTAGTCATGGTTATAGTAGGAGTAATACCCCAGGGTTGGTTGATGATAAACTTGATAGACTCACAAACCTTATTGAGAGTCTAGTCACCACAATGCAAGTTAACAGACAACAACCCCAAGGTGTGCAACCGCAAAACCTATAGGAAGGTGCCCTTGAGAGATACTATGGCCAAGTCAATCGAACTAATCACTCAATTCAACCTCCTCGAGCTAGAGGAGTTGCTAGATGAAGACTGAAGTTAGAGGAGATTGTAGAGGATTATGAGGAGCTGGATGTTGAAAGGTTTGGTGAAGAAGAAGAAGAAGTTGATTATTACCAAACACAGGGATGAGGACATCGAGTTCCTCGAAGGCTAGACAATGTTAAGGTGTAAATCCTGCCCTTCGGTGGAAGTAGAGATGCAAATGAATACTTAGAGTGGGAAGAAAAGGTTGAGAAGGTATTTGAATGTTATGGGTATGAGGATACGGTCAAAGTCTAACTTACTACATTGGACTTTATTGGGTATGCCACCATATAGTGGAAGAATTTGAATGCCGCTAGAGCAAGAGATGGAAGACGAGGTGTTAGGACTTGGGATGAGATGAGAAGGTTGTTAAGAGTTAGATTTGTGCTCAAGACTTACCTATAAGATATGTTCGCAAAGTTACAGGAGCTTCACCAAGGAAGATGATCTATTGATGACTATGTTAAAGAATTCCAGATGTTGATGATCTGAGCCAACGTGGAAGAACCAGAAGCCCATACGGTATCTAAGTTCATTTCTAGACTTAAGTATGAGATTTGCAATGTCATGGAAGTACAAAGGTTTTATACTTTAGAAGAGGCGATCAAGATCGTACAGAGGAGAAATGTTCCGAGCTGACTTGGACAAACATTCTTCTAAGCTCCTATATCGTGCCAACCTGTTCAAGTTGAACCTAGGAGGCCATACTGAACCGAGGAAAGGAATGATTGATTTAATGAACATTAAGCAGACCGGCATAGCAGAGTAAGATAGTTGAGTCGACCTAAGTCTAGGCTAACCCTAAGAACCTATGAGAAAGGCTAGCCATCTAAATGGAAGACCGGTGAGGTGAAGTGTTTTAAATGCTTAGGCTTCAAACACATGGCTGTTGAGTGTCTAAACCGACGCGTCATGGTGCTCTAAGGAGATGTAGTGGATAGCACTAACGAGAGTGAGCCCGAGGAAGATGTTGGGAAGCTTAAGGTTAAAGAGGAAGAGGAGACTCATGTCTATGCCAACTAGGGAGAAGTAATGACCCTAATCCTGAGACAGGTCCAAAGTTCCTTGCTAAACTCTAAGGAGGACTAGAGAGAGAATCTATTCTATACTAAGTGTACCATCAAAGGCCAACTGTGCACAATCATCGTGGATGGAGGAAGTTATACTAATGTTGATGTACAGTCCTTTGTACAGAGGTTGGGTCTGCCAACCTCAAAGCATCCCCGACCCTATAAGCTATAGTGGCTTCATGATAAGGGTGCTTTGCACATAACTAAACAAGTGACTGTGCCATTTAGTATTAGGAATGTATATATGGATGAAGTAATGTGTGATGTAGTCCCTATGGGAGCTTCACACCTACTACTTAGATAACTTTAGTTGTTCAATCGACGTATTATGCATGACAGATATAAGAACACCTATACCTTTATCAAGGATGGAAGGAGGATAATGTTGCAACCCTTAACCCCGACCTAAGTAAATGAAGCCCACAATTAGCTCAGCTGCGTTAGTAAGAAAAAGGCCTTAATGATGAGCCGTAAATAACTCTAATCTATTGTAAAGGCTGATGAATCGATGTTTTTATTTGTTAGAAGATTGATGGAGATGAGGGAATTGTCGGATGTCCTAGAAGAAATCTGGAGATTACTAAATGAGTTTTCTGACCTATTTTTGAAAGAACTGCCTAAAGGACTACCACCAGTCCGAGGCATAAAGCACTATATTAATCTATAGCTAGGTGCTGCCTTGCCAAATCGACCTGCGTACAGGATAAAACCTAAGCAAGCTGCTGAACTAAAGAGACAAGTGGATGAACTTATTAAGCGAAGATATGTGAAGGAGAGCATGAGCCCTTATGATGTACCAGCTCTACTTGTTCTGAAGAAGGATGGTTCATGGTGCATGTGCATCAACAGCTAAGCAATCAACCGAATTATTGTCAAGTACAGATATCCAATATTGAGGCTTAATGACATGTTAGATGAGCTTTATGGTGCAAAGATATTTTCAAAGATAGATTTGCGAAGTAGCTACCACCAAATTCGCATAAGACCGGGCAATGAATGGAAGACTACCTTTAAGACTAGGTACAAGCTCTACAAATGGTTGGTTATGCCATTCGAGCTTACTAATGCACTAGGTACATTCATGAGGTTAATGAACTATGTAATGTGCCCTTTACTTGAAAGATGTGTGGTCGTGTACTTTGATGACATATTAGTATACAATGCCAACTTGAATGACTTTGTTCAACATCTTCGTGAAGTATTTGATATTTTACGAGTTGAAAAGTTATATGGGAATGTAAAGAAATGCATGTTCTACCAGAGTAAGGTGATTTTTCTAGGATTTATAGTATTAGGGGAAGGAATCCAAGCAAATAAGGAGAAATTTGAGTTGTTCTGGAATGGCCGATGTTAAAAAATGTCATTGAAGTTCGAAGTTTCCATAGCCTAGCTTCTTTCTATAGGTGGTTTATTAAGGACTTTAGCACGATAGTTACCCCATTGATCATGCTGACAAAAAAGAATGAAGGGTTTATGTAGAGGGATCAAGCTGAGCTAAGTTTCAAGGAGATCAAGGAGAAGCTCACCTCGACACCTATCCCTTCACTACTAGATTTTGACAAGCCTTTTGAATTGGAGTATGATGCATCGGGAGTTGGAATTGGTGTTGTCTTGATGTAAGAATGATGGCCCATTGTTACCACAGTGAGAAATTGAGTAGCCTAGTCTTGAACTATTTTGTGTACGAGAAGGAGATGTACCCCCTTTTTCGAGCCCTTACTGTTTGGTAACATTATTTACTACTGCGAGAGTTTGTTATTTACACTTACTACGAATCATTTAAGCATCTTGGGAGTCAGAACAAACTTTCGAAGAGACAAACCAAGTGGTTGGAGTTCATGGAGAGTTTCTATATGTCATCCGATATAAGAAAGGAAGTGCAAATGTAGTTGTTGATGCTCTCTTATGACGGTAAACCTTGCTAACCACTTTGTAGACAAAATTATTGGGATTCTCATTAATTATTGAGTAGTATGCTCATGATTCTCATTTCAGCCCTATCATAGAATAGAGCAAGGATGGAATTGCTGTCAAGGGATATTATCTCAGGGATGGCTATCTATTCAAGGACAACAAGCTATGTACTCTAAACTGCTTTACACATGAACTGTTGGTCTGAGAAGCTCAAGGAAGTGGACTTTCAGGCCACTTTGGAGAGGTCAAGATAGCTAATCTATTGAAGGAGAACTTCTACTAGCTAGGTTTGGCTAAGGATGTCTATAAGGTAGTTAGTAGTTGTAAAGTGTGTAAGCATGCTAAGGAGAAAAGAAAGCCCCATGGAGAGAACATGCCTCTACTAACGCCTACCTTACCATAGGCTAACCTTAACATGGACTTTGTCTTAAGGTTGCCTTGGACATCCTAAAGGAAAGATTCCATTTTTGTTGTAGTAGACCGTTTCAGTAAGATGACACACTTCATTCCATGCCATTGAACTAGCAATGATTTATATATTGTTGATTTGTTTTTGTAAGAGATTGTCCGACTATAAGAAGTACTGAAAAGTATAGTCTTAGATTAGGACACAAAATTCTTGAGCTATTTTTAGAAGACCCTTTGGAGAAGACTTGGAACCAAACTCATATTCAGCTCTAGTAGCCACTCTTAGACTAATAGCTAGATTGAAGAGGTAAATAAGACATTAGGCAATCTGCTTAGAACTGTTGTGGGAAAGAACTTGAGGGATTAGGATTTGTTCCCATCGGTTGTGGAGTTTGCAAACAATTGGACTGTCGCTAGCATTATTGGGAAGACCCCATTTGAGGTTGTCTATGGCCTTAACCCTACCATTCCCCTAGATATGATTGGTACCCCAGTAGCTACTGAAGAGAGTTAATCCAAAGTGGATTGAGCCCAAGAATTTCATGAGATACTCCAATCTATCATGAGGAAGATCGCCAAGTTCAATTAGAGACAATAAAAGATGGGCAGCTGAGGCTGCCGAATTTTTTCTTTCTAGCCAGGAGACCTGGTATGGATACATCTCAGTTGAGAATGATTCCTACACTTGAGATAGAACAAACTATCTCCTTGAGCTGATGGTCCATTTAAGGTCTTGAAGAAGATCAACTACAATGCCTACTAGATTGAGTTTCCTAATGACTATAGTGTCTCCTTTACCTTCAATGTGTATGATTTGATTCCCCACTAACCAACCGAAGAAGACCCTACGAGCACCTTAGAAGAATGAGCCGAAACTGCTTCAGATTTGGGACAAATCTTTTCGACCCTTAGGTAGATGATAGGAATCAACCCCCTGGACAGATCATAAGAAGCTAAGTTAGAGGACTTCAAGGGCTTGCATAGAAAATACTAGCTCTAAGCCATAATTGAGACAGGGACTCCTTTTCTAATCCAACCTCCTGTTAACTTGGCTCTCAAATCCTCACGTATGTCCAACATGCTCCTACCTAACTGCGAAGTCCTGATCTAGAAGGTAACCTAAGGAAGGTTAGCCTAGCCGAGCTCTCCAACTGACCATTGGTGCTTGACTCCAATTCAACTGACTTCCTAACTAGACCAATTAGCTCCTAACTTTATCTAGATTAAGTCGACCCCTGACTACTAGCACTTCTTATTTCTACCTATGTTGTATTATAATCCTGACGTCCAACCATCAAGTGACACGTATCTTCTAACATAATGTTCTAGAATAATTCTTTCTCTTTTGTACTAAATATTCTTTATCCTTTTTACCCCTTTTTAGTATGATTCATGTAACATGATTGTAAAACACTCTTTTGTCTTTTCATACATGTAAAATAACCTCAGTGGATAAGTATATAAACCCCTACTTTCTTTGTATGCAAAATCATATCCTTTTTAATACAGAAATTACTCATTTGAGCAACCTTAGTGTTCTCATTACTCAACTCTTATATATTCTCTTTAGTAAGGAGTAGTGGTGAGTAACCCCTCAATTCGGACCGGTGTATCATATTCGGTGGATTGTAGGTCCAATAGGATTGAGTAGTGAGTCATATCCATTCGGTAGTTGCCTAAACTTTACTAACCTTTTTCCTGTTTGTTTGTTTTGCTTCATTGTGGTGCCTCTCCATACGTTCCACCCTAGAGATGCATCAGAAACTATGTTAGAAAGTATGTTAGAATGTAACCCAATCTGAATATGTTGAATACACTAGGAAAATTGGGACTGGACTAGAAAGTGACTTGTATTTGGGCTCTAACCTATTTCCAGAGACAAACTATAAGATAGGAATTTCTTAAAAAAGAATCTAATTTAGGGCTGTGGGTTAGAAACTTCACTAGAAATTGTGTTAGAGTGTAGGTTGGTATGGAATATCCTTGATCATACTAAGAGTTCGATAATAGGTCAGTAGGGATTTATATATGAATATTGTACCTTTATCAAAGCTAGAACATAAGTTGGAACTGTCTTGGATAAAGCTGTATTAGAATCTAAGGTAAAAACTTAGTTAGAAAATAGTTTGATGGAAGAAACTAAATATAGGAGCAACCAGACATTTGAAGATGGTTGGGATTGGAACATTAGATCATTTAGATCAAGAAGTCACTCCCTTATAACCTCTAAGAATTTACCAAAGTTAGAACCAGGGTCAAAAACTTTCTGGGCAACAATCTAAGCTAAAATACTGGGTTAAAACCTTAGTTAGAACTTACACTACTTAACTAATACTTAATAAAATTTTAGAAAGCTTATATATATATATATATATATATATATATTATTTACTAGATGGGAACTGAAGTAATTATTGTAAATTTTAGCGATAATAAAGGAATATGAGAACAACTTATGAAGAGACTGAATATCAATATCTAAGTAGGTAGGATTAATGCTTTGTATCATTTTGGAGTACTTTAAAGTACTTAGTAGTTTTAGTATTTTTTTGGCTTGTGATTGTAATGTACTTGTTTGTGCGTATGCTACGGATATGCTTGACTATTGATTTGTTTTTATAAGAGTTGAACTCCATGTTTGAATTGTTCTACGTACTTTGTTTTGCTTGGATTTTTTGAATTGGTTAATCACCCCAAAAATTGAATTAACTTAAATTTAACCTAACTTCTAACTTGACATGCTTCACGACCCACTAGGGGTAATGATTAGGATTCTTAGGCCAAACATAGACTTCGTCAATAAGGATAGTTGAAGTTGTCCTTTCCTTACCCTTAGTTGAACTAAGTGATAGGAGAGGAGGTCACAGTAAGGTAAGCGGTGTGGTTTGAAGGGAGTCTCAGGCTAAGGGTGTTCTTTATTATATAAGCCTCGGTTTGGTTTCAATTTACGAGTGCACAATATCAAACTCCTCACCCTAGATTAGAGCGAGTAAAATTTTTCTAATCTTATAATAAGTTGGATAACATTGTATAATGGCATTTGCTTACACATGCATGGCATCTAACTAACTTAGTTGAAAACCTTGATTATGTTCATGCTGAATACATGCTTCTATGATTGGAATCAGGCTACTGGACCATTGACCCAAAGCCGAGCCTAAAGACTAGAGGGACTAGCAAGGTGAATCCTCCTGTTTAGTTGGCTCCTATTAAGGCTGAGTATCCCATTGTTAATGAACTCTACATGCCAAGTCGAATAACTAGCCATCTCTTAAAAATTATGTGCTGAGTTGAAGAATGCCCTGACAATAGCCACACTCTGTGCACTAGCTCGGTCTTATTTGATCCGACCACTTGATTGGCATCATTATTGCCAAGAGGTCGAGAGCCTTACCCAATACAAATCTTCATCCACTCCAATCCAGATGAACCCACGACTATGTAGAACTCTTGCTCGACTACCCAACTAGCTCGTACTACTTTGTTTACACCCTCCAACAGCACCACCAATGCCTTGCTGCCACATGTTTGAGACTACTCCTAGAATCTACTATTATAATCATTACTTCTCCGTAAATGTTTCTTTTTACCTTTTGTATACTTTGTACATTACTTCTTTAAGAGTTTACCCTTTTTGTCTTTTCCTTTTTAGGCAAGTTACTGTAAATTCTCGGGTATACATTAATACACTTGACATTTTGTCCTCTCATAAACATTGCCTATTTACATTCATTTCACTCTTATCTTAACCTTTAAGTAAGGTTAGGTAGTGAGTAATCTTACCAAACCAATTAGTGCATCATATCGAGTTGTACCGTAAGTCCTTAGAAGTTCTATTGGTGCATCATATCCGTCGGAACTATTCGTAGGTTTTGCTTACTTTTCATTCACCTTTATACTTTCACACATTTCCCATCACTTCCATTTTAGGCTTTCAACAAACTTGGATCCATTTAGCAACTAGCCTTGTCTGTTTTTAGTCACAGCATGCATCATCTTGGTATTAGAGTAGAGGTTTCATTTGAGCTATACTTGGTTTTCAAAGTTTTATTTATACTCTATTTTGCATGTATGAAATAGAGCAAGTTATTATGTTCGTTTAATTGCTATGCTTATTAGTTATTACTTTTCTAGTTTGTGGAAGTGTTTGCTAAAACACCTAGTTGAGTAGTTTGAGCTTTGAATCCATGAAGAAAATGATAGACCCAAGTGTAAACTTTGGTGTTAAAGATGAAAATAGTAGAGTTGTCTACCATGTTGACAGTCTCAAGGAACCCCTATGAGCATTGACGAAAGACTTGATGAGGTGGCTAAGCCCTCGGTGAATTTCACTTGAGCTATTCATGCGTTGGCTTATCGACCTATTGAAGCTATACATAACAACCCACAAGCTGCCTGACCTGAGAGATATTAGAACCCAGCTGACAAGTTCTAAGTAGAGGAGTAGGCGAACGAGTGAGAAGAAGGATTGACTTGGGAAATTTAGAAGAAGATGAGAAAGAGTATTATAAAGAAGAGGAGTGAGTGTGAGTACCTAGAGCCTCTAACCATGTAAAGCTTTAGATCCTGAGTTTCAGTGGGTTTAAAAGTACTGATGAATATCTAGAATGGGAAGAGAAAGTGGAGCGTATTTTTGATTATTATCAATACAAGGATTATGAGAAAGTGAGAATATGCTGCCATATGCTGGAATTTCCAAGCTATGAGGAGGTCAGAAGGTTACCAAGAGATTAATACTTAACCAAAGATGAAGAGAATACTTAGAAATAGATTTGTATCAGATATTTATTTGCAAGATACTTTTACTCGACTTCAAGAGTTGAGATAAAAAGACTGATCTGTTGACGAGTATGCCCAAGAATTCTAAATGCTCATGATCTGATGTGAAGTGGAGGAACCACCAACATGAATAATCTTTAGATTCCTTATTGGGTTGAGAGATGACATTTGAGACATGTGGAACTTCAATGATTTACCGCAATAGATGAAGCTATTAGAATAGCTCAATGAGTAGAGAGGCAAAGCAGAAGCTAAGTACTGACTAGCCAACCAGGATAGGGAAGTCATCGAGCTCAATCAAGCACCAAGCCGATCTGAAAGGTAAATGTTCGAGTTGAGCAGAAAGGCTGACCTAACAGTGATGTGCCAACTCGAACTTATGAGAAAGGGTAAGGATTTAGTAGAAAGATAAGCTAGATCAAGTGCTTAAAGTTTTAAGGGTTCGGACATATGGCTGTCACTGCCCAAACTGAAGGAGTATGGTCATCAAGGGAAACATTTTGAAGCTAGAGGTAGAAAGTATTGATTAGGAACATAAGAGGGAAGAGATCCCTACCGAGAAAGAACTAATTGAATAGGATGTATTCGCTAAGGACTTAGACTAGTTGCCCTTAGTTATCTAATGCGCAATGAACATTGAACCCTCATGAGAGGAGGAGTAGAGGGAGAACTTATTTCATACCACCTATAAGGTGAACAATCAAGTAAGTGCATTAATTGTGGATAGTAGAAGTTACACTAATGTGGCATCGACCAATTTGATCACAAGGATGAAATTATTGACTATTGTACACTCGAGGTAGTACAAACTACATTGGCTAAGTGAAAAAGGGGCATTACATGTCACCCAGTAAATACTACTGCCAATCACTACTAGACATTACTCTAACAAAATTCTTTACGATGTGCTACCCATGTGCACCTCACACATGATGCTTGGTCGACCATAGCTGTTTAACTGGAGAGTTATCTATGACGGATACAAGAATACGCATATGTTTGAGAAGGATGGTTGAAAGATTACACTAAACCCAATGCTGGTGAGAGAAGTTAATAAACTACAGACGAAACTTACTCGTATATCGAGGAAAACTTTAATGATCAGTAGAGCCGAGCTTCGAAAGGTCTTAAAAGTTTATGCACTAACCCTCATGTTGGTTAGGCGACTATTAGAGTTGAAGGAGCGAGGTGAACTACCATAGGAGGTAAAGGAGTTGCTAGATGAGTACGCTGACCTGTTCTCAAAACAGCTACCTGAAGGACTGCCCTCACTCCGAGGCATAGAATAATGCATTGACTTAATACCTAGCATCGCCCTGTCAAATAAGCCAACCTATTGGATGAATCCCGAATAGGCTTCTAAGCTCCAATAACAAGTTAATGAGTTAATGTAGAGAGGGTATGTTAGGGAAAGCTCTAACACTTCTAATGCCAATAAAGGATGGAACTTGGTGGATGTATGTAGATAGTCAAGCCATGAACAAGATTATAATTAAATATAGGTATCCTATTCCGAGATTAGAAGATATGCTGAATGAATTGAGTAGAGCCAAGATATACAGCAAGATTGATCTCAAGTCTAGCTACTATCAAATTTGCATGAGGCTAAGAGATGAGTGGAAAATGACATTCAAAACTTGACATGGACTTTACGAATGGATGGTCATGCCCTTTATCTTGTTGAATGCCTCGAGCACTTTTATGAGATTGATGAACCATATGTTGAGACAACTAATAGGGAAGTATATCGTGGTGTACTTTAATGGTATCTTAGTCTACAGTGCTGACATATCGAGTCATTGTGAACATCTTCAAGCTGTACTAAATGTCTTCTATATCGAGAGATTATTTGGCAACTTTAAAAAGTGTTTTTTTTTTTTTTTTTTTGCTTGAAAGAAGTGGTACTCTTGGGCTACGTAGTAAGTGGAGAAGGCTTGCGAGTAGATGATAAAAAGGTCTGAGCAATCATTGAGTGGCCAACTCTTACTACTTATGTCGACATGAGAAGTTTCCATGGACTGGATTCATTCTACCAAAGATTGATTAGGAATTTTAGTATCTTCACTACATTACTTACCGAGCTAACAAAGAAAAACACCGACTTTTGATACAAAGAAAAACACCGACTTTTATTGCCTGGTAATTGAAGGGGGCAGCTTTATAATTTTCAAGGGCCACAAGTACGTGGAATGTATACCTTTTAGTTTATAGGACCTCTTTTTTGTAGAACCTATAAACCATTAGTTCTTGGTTTCAACTGATCATGTTGATGGCAGATTTTGAGTGGTCAGATATCATATTGATGATGGGTCCATGGTTTGGCAATAGGTTGTTGTTGACGTTTGGGGTAGGAGCCTCTACAAAATCCAGTTGTACTGTACCTTCATCGATCAAATCTTAGATTTTGTTTTTCAACCTCTAGCATGAATCGATTGAATGGCCCACTTGCCCTAGGTGATATTGACATCTTACATTAGGATCAAAGAACTTCGGCTTGTACCTTTCACTAGGAGCCTCAGAATGGAGTAGATTATCTTTTCTTAACTTCTCGAGCACCTAATTGAGTGGAACAAGTATTTTGGCGAACTGTCTCAAGGCTTTGTTAGCCTGTAGTTGACTTTTGTACTGTGGTTGAGCTGGTGGGAGATTTGTCTTAAAAGAAACTTGGGAGTTAGGTCTTACATTAGAGTTGACCATGCTGATAGTAGCTTCTCTAAGCTTGCCGGTGGTAGGTTTAGCAGAGGGTGGTCTTTTATTTGCTGTTTCTTACAGCTTGCTAGAGGAAATAGCACTCTCAATTTGACACCCCGCTGCCACTATTTCTGTAAAGCTAAAGGAGGCTTATCTGATCAAGTGAGTGAAGTAGGGCCTCTTAAGAGTGTTAATGAAAGTTGCCGTCAGCTCTTCTTCAATCATAGGGGTAGATACCCTTGTAGCTAGGGACCTCTACCTTTGAGCATATTCTTTGAAGGATTCATTGTGCCTTTTCCTTAAGGTAACCAAATCCATCATTGTTGGTGCTACTTCGACATTAAATCTATATTACTTATAGAACGCTCTAGCTAGCTTCTCCCATGTATTCACTTGATTTAAGTTCAACTGGGCATACCAGGTTAAGGTAGGGCCTGTTAGGCTATCCTAAAAGGTCTGGACCATGATTTAATCATACTATGCATACTTGCCCATCTTATGTACATATAGCCGGGTGTGTAACTTGGGGCATCCAATCCCGTTGTATTTTTCAAAGTCAGGTACTTTGAATTTTTCCAAGAAGCTTCCATAATCATAAGTAGAGAAGTTTGTTATTCCAGTATGCTCGAATCCATCATACCCCTCGAGCATTTTCATTTTTTCGGTAATCTGTTGAGTTAACCGCTCCTCGAGCTCCTTCAATTTATCCTGCTTAGCTTCAAGCTTCGAGTTGATTGGGAATGAGTAAGTATTTAGCTCAAAGGTTAGGTTGGCTTTTGGAAATACCCCTTTAGTTTCAAAGGATTCAAAACCTTGATTACCTTTAGGGTAAGCTTCTTTTGTTTCAAGGGGTGGGGCCTTAGTATTCTTTCTATATCGGGCTTTAGAGTGCTCTTCATTTGATGGGTCATAGACCTAAGTAGAGAGATACTGTCAGCAAGAAAGCTCAGTTGATCTGCCATCTTTCTCATTGTTTGTTTCAAAGATTGGAATCTCAACTCCATAGAGTTAATTACCTCAGGGTTGTTGTTGCCATTATTGTTGTTGTTTCCTTGATTGGCCATTCTAGTTTGAGAACGAGTTTTGATGGGGCTTCTCTAGAAAGTTTCACATTTAGGAGCTATCTTAGTGACCTGGGTAAAAACCACTTCTCAATAAGTTAGCATACGGATATTTTGAAAAAGAATGGAAATGATTGAAATGCGAGTGAATCACAAGGATTAAAAGGAGAGGATCGACAAATGATTAACAGAACGGCAAGTTATTCATTATTTTCATATTCCCAAAGTCTTATTACATGAAAGAAAGAAAGAGCTACAAATTCATCTATGCTAATTTCCTTTTTTCCTATGGGCTAAATGACATTTTCTTCTTCTTTTGGTCATACTTAGTTGCTTCTTCAAACTCTTAAATTTTCTTCTGGGCCATCTTCAGCTAGTGTTCCAGGGCATATGACCTTTGTTTAGATTCTTGGCATAGGTTCACCCATTTATCTTTCTCATCATGGAGGATCTCCATACACCCTTTCATTTGGTCCATATAGGTCACCATTTCAGAGTTAGGGCATACATGGGAGGTTTGAAGGACTTCTGGTGCCCAATATTGCATTGTGCCTACCTTGTGAAGTTGATTGTATAAATACTCTTTGGTAACACGATGCTTGTCCACTTCTCCTATGAACTCACTCAAATTGATGTATGGGCTTATGGTTTGGGTGTCTCACTAAGCTTTGATCTTGTGAAGTTTGGATGCCTTTTCTACGGAGTGAGGCTCTTCGAGATTAAGAGTGAATGGTTCCAATGAAGGTTTATGAACTATGTCCTAGATCCCTCCAAATTGTCTTACCATGTTGCTTGGAAAGTAGCCTATACACCAACTTATCCCGATCAGTGGCACAGCATGGTAATTCTTGCAAATCAATATGACCCTAGTGTAATTGCTCCACCTAACAATCCATAATCTATCTTCTACTCGAAAATCTTGTAGAACCTCTATCTAAAGAAGGGTAGGGATATTTTCTGGTAATTTGATCTTATCGACGAAAGAATCAATAAGGTTAATCTTATTCGTGAATGCTCTCCTTATTAAATCCAACCCAAAGCATTTGATGTAACTGATGAACCAAACCATTAATAGTGCCATGCTTGACCTGAGATCTCCGCAACCCCTTTTCTTAAGGAAATTAAGATTCCTTATCTCCTTAGCAAGTAAGGTAAGAATGTAAGACTTACCTTCCTAAAATTAAGCCACTAACTCTATTACCCTAAAGAGCATAACAAGAGACCCACTTGAGAACAAGATAGTGGCGAATACAGCTAGCACATAGGCCTTGATTCGGTTTTCTCTCCAATTCCCAAAGAACAGTGCTTGATTGTTGGAGTTTGGCTCATTTTGGAACTAATGGACTAGATCCTATATCTTGATGGCATATTTGTTGTAACCATTCAAGGCCTCATTTATCTCAATCTTATGGATTCTTAAGAATTTTGAGAAGATATATGTTAGGCCAAAGCTGAGTTCCAGGATGTATATTTCATCCAAAGGAGGAGCTTGAAGCAGTTGGGTGTACTCCTCTAGAGTTAGGCTGATTAGATGTGGTCTAAATTGAAAAGCTACTTCTACTGGCTCCTAGAAATGGACTAAGGCTCTTACTAACTTGATGTTAACTTTCACTTTAGCTAGTGAGAGTATGGGTCTAATTTTGTTGGTAATGAACTGTTGCTCTCTCGGGTTGAAGGTTTGAAACTACTGACTAAGTATGGGCTTTGGGTTTGTAGGTTTATGGACATGAATCTCTTTGGCGAGAACCTTGGCATTGGATAAGCTGGCCATTTCTGAAACATTATAAAGAAAGCATAAATTACAAGGGAAAAGCTAACTATAAGAAGAGAAAATATACAAGACCTCCTATGTACATCAATTCTAGGAAGAATACAGGGAGAAACTCTATAATCTTTGTCATTTTTTCCTTTTTATGTAACATTGCGGTTTTGTTAGTTATTTGTTGACCCTATGAAATGTAATGGAAGATAGGTGGGTTTTAACGGTCCTTAAACTTTGTGAACTAAAAAAAAAAAATGGTTCTTTGGTCACATCAAAGTCTAAGTAGGGTAGCCTAATTAGCCTGAACGATGGTTACCCCACTACGTCCGAGACTTTACACAATGGCTCCCCGTCTTAAGGTCTTATGACGACTTGGGTTTGACCGTATCGATCATGCATTCATGATGTAGCAAAATAAATCCCTCCCCTAAAAAACTACATAAAACCAAACCTGCAAATGATATTAGCACAATTTATAATAGAAAACGAGTAAATAAATTGCATTTAAGGTGATTTTAGAAATTAATTTTAATTTTTAGAAGATCGAATGGCTAACCCTCTTGACGTCCCCAGTGAAGTCGCCAAGCTATCGAGCTTGATTTTTCACCCTCCCAGTTCTTTTTATAAAATTAGGTCTTCTCTAAGCCGACCAGTATTAAACCCTTCTTCGTTTAATACTAGCCTTCGACTAGGGTTTAAACAAAACGATTTTTCAACTTGAAAAGATTTGGAGTCGCCACCCGATCGGAGTTGAGAAAAAGGGTTAAGTTATAACCAACTAGGTGGATTAGTTATAACTTAGCTATCGGTCTATCGTTATAAAACGGCTTTTTTTAAAAAACCAAGTTATCACTTAATTTATTTGTCACTTATTACTTATTACTTATTATATCTTACTTATTTAATAAAATAAAATAAAACCAAATTACTTTTTTTTTTCTTTTTCCTTTTTCCGTTTTTTCTTCTTCTTCTTTTTTTCTCTTTCCTTTCTATTATTATTATTTTCTATTACATTTAAATAAAATAAATAAATAAAATAAAACAACAAATAAAATATGAAAAATAAAAAGAAAAACTTCGGATGAATGCGGATGCACAGGTCGGACCTAAGCGGGTCGAGCGGGTCAGGTTAACTCCACCGGATTCAGGTTGAGATTCAATGCCTTCAATAGCAGCAACAATGGTGAGGCTTGATTCGGTTTGTTTCATCCACCAAAATGAGCAGGTGATGGTATTTTTATGAGTATTGGATTGTAAATATAGGGGGGGTTAGGTTCAGTGCCTTGGTGTTTTAGAGCTGTTTGGGTGGTTTTCAAAAGTTGGTCATGGGCGACAGTGGTGATTCAGCCATATGGGAGTTGCTGGGTGTGATTGGTTGATTAGGGTAGGTTTTTCAGAGTGCAGGGAGTTTGATTGTAGGTTTAGTTTCGATTAAGGGTAGTTGAGGATGGTGGTTCAAGGAGAGAGAGAGGCAGTGGTTAGGGTTTGGTGGTGGTTGCTTGGTGGCACAGCTAAGGGTCACGGCGGAGGTTGAGAGTGGTCGCGTTTGAGAGCTAATGTAGTAGGGGTCACAAGTGTGGTGGTGGTTAGGCTTAGAGTTCGCTAGAGAGACAAACCCGAGAAGAGAGAGATTGGTAGAGAGAGGAAGTGATTGGAAATGAATCTAAGGAGTGTAGGAGTTGATTCTGTTGGGTGTGTATCCTCGTGTTTACTCCTTGAAGCACCTTTTACACTCAAATTGTTCCTAAAAAACAAGGAAAGCTCGGATCGAATTAATGAAGAATGCCTAGGAAAATAGGTTTTTTCTGATTTTTGGAGCTCAAATTGAATGCTCTTTTGACTGTATTTAGACATGTTTATTATATCGATTCACAATAGGCTATGTCTATTCTATAATTTCGCCATGGATTTGGTGAAATTGCAACGTGAAAGGGTCCAAAAATCATGTTTAAGTGGGTGGTTCAAAGTGAAAAGCTTTGGAAATCTAGAGAAAGTTGAGGGTAATAGAGGGAAAGAGAGAGAAAGAGAGGAAAAGAGTGGAAAACGAAGGGAAAAGGAAGGAAGGGAAAGGAAAAGTTAGCTAATGTGGCGCTACGTCAGCCGTGCTAACCAACCGCGGCGTGCCACGTGCCATTTCATGATAAGTGGTAGCTAAGGTGGCATGCCACATGGTGCTACATTAGTGAGGCCATCAAATCCGAGGATGTCACGTGTCCAGATACGTAGTACAATCAGTTCCTGACACGTGGCAGTCCCTTGATGTGATTGAAAACCAAAAAATAAGAAAAATGCCTCCTTTCCTTTGCCAAGTTTTGAATCCAAAACCTCATGCTCAATGCTAGTCCTATGTCCATATACTTAACTGTCAGGTCGTTGGCATGTGCCTTGTTCATATGTACAGTTAAATTGCACATATGGACTCGGTTAGTCTAGGCTATATTTAAATTTAAACCCAGGTTCAATGGCCCAACTTCTAAACCTAAATTAAAATTACAAATCTAATCTAACAAAATGTTATTTTCTAAAATCTTTTATTTTTTAATTTTTTGTGGCTTTTCAAATTTTTTATGTACTTTTCCAAATTTTTCCATTTTTTATATTTTTTCCTTTCTTTTGCGTTTTTTTCCTATTTTCCTATTTTTCTAGAATTCCTATTTTTCTAAATTTCTTCATTTTTTTTGCTTTCTTTAATTTTCTATTTTTTTGAACTTTTCTTAATTTAGGACCCTATAATATAATTTAAAAAGGAGGGCAAAAATTAAGTGTCTATAAGGACCCTGAATTTATCAATTTCTTATTGTTACTATGTATTTTTCTATATTGACATTTGTTTTGATGGCAACTACTTATTTAGCAGTAGAATTCAATATTTTTGAGATCCAACTTTCGCACAAGACCTCTTATCATGTTTGAACATTGAATTATATATTTGGTAATTTCATGAATATTTTTTTATATAAATTTTTTTCCTTTTTTTAGGCTTTATTATAAAAACAATAAAACTACTACTACAATTGCTACTACTACTACTATTATTATTTTCTTATCGAATTTAATTGCTTAACCTTTATTTACTTACACTTCAAATACCAAACCTATATTTTATTTTATCTTTTTTTTTTATAAAGGACTTGATGATTTTCCTTGGAAATTTATTTAACTAATTATTTGTAAAAATTGAAGGTTAAAAACCTTAATTTCCACTTGACATATCTCCACTCATATTTGAGAGCATATGTTTATAACAGTGTATTACAAAATATGTATTGTTCATATAGATATTGTGGTAGTAGTTTAAGATGTCACTGTTTTGAGGACGAAACATTTTTAAGGAGGGGTAGAAATGTGAGACCCATACTTGTATGACTAGGTTTAGTAAATCGAATAGATCATAAACTTATAAGAGGCTTTGTAACATTAGTTGAGGAGCTTTCATGAGCTCAAAATGTAAAAATATAACTAAACTAGTAGAAATCTACTACACTATTATTATGTTCGTAATGCGTGAATTAGGCTTAGAAAATTAATGAACGCTTAAAGATAAATTATAGGGGTAATATAATTATATTGTACATAAAATAATGTATCATAGACTTGTATATACACTAGGTATAAGTATTATGTTGATATATACGCACGTAATTATTGTAAATACCTGAAAATGCATAAATATTATCAAATAAATAAAGAAAATTTCTCAAAACTCACCAAGACATCTAGGATCATGCTATAAGGCATAGCATATTTAGGAGCCACTTATACGATTGAAAAATAAGAGAAACCTCATCAGTCATGTTATAAAATCTAAATACCTCTATCAATTGAAAGTTTTGTCAATTTGGAGTTTTAAAAGAATCTAGGGAAGGAAAATATAAAGATGAAGTTAGAAAACAAAATTAGGGAAATTTAGTATGCAAAAGGGTAAGATTTCGAGTTTCTATAGAAGACGATCACCTAGAAGCAAGGTTGGACCACCACCTAAAGAAGTGGCCAGCGACCAAGCCAGTTGACAACCTTGCTCCTCCCAACGGTAGTCGAAGCGTTAATAACTAGCGAGCCACTAATTTCTTTGTTTTTATCAAAATTTTAGGAAAAATAGAGAAAAAAAAACCAAAAATTTTATAAATTGGTTTCCCAAAGTATTTTTGCATTGGGAATTCAAATCTTCAATCAAGTTTTCAAAATTTTGAGTGTAGATATAAGGTCCTTAAGGAAAATGTCTTGTGGCCACTTTTTGATCAGATTTTTAAAAAACCAATTCATGTAGTTCAACATGAAATTTTATGAGTGTACTTTTAAAATGTTAAATTTTGATGTTATGTGGTTAGTTTATTAAAATTGAATCATCGATTTTTAGAGAAAATCTCAATGTTGCAAAACAGTACACTAGATGGGTTATCTTGCTAAGGAGCTTGATCAACACTTGATAAAAGTAAGGTATGTGCTATGTCTACCTGCCTGCAGTAGCTAAAAATAGTTATTTAGAAGTTTAAGAATGTCACTTTTTAAGGGTAAGTGGGTATTTAGTGGTCTAAGGATTAATTCTTCCGAAGTTTTAATGCATATGTGAATTAAGTGATGATATAGTGAGTAAGAGTATAGATGATTGAAGTATAGGTTGATACTTACTATTTATGTAGGGTTTGGACATTTGAAAATGCAAGGTTAGTAGAGTATATGTGAAATAGTTAGATGTACTAATAGCAACAAGGTCAAAAACTATGTCAAAAAGTAATTTGGAATGTAACTTAGTGTGAATATGTTAAATACACTAGGAAAATTGGAAATGGACTAGAAATTGACTTATATTTAGGCTCTACCCTATTTCTAGAGACAAACTGTAAGTCGGGAACTTCTTAAATAAGAATATAATTTAGGACTGTGGGTCAGAAACTGGGTTAGAATGTAGACTAGTATGGAATATCCTTAATCACACTAAGAATTCGATAGTAGGTTAGCAAGGGATTTATATATGAACTCTATACCTTTATCAGAGCCAGAACATAAGTCAAAACCTTTTTAGATAATAATGTATACCACAAAGCTGGGTTAGAACCTAAGTCAAAAACTTAGTTAGAAAATAGTTTGATGGAAGAAGCTAAATGTAGGAGTGATGGGACATTTGAAGGTAGTAGGGATTAGAATATTAGGTCATTTGGATTAGGAAGCTACTTACTTGAAACCTCTAAGAATTTACTAGAGTCAAAACCTAGGTTAGAAACTTATTAGGCAGCAATCTAAGCTAAAATACCAAGTCAAAACCTTAGTCAAAACTTACACTACGTAACTAATACGTAATAAATTTTTAGAAGGCTCACTTAACTCAACGGAGGAACATACTTAAACATTAAAATGAACTCATATATATATATATATATATATGTATGTATGTATGTATGTATACTAGGTGGGAATTGAAGTGGTTATTGTAAATTTTAACAGTAAAGAAGGAAGATGAAAGCAATATACAAGGAGAACAAGCATCAATGTGTAGGTAAGTGGGAATAATGCTTCACAACATTTTGGAGAACTTTAAAGTACTTGGAGCCTTTAGTATGCTTTTGGCTTGTGATTGTAATGTAGTTGTTTGTATGTGTACTACGCATGTGCTTGACTTTTGCTTTGTTGCTGTAGGAGCTAAACTCCATGTTGAGATTGTTCTATGTACTCTATTTTGCTTCAATTGTTTAAATTGGTTTATCACCCTAAAAACTAAATGAACTTAAATTTGACCTAACTTCTAACTTGACTGCATTACAACCCACTAGGGGTAACGACTAAGATTCTTAAGCTTGACGTAAACTCCTTTAATGAGAATAACTAAATTGATCCTCTCCTCACCCTTAGTTGAACTAAGTGTCAAGATAGGAGGTCACGGTAAGGTCAAGGACTATGGTTCGAAGGGAGTTTCGGGCGAAGGTTGTTCTCCATTGCATAAGCTCTAGTTTAGTTTCGATTCACAAGTGCGCAGCATTGAACTTCTCAACCTGGATTAGAGTAAGTGTAATTTCTTTAATCTCATGATGGTTTAAATAACATCGTTCGGTGGTATTTACTTGCATATGCATAGCATCTAACTAACTTGGTAAACAACCCTGATTATGTTTTTGTTAAATACATGCTTTTGTCTCTATCCCACTTACTTAGCAAGTTGTTGCTCATTCCTTTATAGTGGTCTTATAAGTTCATAATAAAATTCAAGCACACTATCTAAACTTAAAAGATTAAACGTAGGATCGAGAAGTAAGGGTGATGAAGAATTGGCTAACATGTGTTCTGGACATTAGTTTTACTAACTTTTAGGGAAATTACAAGGGTCTCCTAGCATGGCCCTCTAATTTTCCACTACTAACATATTATTGTTTTTGTAAACACATGGACTTTGTAACCCTTATGTTGGATTTGTTACTATTTTCCTTACAAATGTAACTTTGTAAATACTTCCTAAACTCAAATCTTTTGAGAAACCTCAATTACAAAATCAAGTTTTACAATTATCTCTCAAGCTTACACTATAGGTTTATAACAAACAGGTAAATAACTAAACAATTTAAAGTAATTGAGTTAGTTTCACATGGTGTGAACTAAGTTTACAATGGCAGTTGCGAACTCAGCTTTTATCTTAGGATGGTTCATATAATAGAGCTATTGTGACTCTACCTCTTTAGATAATGATAGTATAGCTAAACTACTATGAAATAATATTCCTCATACGTACATTGGCGCATTTGAGAAAACATAAAGGGATTGGCATATCGATGGTCCTCAAGTCTTCTTGATTAAGTCTTCTATTTTGTTCTATTCAAATCTTGATATGTTCTATTAAGTCTAAGCAAAATAAGTCATAAGTGTTTTGTAAATCCTCTTAGTCAAGGGTCATATTAGTTTTTGTCAAGTTGTGTCAAGTCCAGCTCATTTGTGTCACTGGCTATCTCATTTGAACTTAAGATAGAGAGGAGTCAAGATTAGCCAAACTTATTATTGTTGACATTTGTGCTAGTGACATGAAATATAAAACATATGACTAGAGCAATGGAACAACAATCGTAGAATGATAAGCATAAATGAAATAAGAATGATTTAAGCTTAATTGTCGTAAAAGAAACAATTTGGATATGAATGATCATGATAGAATATGGGATATTGGTTAAAGCGGAAGTTGTGGTAGAAATTGTGATATAAGGTAAAATATTAAATACATTGAATATGTAGAATAGAATAGAAGATGGGAGATAAGATAGATAATAGATTGATGGGTAGATGTTAAGAAGGCAATATAGTAGTCAAAGTAAACAACCTTGTGACCGATAAGTTAAGGACACTAAATATAAGGGATAGTATAAGAGAATTCCTCAATCAAAGCATTCAAAATGTATTAGTCACAATGAAAGAGCAAAAGATTTTAAGTATATTAGTCTCAATAATAATACATTTGACATATAGTGTGAAAACCAAATAATTGTAATATAACAACTTATATATTTCCTACACAAATTTAATAAATAAAAGACTAGTATTATAGAAGCATAGTTAATCGACATATAGAGATAACTACCAATTAACTAGAAAGATAGGAATAATTATGGTTCCCAAAACAATACAATGATACTTACTTAACAAAACTATACTTTAGTAATATAAGTAGAAACATAAATACCATGGTTAGTAGGTGGAAATAAGAGATGACTATAAGATGGGTAAGACTTATAATGCAGAAGAAATTAGTTTGGTATTGAATCCTAATGCTAAGATAGTAAAACAAAAACCAATCTTGAACACTAAGATTAGGTATAATCTAAATAACCAACTAAATTTGGATAATACTTATGATAAATAAAAATTTTGATGTGTAATAATCATTATATCATAAAATTACTCAAAAATTGAATTAGAAAATTTCTCCTTATTGGAAACATAGGATTCTCTATACTTAGAAGTTAACTGAGAAACTTATTCAAAAAGTACCTTTCCATAAGATCTATTTAAATAACTTTTGGACCTTAAATGTTAAGTGTAGGAAACTTCATTAATTGACTCGATTACCTTTAGATTCATAAAACTAGAGGAAACACCTAAGAATTGAATTACTCATTAATACCAAATAATTAGTTTGGAAGGTAAGGAGTAGGGAGAAGGAAAATATAGGAAGACATACAAAAATAATTATAAATTATAGTAAAGACTTTGGTGCAACGTTAATGGCAACCAAGAGAATTGGTGGATTAGGAAGGATATGAATCTACAAAAAGTAAAACATAAGAGTAATTAGTAGGAGTTGACTCAAAAGCTTGAGTAGAAGTAAGCTTAAAAGGTAAGAACGGAAATGAATTATAGCATTAGGGCTGGTGATGAGTATAAAATATCTTAACTAATCTAGATGCTACATTAGTAGCTTAAGATGTAGTTTCGAGGACAAAACTTTTCTAAGAGGTAGAAATGTAAGCTTCGTATTTAAGCGATTGAGTTTCGGGCAAAAATTTAAGATGTTTGAGAAAGTAACCCAATTAGGCTAGGAACTTACGAGGACTTTAGTAATATTGGTCAAGGAAACCCCATAGGCTTGAAATTCAAAAATATAATATGATATTAAAAATATAGCTAAAATAGTGAAAATTTATACCAATAATGCGTAAAGTAGACCTAGTTAACTAACAAACACTTGGAGAAAAATTATTGGCATAATAAAATTATTTGTGTACATAAAATAATATATAAAAGACATATATATACATTAGGTATAATTAATATATAATTATATGTACCTGTAATTATTGAAAATACCCAAAAATGTGTAAATTTCACTAAGTAAATAAATAAAATATAGGAAAAATCATTAAAAATATGAGAAAGAACCATGGAATATCCCTTGATGCATGGCAAAGAGGGGACCCTGCAAGGATCATGGAAAATACCCATTTGGACACTGGGGTTGGTGTATTACACTTGTTAACATAGGATAAGAAAAATCAAAACACTTTTTAAGCTTATTATAAAATGCAATCTACACTTAGAAATGAAGGTTTTGGTCATTGGGATCTTTAGAAAGTTCTTGGGGGAGAGAAATAAGGAGAAGAAGTAGGAAAGGAAAAAGTGTAAAAATAAGAGATTAAGGAGTTCACGATGAAACTCAATAGTTGGAAGTAGAACAAGGCTGCCACTTGAATAAGTGGCAGTTGCTAAAGCTAGTTGACACACCCCTTCTCCTCTATAGAGTTCGGAGCTTTTAGTTTTTGATGAGTGCCTGTTTCTTTATTTGTAACTAAAATTTGAGAAAAATAGCAAACAAATTCCAAAAATTTTGCAACTTGGTTTCCTATGTATTTTTGCATGAGGAATTCAAATCTTAAACTAGATTTTTGAAATTTTGAGTGCTAATATAGGTTCCGACACACCAAATTTCCATCTCATTTTTGAAAAACCAATCAATGTAGTTTTGACTTGAAATTTTATGAGTATACTCATGAAATATTATATGTTGATTGGATTTTTCAAAAAATTCCATTTTAGCAAAAATAGTGTGCTGATGGTGTTGTTTTTCTAAAGGAACTTAATGTGTTTCTATAAAATCATGTTACAGCATATAATCAATAATCAATCACATGCAGTGGCTAAAAGTAAGTTATTTTAAGTTTCATGATGTTGGTTTTCAAGTTTAAGTGAGTAATTAGTAGTTATGAGCTTAATTCTAAAAGTCCCAATGAATTGCTAACTAAGTAAGAAGTGTAATATAGAAGTATAATGGGTGGTTGTAGTATTGAATTGTTAACATGCTGTATATGCTGGTTATTAAGGTTCTCGAACTCAAGGTAAGTTAGATTACATGTAAAGTAGTAAAATGTGGAAGTAGTAGTAAGGTTAGAAACTCTATAAAAAAATCAAGTTAGAATGCAACCTGGTGTTGAATATGTTGAAAACACTAAAAATTGGATCTGGGTTGAAAACTAGCTTATATTTGGACTCTAAAATTTTTTTAGAGAAAAAATGTAAATAAGAACCAAATTTAAGACAATAGATTAGAAACTTTGTCAAAATCTAAGTTGAATGTAGTCTGGTATTAAATATTTTTTATCACACCAAGAGTTGGACAGTAGATTAGCAAGTGGTTTGTATGTGAATTTTATACCTTTATCAAAGTCAAAACATAAGTCAAAAACCTCTTAGATAATAACCTACATCAAAATGTTAAGTCAAAACCTACGATAGAAACTTAGTTAGAAAGTAGTATGGTGAAAGAATCTAAATGTGGAAGCAACCAGAAGTTGGTTAGAAGATGGTTAGAATTGAATATTAGATCACTTAGAGTCAAAGAGAATGTAAGAAAGTTGCCTACTTATAATCTCAAAGAATTTATCAGAGTTAAAACCTTGGTTAAAAACTACTAGGCAATAATCTATACTAAAATATCAAGTCAAAACTTTGGTCAGACTTACACTACTTAGCCCATACCTAATAAAAACCTTAGAAAATTCTCTAACTCAACCAAAGAATATATTTAAAAGTTAAAATGAACTCTTATGTTTTATATTGGATGGAAACCGAAGAGATTACATTTTAAGGGTAATAAAGGAGGATAAGAGAGATACATGAAGAAAACGAGCATCAATATTCATATAAGTAGGTTCAATGCTTTACATTATTATGGAGTCTTTTAAAGTACTTAAAGGCATTGGTATGCTTTTGGCTTGTGATTCTAATGTAGTTGTTTGTGCATGTCCTATGCATGCGTTTGAATATTACTTTGTTGTTGTTGTCGAAGTTGAACTTTGTGTGGTGATTGTGTTATGTATACTACTTTGATTAGACTATTTGAATTGATTAGTTTCCCTAAAAATGAACTAATTTAAACTTAGCCTAACATTTAGCCTGATATGTATGACAACCTACTAGGGTGAACGACTAGGATTCTTAGGCTAAATACAGATTCCTTCGATGAGGATAATTGAAATGATCGTTTTCCTACCCTTAGTCATACTAAGTGATAGAAGAGGAGGTTGTGGTAAGGTTGGGAGCCATGGTTTGAAGGTAATCTTGAGTAGAGGGTGTTCTTTATTGCACAAGCCACGGTTTGGTTCCAATTCATTAGTGTATAACATCAAACTCCTTAACCTGAATTAGAGCATACATAATTCTCTAATCTTATGATAGATTAAATAAGGTCGTATAGTGGCATTTTCTTGTATCTACATTACATCTAACTAACTTGGTTAAAAACCCTAAAAGTGTTTGTGTTGAGCACATACTTTTGCCTCTATCCCACTTATTGAGCAAGTTGTTGCTCATTTCCCTATAGTTGTTCTGCAAGTTCCAAGTTAGATTTATAAGCACACCATCTAATCCTAAAAGGTTAGAAATCAGGATCGGGAAGTAAGGATTATGAAGAATTGGTTAAACTTTACTCTAAATGTCCATTTTACTAACCTGTAAGAAAACTATTAGGGTCTCTTTAAGTGGCCCTCTAGTTTTTCACAACTAACATATATGTTGAGCTTTGTAAACTTATGGTCTTTTATAATTCTCTTCTTAGACTTATGATCTTTTCCTTGCAAATATAATTTGTAAATACTTATCAATTTTCAAACTATTTTATCAAGTATCACTAACAAAAACTCCATTATTTTAGAAAGATTTAGTTACAAATTTGTTTTTGTATAATCATTCTTAAAGATCACACTACAGGTTTATAGGGAGAAGATATAGAATTGGATGTTTCAAAGTGGTTGAGTTGGGTTTGCATTGTATGAACTAGGTTAACAATAGCAACTATGAGATCAGTTTCTATCCTAGACTGATTCATACAGTGGGACTATTGTGGCTCTACCTCTTTTGGATGTGACATAGGTCATATCTCATCTTAAAGGCTATTTTCCATTCATCTCTTGATCACATGCATATTTGATGATGTCAAGGCTTCAAGTCAATCTTAGAAAGTATCATCACACCATGGAGCTCGTCCAACATATCATCTTGTCTAGCGATCGATATCTGTACTTAATCGTGATCTTGTTAATAGCTTAGTTATCAACATACATTCTCTAACGTCCATCTTTCTTAAGAACCAATAATGTGAGCATAGACATGGACTCAAACTTTCCCTAACATAGCCTTATTTAATTAGCTTATTCATTTATCTTTGTAGTTCAACAACTTGCTTGAGATTCATTTGATAGGCCAGTTGATTTAGTAAAGCAACTCCTGCTTACAAGTCAATTCCATGCTCTATTCTTCGCTTTAATAGTAATCATCTTAGTAACTCTTCTAGCAATAGATCAACAAACTCTTTAGTAGTTTTCAAACTTCTTTAGATTGGTTAGCTTATTGTCTTAATTCGAATAGTTTTTGTATTAGCAAAAAGTTTAGCTAATCAAACTTCAAGATGTCTCTCGATTCAAATAAGCTCATAACCAATATCTTCTTAGATTGTCAGTTTAGCTTGGACCACATACTACTGACTTCACTAGGTGTGATGGGCATAAGGGTAATTGGTTAGCCATCCTTCTCAAACATGTAAGTATTCTTGTAGTCATCATGCATAACTTTTCTATCAAATAACTAAGGTTGGCTTAGTAAAATATGTGAAGCATACATTAGCAACATGTTACACAATATCTCATCCTTATAACTCCAATAGAAATTGGTAACAACACTTGCTTTGTAACATGTAATGACCCTTTCTCATTCAACCAATGTAATTTGTACAGCTAGGATGCGGATAGGTCAGAAAGTGTAACTACTCAACTAATCTCATAGATGTAGCATTCGTACAACTACCATTATAAATGACTAAAGCACACAATTATTCTCGTACCTTACATGTAGTATGGAATAAATTCTCACGTTACTCATTCTCTTTGTTAGGCTCTAAACTCATAGTTTGGCATACAACCAATGTTAGCATGTTGCCTTCTTTTGGATGAATGTTATCTCCTGTAATTTCTACTTTTACTCTCTCTTCTACTTCTTCTACAGCTTCATTAACTTCTTCATCTATAATGTATAACTCAAAGGTCAGGATGTTACCATTAATTACCATAATTTATCAGTTTTGACATTAGGAATCCATATGTCCAAAGCCTTTACACTTAAAGCACTTAGTCTCACTCATCTTTCTTCTTGAGGTTTGCTCCTTTTCAAATTTCTTCACTTTCCCTCCTCATTCTGTCTTTATTCCTTCTACAAGTGACATTTGTCCTTCTTTCTTACTCAGTACTAAGCTACAAAGCTTGCTTCTACTTCCTTAGACAAGTTGGATTGATTGAATAGGTTGAGAATCAAGAGTTTAAGGTCTATTCCTCTTTTATTTCTCAACACATTAGGAAACCTTAATGTTTTCTCTAAAGGTGTGAAAGAATTGCACCTCGATAACATCTTTGAGCTCATATTATAGGCCAGTAACAAATCTTGAAACACCTTGATAACACTTGATAATCAACATTTGGAACTCTTGTATGTACTCAACAACGGATTAATTTCCTTCTCTCAATTGTTGCAACTTCATAAAAGTATCCTGATATAAATTGGGAATGAATCCTCCATGCAAGATCTTCTTCATTTCTTCTCAAGTGCTTACACTTTGTTTACCATCTCTTCTACTCATCATTTGCTACTTGTTCTACTACATACATGCATATGTAATGCATTTTAGGGTGGTAAGTTTAACCTTATCCTATTTGAAATAATGATAGCACTCAAATAACTTCTCAACTTGCTCTCCTAATCTAAGTACTCATTAGCACTACCACTTCCTAAGAAGATTGGAATTTGAACTTTCACATTAACAATACTTTTAGGAGCTCAGATAACATGCTCCTCTTCATATTAATCCTTATCAAACTCCTCACCTACTTTGCCAATATCATCAAGATTGATCCTTTTGCATGCTCTTCTTCAAGGATGTTAATAGGATATTCAATTATGTTAGACTGGCCTTCAAATCTATTACCTTAGGGTGCTCATCTTATCCTTTCATCAATCTTATATAACTCTTCATCATCACTCTCTTCTTCTTCTACTACTTCTATCCTTCTATCAGCTCTTCGCCCTCCAACTCAAACATTGTAAATTGGGTAACCTCTTCTCTGTTGGATTTCATTGTTAGGTTGGATGCACTGTAATTTAGCTCGTATTTCCTTTAGCATCTCATCAACAATACGTCCATTAGCTTAGTGAGCTCTATTAGCATAAGCTGCAGTTTCTCTTTGCATTATGATTAGCATATTCTCCAAAAGTTTAGAAAGTTAGTCCATTTGCTCATCTATGGTTCTTAGGAATTACTCCACACATCAATCTTGGCTTAAAGCATCACTTTCATTATCTCTAACCACCAAATTTACACTTAGGTTTATCATTTTACCACTCAACAACTTGACATACAACACCACAACCACTACTACAATAGCACAACAATCACAATGAGATAGCTATTACTACTTTTCTCAACAACTACCACCACCTTCTAAAATAGCAAAACAACCCATAGAATAGCAACTATACTACCAAGTATTTTAATTCAATTTTCATTCAAACAAAGTCATTTCTTAAGGACCTTATATTTCCAATAATTATTTCACAAAAATAAAATTACAACATTAATCTACACATAAAATAACTTTATAAAACAAAGTTTCATAATTAAATAACATCATTTAATATTTTTAGAAAAATTACAAACTTTCAACTAGAAATTTGATTCAGTTAAACCGGTTGCCTTCAGCCACCTAACCTTGTCAGAACATCTCCTCTCGTGGTGATTTCCTTAACCTAAAATGGCTACCACAACTAGATACCGATAGCCTATTAAATCGGCCTGATCAAATTCCGTACCTTGTTTTTGCTCTAATTTTCTTATTTTTTTCTAATTTGTTTTGAAATTTTCTAAAGTGATTTTCTATTTTTTTTTTTTTTAGACTTCCAAAATTTTGGTTTTGAAGTGTGCACGCCCTTATAATTTTCAAATGGATTGGGATTAATAAAAATTGGACATGTGACTTACAAATATGATTTTCTTATTTTTCCAAAGCATAAGGTGTCATTTTCTTATTATTTGCCTTTCGACTCATCAATTCAAATTAATCCTTGGCTACCACATCATGGGATGACTCATCCTTTCAATTTTTAATGTTAATTTACCTTATTTTAATAATAATTTATTATTATATNATAGCCTATTAAATCGGCCTGATCAAATTCCGTACCTTGTTTTTGCTCTAATTTTCTTATTTTTTTCTAATTTGTTTTGAAATTTTCTAAAGTGATTTTCTATTTTTTTTTTTTTTAGACTTCCAAAATTTTGGTTTTGAAGTGTGCACGCCCTTATAATTTTCAAATGGATTGGGATTAATAAAAATTGGACATGTGACTTACAAATATGATTTTCTTATTTTTCCAAAGCATAAGGTGTCATTTTCTTATTATTTGCCTTTCGACTCATCAATTCAAATTAATCCTTGGCTACCACATCATGGGATGACTCATCCTTTCAATTTTTTATATTAATTTACCTTATTTTAATAATAATTTCTTATTATATATATTTAATACAATTAATGTATATTCTATATAAATACATGTATATTACATATAATTTATTATTTTTATAAGTTAAATAACTCATCTCTAATATCTTGTTATATCTAAATGCTCGAATTTCACGTTTTTGATCTTTATTAACTTAGGCAATAAATTGGTGTTTTCTTAAATTAATAATTTTATATAGCTTATTTTGAGAAATTAACTTTATTAGAATTACTTCGTCTAATTTTTCTAACTTTATTGTGAAGTTTGAAATTAAACAGATATTATAGCTTAAAGCCCTAAATTTAAAAGCTCGAATCCTAAGGTAATTGTATGGGCTCAAAATCCTAAGGTATTAATGCCCGCCCAAGTGGCCAAATTTTCAGTCCATTTAAAAAAAATTCAACCGTAATAGTCAAGATCATTCCCATTCTTCCTAAATGAAGGAAATCATTCCTAATGTCTTTCTTAACATAAATGGTTTTCACTAAAGCATTTATCTATAAATATTTTCTTTAAATCAAGTAGTGTTTCGAAGAAGTTTAATCTTAGCCAACTCTTAAAAAGGCTATCTTGCCTTATACCCATTCAACTATCTTCAAGATCCTTTAGTGTTCTTATAGGGCCCTTCTGTTCACCAAGTTCTTTAACAAGCCCATAGGGCGCTTCTTTTTTCAAAGTCTTTTAGCAAGCATATAGGATGCTTGATTTCTTTTAACAAGCCCATAGGGCCTTCTGTTCACCAAGTTTCTCTTAGCAAGCCTACATGACACTTCTCTTCATCAATTCCTTCTAGCCAGCCCATAAGGCACTCACCATCTGCATTTGGTGTTTAACCAACCTTTAAAGGCACAATCTTAGCTCTGTTTCTCTTCAAAGTTCTCTAGCTAGCCCATAGGCCACTTGTCCTCTTCAATTTTCATAGGGCACTTCTCTTCATCAGTTCCTTTTGGCATGCCCTCAAGGCACAGCATTAAGTCCCAACTTAGGGTTGCTAATCCTTGAGAGACGCTTCTGCCTAGGTTAGCGAGCCTAAAGAGGCATGACCAGGTTCTTTAGATCAATCCCAACTTAAGGTTGCTAGTTCTCGAGAGATGCTCCTGTCTAGGTTAATGAGCCTAGAGAGGCACGATCGGGTTCTTTAGATTGATCATAGCTTAGGGTTGCTAGTCCATGAGAGACGTTCCCACCTAGGTTAGTGAGCTTAGAGAGGCATGATCATGTTCTTTTAATCGATCCCAATGTAGGGTTGTTAGTCCCCAAGAGATACTCACGCCTAGGTTAGTGAGCCTAGAGAGGCACAACCAGGTTTTTTAGATTGATCCTAGCTTAGGGTTACTAGTTCTTAAGAGACGCTCCTACCTAGGTTAGTTAGCCTAAAGAGGCATGATCAGATTCTTTAGATCGATCTCAGCTTAGGGTTATTAGTCTTAGAGAGATACTCTCACATAGGTTAGTAAGCTTAGAAAGGTACGACTAGGTTCTTTAGATCGATCCTAGCTTAAGGTTGCTACTCTTTCAAATACGTTCACGTCTATGTACCTAGAGATACACAACCAAGTTCTTCAAATTGAGTCCAGCGTAAGGTTACTTATCCCTTGGAGACACTCCCACTTAGGCTAATAAGCCTATAAGGACATGACCAGGCTTTATTTCTCCTTTTTCAGCACTTAAAGCACTTCTTCTCTCTTACACCTCTTGACTAAATCCTTAGTAGATTGAGTCTTGAATAGCTAGTTAGTTGTTAAAAGGTCTCCTCTAGGGCAAAAATAGTGTCTCTTTGTCTTTGTAGCAAAGTTTTGTTCAAACTTTATCATAAAAAGGGGTAGCTATATATACTCAATTTTTGCACCCTTTATTTTATTTCAATAGGATAAGGAGTCTTAAATCAAGAAAAACATAAAAAAAAAATAGACAATTAAATAAAATATATATAATTTATAAAAATACAAAAAAAATAGAAAAATAAGAAAAAGCACAAAAAATAAGAAATCTAGGAAAAATACAAAAGATTAGAAAAATAGAAAAAAAGCACAAAAAATTAGAAATTTAGGAAAATAAAAAAAAATTTAAAAATTTAAAAGTAAAAAAAAAATTGAAAATAAAAGATTTAGGGAATTAATTAAATAATCATTTAGTGGAATAGATTTTTAATTTTAAAAAAGGAAGACCATTGGGTTTAGTCTTAAATTTGAATTTAGCTTAGGTTGGCCTAGTCCATATGTGCAATTTAATTGCACATATAGACAAGGCACATGTCAATGGTCTAGTGGATAAATACATGGATTAGGCATTGGGTATAAGCATGAGGTTAAGGGTTCGAATCTTGGCAAATGCATAAAAGCCTTTTATTTTTTCAAATAACACACTAAATTACTATGTGTCAAGATCGCATTACACCACGTGTATTGACATATGGCAGCATTAAGTTAGATGGTAAGCTGAAGTGGCACCGTGTGCAATGCCACATTAATTGCTATATGGTAAGTGTGGACATGTGGCAACATCGAGTTTATCAGATTAGCTAACGTGGTGCTATGTCAACATTTTCTCTCCCATTCCTTTTCTTTTTCCTACATTTTCCTCCTTTTTCCCTAGTAGAACTAGCCCGACCCCTTCACTTTAGATCCCATTTTGGTACAAATTCCCGACACAAACGCATCATTTCATGCTCTGATCTTCTTCACTACTTAGCTTACTTCGAATTGAACCAAAGAATGTATCCAGATTCGATCAAATAAGTATTCAAATCAAGCTCCAAAATTGGAAAAAAACTTAAAATCTAGACATTGTCATTTAACTCGATTCAAGATTTCCTTGTTTTTGGGGTTCAAATTAGTGTATAAATAGGCTTGTTTTAGCACAAACAAGAATACACAAATACATACGAGCTTTACAAATCCACCCTCTCTCATTTTTAAATCATTCTATCTCTCTACTGAACCCTCTCTCTATCTTCGAATCTCTCTCTCTCTTGTCACTTTCAGTTGAGCTCACCACTACGGCTAAGCCTCCTTGAACTTAAGGATCTGAACCTAACCACACTTATCCCTAGCCATAGCCCCTAGCAGCACTACCAACTTACCCCCATCAGAACCCTAACCACCGTACTCCCCTCTCTCGAACCACAATCTCCGACCCCTTTAGGCACAAACTAACCTCATAGCCACACTCCCCACATCTCAAAACCCCACACTACATTCCCTTCTTACACCTAGCAACTCCCAATGGCATCACCCTAAGCACCACCGGCAACCACCACTTTGAACCACTACCAAACCATCACCCTAAGCCGCTTTTACCTCCCTACCCCCACTATCCCCAATTCAAAACACACAAAACACTCCTCGCCCACTCAGTTTGGTGGCTGAAACAAGTCGAACCACTCCGTCCAAACAACTATTGCCTTTGAAGCTAGATCCAAATCCAAAGCCCGACCTAAGTCTAACTTGAAATCCACTCCAAGTCTGACCTATGTGCCCACTATGTTTGAAGCTTAGTTTTAAATTTTTTTTATTTTATTTCTTTTTATTTGATTATTTGGTTGTTGTTGTTTTATTTATTTATTTATTGTGAATGTAAATGTAATAATAATAAAAAAAAAAGAAAATGGAAAAACAAGAAAAAAGAAGAGAGCAAAAAGAATAGTTTTTTTATTTTTAGTATAGTAGAAATAGAAAGAATGACTAAGATATAAAAAATAATTAATTAGGTTAGTGAATAAAAAATTTGTCTTATCACTTAGAATAGTATTTTTTCAAAAATAAATGAACCCTTACCAAATTAGGGCATTTTGGAATTTTCTAAAAAAAATAAAAAAATTCCCAAAAGCATAAATCCAGTGCGTTTTTAAAATTAAAACAAACTTAACCTACTAAAGTCTTCATTAAAAGAACTATATACGTCTGATCTTAAATAGTTGGTACATAAGTACCTACGGGGCAATGGTAAAAAAAAAAAAACCTATTTTTACTTTTCTTAGTTTACATTACTTTAGTTATCCAATTAGAGCAACTAATAATTGAGTTCTATTTTATAGAATTAAAAAGGTGATTTTTAAGGTTAACATTAAATTTGGAAAGTTAGTGGTGTCAGGACCCTAAAAGGGGCCTAGTAGGATTACCTAAAATTTTTATAACATGTGTGCACCCATGATATGAAAATCGTCTTGCAAGTCAGAGATTGCAAGACTCTATATAAAAATCACTAAGATTAATGATTTTCAAGTAATTAATTTATTGTACATGACATAATATATAATTATAAATAACTATGGATATTCGATATCCCACAATTCCTCAGAACCGCAGAGAATTGGTATCCCCTACCAAATAATAAGACAGGATTACCCACATTATAAAACTGCAGGAAGAATTAAATTATATTAAATTCTAACATGTGAATATTTTCTACAAAGAGTGTTTATGTATTACCTATAAAAATCTCAACTAATCCTAACACTAATGTACATATCTTCATCTCGCCCTCAGCACTCGAGACTTATCCCAATCCCATCGTATGTAAACCTGCAAAAGAAATACTATTGGGGAATAAGCTACAAGAGCTTAGTGAGCAATCCCTCATACCATACTAGCAAACAAGTTATCAAACAAATTATTACAACCATATGAATGCATGTACACGCAGTATGCCAAACAATATATGCAGTTGACTGGTACTGCATATAATATCGGATTTTAACGCCCTCCGAGATAGGGGTTGGAGATTACACGGCACCAATCACGACCGGGCTTTAGCACTTGGGTTTTTACCCATAACTTAGAACTCCGTATTTCACAAAAACACATTTCCATTTCCAAAAATCCAATAGTTTACAAAGTCCCAAGCCTAGCGGTGAGGTGGCCCCCGCAGTCCACACTCACACCCTACAGCGGTGGTCTCTAGACGCGACCCCCAGCCACCCACGGTTAGCGTCTCCGGCGCCATTAGAACCCGCGAGCCAAGGGTAAGGTCTTGTTGTACCCATGCTCCTGCACGGTACTAATCAAATCATGTGGGAATCCATCCCTCTAAGGCCCTTCATTACCAACCGCATGAAGTGACGGCCAGAATAAGTAATGCGATGCATGGATAATGCATGACCCTTTTGATTAAAGATAAGCCAAATATAATTAGGTCAGATTATGAGGTAATCAATCAATATCAATAAACCATCCAAATCCTATAAAAATCAATCATACCATCAAATCATCAATTATTGTATTTAGCAATATTTCTCACAACAATCAAGTAATATCAAACACACACATATCCCGAAAACCCCATGCATCAAATTATTGATATTCAATTTAAGTGCACTAACTACAAGCACAAACAAGTATAAAGTCATCGGGAGTACTCACTTGACTATGACGACTCGCTCTAGTCGTAATAACCGATCGGGAGATCCTCGCCCTCATCGGGATCACCTGATCATTACGAGATAACAGAGATATTAAGTAGTTGACTCAGCTAAGGGTTCTAGATATCTATCTACCTAATTCTACTTAGATTACTATTGGCCCTTATTCGATTAAACTTAATTGCTAATCGCACGTACCTTTTTCATTTTATTTTCAATATTTACGAATTTATAGTCGTTTTTCATCATTTTCGGATGTACATTCACACGGTAATGTCCGTTTTGGACGTTAAGACCCGTGTTTTATGATATGGGCTAAATTTATTGAAATTTTATCTTATTGAAGTTTAATTATTCTTATTGCTTATGTTTATATCCTAGTTTAGGATTTAATGATTGAATTAGCTATTTAATTCTTACACTTAAGATATTTTACATTAGTGCTACTAATTTACATACTTGATTAAGTTTAATTCAATCTACGAGGTGTATTAGGGTTTAAGGAATTTTCGACTTCTAAATACATGTATATACCTATGTTATGTACTTATGTAATCTTATTATTTCTTCTATTATAAACCTATGCTTACATCATCACTTATGTAATCAATTGATGATGTCATGGCTTATGTCATGTTTAGATAATGTCATAGCTTGTGTAATCCATTTATTACATGTAAATATATATGTCATTAAGTACTTATACATATACATATGTTATATACCTACCTACACTCATAACATACTAATATGTATACTTATGTACTTATACATATACTAATACATATACCTATATTCACATACGGTGGCATACGTATTTTTATACGTATTTTCGTATGCATTATCTACCCCCTTAAGAAAGCTTCACAATTTCATTCTTTTTGTATTTTAAGGGTATATTTGACATGATATATGCATGTATAGTTACTATATACCTTATTTTAGGTTATGTACATATTGTATACTTATGTACAAAGGTATTTATACATGTATTCTTCTAGCATATCCTTTTATACATATACTTAAGGACATATGCACATGCATATCCTTCTTCTTCTTCATGATTCCTAGATTTCTACACTTAAAGAGGAGAACTTTGTGCTCTTTTCTTCAAGACAACACTAAATACATAATTACTTATCTAATCTATCTAATTAACTAACTAATGAAGGAGATAAAACAAGATAAGTAACTTAGATACATACCTTTAATTGTGTTGAAGTTATGGAGACAAAAATGAAATTGTGAAGGTAAAAGAGGAAGAAGATGCTCACGGCAATGGAAGGGAATTTTTGTTTGATTTCTTTTGTTTTGTTTTCATTATGGAAGAAGGCAAATGGTGGGACCTAGAGGGGAGAAATTGTGGACGGCAATTGAAGAGAGAAGGAGGAGAAAAAAATCAAAAAGGAAGAAAAGAAAAACCATCATTAAGTAAGAGATATTTTCTTTATCTCTTTAGTCTTTTGTTGACTTTTTCAAAGTGTTGACTTGGTCAACATTTTGACCTTGGTCAACAAGTATTGACTAGGTCAACTCTCCTTAAGCTTATGTAATTTTTTGTACATAATGTAAAGATTAAGGGAAATTAAGGGAAAAAAAATGAAGGAAATGAGAGGAAATGAGGTATTTGATGAATTGATTAATAAGAGTAGATGATGAGATCTTACTTTAAGTATTTATAACCTATAAACATCATTTGGTAAACTACTTAGTGTAATTAAGATGAAAAATGTCATTTAGGGTATTAAGGTTTACTACATTTAACCTAATCTTCAACTATACCCTTAACTCTAAGTGAGACTATCCTAATCATATACTTAAGACATAAATGTAATCTATGATTCATTATCTTAGTTTCTAAGGGATCATTTAAGTATTCTAAATGTTTATGCATAATTAAGGGTCATCTCTAGCCTTTTACTAATGATTTGGCAAAATATAAGCATTATATTATCAATTAGGGTTTTAGGGTATATCATGGTGAATTAGTGCTTTTATATCCTTAAAGTTATGGTTTTAGGGTTCTTATTACTTTAAGGCACCATCTCTAATGTTTTTACACATTTAGGGTTTTATATATTCTTACGCGATTAAATTTTCGATTGTCATCTTAGGGTTTTGATAAGGTTCAAGGTTTTAGGGTCTTCGTATGTAGTTAGGGGTTCAATGATGATTTAAGGTTTTTCGTATCCACTTTAGGTTTTGGATTGAGATTTTAATTGGTTTTAAATCTTACTGGCTCTTTTGAGTTCGGGAAATCATCTACAGTTTAGACGTTTGTTTCTATACTTAAAAAGCAAAATTTGTGGGGTTTACAAGTGGTACTCTTAAGGGTTTAAAAAACCTAACCCTTGGATCCAGATTTTTGGTTTCCAAAACCCTTTTTTTAAAAAAAAAAATTGGTTTAATCAATAGGCCAATAAATAAGTTATAACCAATCCACCTAATTGGTTATAACTTAACTTTTTTTTTCCTGACTTTAGTTAAGTAGCGACTCTAAGCCATTTTTCAAAATAAAAAAAAAAATCAATTTTCTTTAAACCCTAGTTGAGGGTTAATATTAAACAGGTAAGGTTTAATATTAATCGGTTTAGAGAAAAGTAATTTATTATAAAAAAAAAAACTAAGAGGTAAAAAACTAGGCTCAACAAGAGCTAGTAGCTTAATCATGAATAGTAATGATAGAATATAACTCAAGAAAATGCTAGGATTGACTTCACTCCTTACTTTAGGTAAGCCCTAGGATTACTTAGAGAGATAATGAACCAATTAGGGAGTGCCTTGAAGCTACTTGTAGAAGGAAATTTGTTAGTAGAGGTTTATGCTTCTTTTGATGGTGTATTCTTGATGAAGCTGTCCTTGAGAGATAGGAAAGTCATCAAGGCACTGTACAACTTGTCACCCCCTTTATTCATAATAAAGATTGCTTGGAATTTTTCTTCTATAGTAGGAGCGTATCCTAAACTGAATGTGCTTAATTGACCTTTCTTGAACCTCGAATTCTTTATTGCATCATTCTGGCCTGTAACTATGTAAACTTGATCGAATATTTGTAGCCTAAGGTCTTTAGGATCCCCTTGGCCAATATAGGGAGTAATAACCTCTTGACGTATGGGATAGTCAATCATATTTTCCAAGTATAGTGACCACCTATCCCTTAGCTATGAACTTCACTTTCTAATGTGAGCTCGAAGGGATTGCCCTAACAGCATGAATCGAAGGCCTAAACAATAACAATTTAACGGTTCTAGAATATCATGCACTTAGAAGGGGATTTTAAATTCCTTTGGGCTGATTCTAACTAATAGATTGACTTCTCTAATAATGCCCCTTTTTTACTCGACAAAAGCCCATACAATGGTAGAACTAGGCTTAATCTCAACATCTTTGACCTTAAGCAAGCGAAGAGTAACTAGTGGATAGATGTTCAATGAAGATCCATTATCAATAAGCATATAGGATACTATCTTATCATTGTACTTTACCACTATAAATAATAGCTTCCTTCTTCTCCATACTCTTTCGATAAGAAAGTGATCTAGTCGATAGTAAAGACCAAATTGGTGATACATCCCCATTTGTCAGTTGATATCTCTTATACTACCCAAACTTTATTAAGTGTCTTAAACAAGGCCTTCCTATGTGGTGGTGATGTCATAAGAAGGCCCATGAGGGAGATTTGGGTTTGAACTTTGGATAATTAGTCCATAACTATATAATTACTAGCCTTAATTAGCTTAGAGAATATGTTCATTTCAACTTCTGCTTCCTTCCCCACTAAGGTTTCTTCGATGACTTTCTTCCTTGTTTCGTCACTAGGATCAGAAGCTCTACTTGATCTAGTTATTCCTCCCACTATAGTAGTAGTGACCTTGGAGTTGTTCATATTTTAATAGTCAAATGGAGGAGCCTTGTAACTTTCGGGAGCTAGTGGGACATGAAACATGTACTTTTTGGATTTGAATGTGGTTGAGCCTTCCTTAATTTGTTTACTAAATTGAATCGAAATGGGATTAGAATTAGCCTTAATCATGCCAACGAAATCATTTCAGCCCCCAATCCTTCTATTTTCTTCTTCAAATTTAAGCCCCCATCCTATTGGTGCTATCATAGTAAAAGGTGTTGGTACCACCTACATGTCCACTAAGTACTCAAATCCATCATTGCTATGGCTTAATGAAGCAATCATAACATCGCCTACTAGTCGGTGAGCCTTCATTTGCTTTTGAGTAAGATTCCTTAGCTTAGTTATTGTCATGCTCTAAATGTCTCCTTGGTTATGTTACCTTCCCCGAGTAATTGGTTAATAGCAGGCCTTACCCAAGATCAATCCTAAAGTTTCATTCCTTATAAGTCTACTTTCTCCCTTAAGACCTATGTAACCTATTCAATAGGTAATGGTAGCTTGTCTAAGTTGATTTCAAGTTTTGGCTCATGTACCTCTATCATGTTAATCATTGAGGAATGATTAAGAAGAGAATTGTTGTTAACATTCGGGGCTAGTGTCTCCACCAAGTCTAGTTGTACTAAGCTTGCATCAATAATGTCTTGTATTTTATTCTTAAGCCTCCAGCACCTATTAGTAGAATGGCTTACTTGGCCAAGATGGTAATCAAATTTGGTGTCTAGGTCAAGATTACTTAGCTTATATCGTTTATTAGGAAACTTAAAGCTAATAAGGTAGTTAGCCCTTAAACAAGTCAACACCTAGTTGAAGGGGATAGGTATGTTTATGAACCTTCATGGAGGAGGCCTATTAGGTTGGACTTATTGTTGCGGTGGTTGCTAAACTAACACTAGTATGTTAGTTGGGTAAGTAGCCTGGCATGGAATTGAAGCTATTGGTGTTGCACCTTTGTTAGTAGGAACTACACTAACAATGGGCTCTTTCCCTTTAGCAACTGGTTTGCTAAGGGCTTATCTCTTACCTGTAGTTTCTTGAGCAAGGAGCTTCCTAGAAGTAATAGCTCCCTCAATCCTAAAACCAATCGAAACTACTTTTGTAAAATTGGCTAAAGCTAGCCCAATCAAATGAGTGAAAAAAGGTTTATCTAATGTGTTGATAAATGTAAAGGTAAGCTCTTTCTCAAGAATAGGTGTCGACACCTTGGTAGCTAAGGCCCTCCAATGTTGAGCATATTCCTTAACGGATCCATTGAGCTTTTTCTATAGGTTACCCAAATCCTAGAGAGAAGGTGTAACTTCAATGTTGAACTTATATTGCTCGTAAAAGGCTAGTGCCAACTTTTCCCAAGTATCAATTTGATTTAAGTCCAATTAGGCATACCAAGTAAGAGCTAGCCCAGTTAAGCTATGTTGGAAAGTTTTGGACCTTAAGCTTATCATAGTAGGCATATTTGCTCATCTTCCTTACATATAGTCGAGTGTGCAACTTGGGACAACTCATCTCGTTGTACTTCTCAAACTCTAGAGTTATAAACTTCTCTAAATAGGTTGTTGGATCTTAAGTAGTAATGTCGATAATACTTGCTTGTTTGAATCCATTAGTTTTTTCAAATGCCTTCAATTTTTCAACCACTTGTTGCAGTAGTTTCTTCTCCATCTCTTTGTTCTTATCATCTAATTCCTTCCTTTCTAAGGAACTTTAAGTTCATCCTTGAATAACATGTTGAAGTTCACTACCAATAGGTTAATATTCTGGTAGATTGATATCGATCCCCTTCCCATGCTCGGCATGGGAATGTCCTTCTTGGGCCAGTTGAGTTGCTCTAAGGAGGCTGATAGTATTGACTAGAAACTCCATCTTTTAGACCATGTTCTTCATAGATTCCTCTAAGTATGCAACTTTATCTTTAGCAGCAACATAAGGATTATACACCAGATTAGAGTTACCAACATTGCTAGAGTTTCCATTGGTTGCCATTCTCACTCTTAATTGGGTGAACATGGGGCTTTGATTTAGGATGTACTGCTTGCAAGCTATCTTTAAAGAACCTAGAAAAATCAAATACTCAAGCTTTGTTAGAAAATTTTCATATCCACAAGTCCTTCCTTCCTTTCTTTCTTTTTTCTTCTTTTTTTCTTTTTTTTCTTTTTGAAGAAAAGGAAAATGTACATTGAAAACAAAATGTAAATGGAATCACATCAATGCATGAGAGATCAAGTATTTGGGCAACAGTGCAGCAAAGTTGAGGTTTTATTAATGTTGGCAACTTTGACAAGTCCTTTGTTACATGAGGACATGAGAAAAGAAAATAAATAAACAAACTACATAAGCTTCCTAATCTTACTTAGGCATCTCCTATCTTCTTCGAGCTTACTAATGCATCTTTGGCCCTGAGCTAGTTGGGCTTGAAAAACATTCCTCTCTTCTCAAGCCTGCTAGAGTTGGTCTTTTAAATGAAACTCTCTTTCAACATTATCCTAGTGATACCTCTCTAAGCGAGCTTAAGCCCATCTCATAAAAGCTTACACTTCTTCATTAAGGTCTACCAGACCTGGTGGAAGTATATTTAGGGCTTGATACTAAAGATAATTGTAAACACCTAATTTTTGCCCTCTTTATTTTATTTTATAAGATAAAGGATCCTAAATTAGAAAAAAACACAAAAAAATAGAAAATTAAAGAAAATAAAAAAATTTAGAAATTTAGAAAAAAAAAAAAGAAGTTTAGAAAAATTCAAAAAATAGATACAAAATAGGAAAAAGCATAAAAAATAAGAAATCTAAGAAAAATATCAAAATTGTATTAACGTCTTTGTAGGTTTAGTTTTATTTATTTAACTATTTAAGGGGGGGTGGAGGGGCGGGGAGGGGGAGGGGGTGGGATTTATTTTATGTANGCACTAAGATGGCTCGAGTTCATTTATATCTATTATGAAAAAGCATAAAAAAAAAGAAATCCAACCAAAACTTCAATTTTGCCTGACCACCCTTGTAGGTTTAGTTTTATTTATTTAACTATTTAAGGGGGGGTGGAGGGGCGGGGAGGGGGAGGGGGTGGGATTTATTTTATGTACCATGAATGCATAATAGATATAATTGAACTCGAGCCATCTTAGGACCTTAAGAGAAGGAGTCATTCAGTAAGTTTCGAGTTTAGTGGGGCAACCACTGTTTGGGGTCGATTAAGCTACCCTACTTAAACTTTGATGCAACTAAAGAATCGTTTATGGAAATGCATGAGGTCATAGAGTTTAAGAAACTCTAGAACCTATCATTCTTGCATACATTCTCCAAGGTTTTAGTTAATAAGGCAGCATTGTTATAAAAAAAAATAAAAAGAAAAAACAAACTAGAAGCGTCCTTCCCTTTAGTTTTCCTAGAATTCACTCAACTTCTATTCATATTTATTTTGCATTTAGATATGAAGGGGGAGGTGGCGGGGTTGGGCTGGGTGGTGGGGTGGGGGTCATTTGTTGCATCAAAGATGTAAGGCAAATGTAGTTAGACCCCAACTATCTTAGGACCTTAGGAGGGTGGCCATTGTATAGGCTGAGGGTGCTATGATGTAACTATCGCTCAGGGTTGATTAGGCCACCTCACTTAAGCTCAACATAACCAATGAAAGTGTTCTTTAATAAGTAAGGTCATAAAACTTAAAGAACTTTTAAAACCTACCCTAATTGCATATACTCCCTTCTAAGCTTGAGTTAATACAATACCCATAAGAAATTGCAACTCTACTAATCATTCAAGAATTTTAATGCAATCAAGTTTCGGAAAATAACAGTAGAGTTATAACTTAAGGGAATAATGCATTAACCCAAATGATCCTAACATTTGCATATTTCCATGTGCTTTCTTTTGCTACATTGATAACTGGTAATTATCCATGAAATTTGTAGACCTAAGAATAGCGAGTAACCAATAAGAAAATAATAGACTCCCTTATGCCCTAGGAATCCATGAGTCGCTACAACAAGTTGAAGCTACCTACTAGAAGCAAAGGGTTAGACATGTTGAGGCCTTTAACTGAGCCTTGTTAGCTCAAGTCAACAAAAGTGAGAGGACCATGAATTTAGCTTTAGAAATACCGGATAAGATTAAAGCCCAACTGCAAGGGTTAGATTAAAACTTTAGATGTAGTTAAAAGGCTTTGAATAAATTTTACGTTTCGAATAATTGTTAAACCCCCTTCTGCTTTGTTCTCTATACTCTGATCTTTTCAAAATAATTTTTTTTCTCTTTAGTTTATCATTCTTTATTTTTTCCTTCTTTGTAGGTAGTCCTTCAATAGAATTTACCTAACCATTCATTCCTTCTTAAGGAAATGCAATTAAAAACCCAAAAACAAAAAAAATCACCATCTTTATTTAGATTTTTTTTTTTTTTTTTATAAAATAAAGCTTTATCTTTTTTTTTTCTCACTAAAAGAAAATGAGACAAGAAAAAGAAAAAAAAAGTTGCTAATTGGTAATGAATTCTTCCAATGAAGTTCATATGGTCGATGATAGAATCGCCTCTCTAGAAAAGATGTTGCATTAGATAGCCCAACAATGGCAGATCTTGTTCCTGATAATCACCACTCTCCAAATATCCCCAGATTCAAACTTAGAAAAGAGACTCTCGAATCTAGAAGAAAAGGTAGCCACACTACAAAAGAGCACTACAAATCTAGAAATGGAAATAGGCCCCATACTTAGAAGATTTCAACACTCGATGTTTAACATTGACTAAATTTCAGTCAGCCCGAGTGATGAAGGAGGCCTAAGAAGAAAGAAGCCAAGGAGGAGTGAGAAAAAACAAGCCCTAGGGACCTAGAGGAGACAATTCACTCAACTAAAGATATCAATTACCTGAATCTTTCATCATCTAAAAGTAACAAGGATTATAGCTTGTAAAGCCCTTAATCTAAATTACAAACCATGTAGCTTTGACCTAGAAGCATGATGCGACTATCATATGGGTCAGAAGGGGCACTCCACTAAAAAATGCTAGTGATTGAAGAACAATATTCAAGACTTGATTGATGCAAAAGTCATTCAACCATAGCTACAACAAGTTGGTCCTTCTTTAAGTCATAGGGGTAGTCCAACTGAGTCGCCTAAAGCTCCATTTCCTTTAAGCTTACCAAATGCCTTCTGATAAGTTTATAAGTTGTTTCAAGTAGTTAGGCGCTTGTTAAGATAAGGGTAAAGAAAGTTCTTTTTCAATAAAGTTTGTAACAGTTGGAATAATATAATCTTATTACCTTTTCAATTTAATGATTGCAATGTTATTGAGGCAAACAAATTCCTCCTTAAGAAACCGGTAACTCACTTTTAATAGGTTTAGAATGAAAAGAGAAAAATTATTTTCCATATACTAACTTGAAACACCTTGAGAGTTAAGCAACATAATGGTGAAGATACTTTGGACTCATTCCTTAAAGGAGGTGCACTTTGGATGTGATACATAGATTAAAATGAAGTTAAGCATTCATTTTCGAATCTTAAACACAATTATCTCTTGTTTACCCTATTAAACCCATTTGGAGAACTTTTAAATTTAAAACCTATCGAGAACCACCCCACAATGGGGCAATTCGAAGGTTAAGGTCATTGATAGAGAGAGAAAGATAAAATTGGTTTGTGCTTGCTTCAGTAACATCAAATTTAACAGCAACTTTTATTTTTGATAAGTTTTTCTTCTTTTGAAATGAAAAAGAGCTATATCCTTTTCAAACACACCATAAGTTTATACCACTCGAGCTCATGCAAAATCCATGGATTTAAGGCCTTGAATCACTTAAAAGGCAAAAACTTAGCAATAGAGATAATCATTCTTGGGGCCAAAAGAAAAGAAAGAACGGCAAAGAGACAGTAGGGCAAAGTAATAATAAAAGAGAAAAGAAAAAGAAAGAAAAAAGTGGTTAGAAAATTAGGTCTAAGTGTAAGACCAAAGCCTTAAGAGATATCCCAATAAGGGCAACCAATTCAAATTAAAAGGTCAAGAGTCAAAGCCTAAATAGTCCTAAAGACACAAGGCTTTGAGTTTCTGTCTGAGCTCAAAAACCCAAAATCTATATATCCACTTTGAAGCCTCTCTTACTTATGCTGAATCACACCAAACCTACCTACCCACAATACCACACTTACACCATAAAAGCTCTTCCGATCTTAAAAAGGTAATCTATCTTTAATAAAAGTTGTTTTTGAAACTAAGGCAAGCATATTTCTAATTTTTCCTAAGATTCTCAACTTGTACACTAAGGACTAATAAAATATTTCTTTCAAAATAGGCTTCTTCATTAGTCCCTTTTGAAACCCTTAGACTAAAAGCCTAAATTAATATTGTTAAATTGGAAAAGACCTAATGGATTGATCAAGGTGTATCACATGTAAAATGGACTATAATTTTAGGACTGTAGTCAAGATTGTAATCTAGACCAAGAGTTTACAAGGAAGTCCTCTTCGACTAAACTAGAGAGGCATAACTAGGTTCTTTAGATCGATCCCGGCTTAAGGTTAATAGTCCTCGAAAGACACTCTTGTTTAGGTTAGTGAGCCTAAAGAGGTACAAATAGGTTCTTTAGATCAATCCCTACTTGGGGTTGCTAGTCTTTGAGAGACACTCCCACCTAGGTTAGTGAGTCTAGAGAGGTACGACCGGGTTCTTTAGATCGATCCTAACTTAAGGTTACTAGTCCCCGAGAGATGCCCTACTTAAATTAGTAAGCCTAGAAAGGCATAACCAAGTTCTTTGGATCGATCCCAGCTTAGGATTGTTAGTCCCCAAAAGATGCTCCTGCCTAGGTTAGTGAGCTTAGAGAGGCATGACTAGGTTCTCCAAATCATTTCTAGCATAGGGTTACTTGTCCCTTAAAGACACTCCTGCCTAGGTTAGTGAGCCTAGAGAGGTATGGCCAGGTTTCATTTCTTCACCAAATCCCTAGTAGATCAAGTTTATGATAGCTAGTTAGTCATTATAAAGTTTTCCTTGGGGCAAAAATAGTGTCTTTTTGTCTTTGTGGTAAAATTTTGTTCAAACTTCACCACAAGGAGGGGTAAACGTAGATACCTAATTTTTTCCCCTTTTATTTTATTTTATAAGATAAAGGGTCGTAAATCAGGAAAAATACAAAAAAATAGAAAATTAAAGAAAATCCAAAAATTAAGAAATTTAGAAAAATAAAAAAATATGTAAAAAAAAAAAATAGGGAAAAGCATAAAAATAAGAAATCTAGGAAAAATATCAAAAATAGGAAAATAGGAAATAATACAAAAATAAGAAATTTAGAAAATGAAAAAATTTAGAAAATTGAAAGATCACAAAAAATTGAAAATAGAAGATTTAGAGAATTTAGAAAATAATCATTTAGTAGAATAGATTTTTAATTTTTAAATTTAAAAGGGAGACCGTTGGGCCTAAGCTTAGATTTGAATCTAGCCCAAGCTAGCTTAGTCTATTTATACAATGTAATTACACATATGAATAAGGCACAAGCTAACAAATAAGCATATAGACTTAGCGTTAAGTATAACTTAGAGGTTAAGGGTTCAAATCTTGGTAAAGGAGTGCAAAGCCATTTTACTTTTCAATTGATCAAGAATTGCTACATGTCAACATCTCATTATGCCACATGTTCTGATACTTAGCAACCTCAGGTTAGATGGCGGGCTAACGTGGCATGCCACGTTTGTTACCATGTGTCACGTAAGGATACGTGACACACGGTAGTTGGTCAGATTGGTTGACATGGCACTACATCAACTTTTCTCTTCCTTTCCTTTCTCTTTCCTACATTTTCCTCCACTTTCCCCAACAAAACAAACCTAACCCCTTCACTTAAGTCTCATTTTTTACACAAATTCTACACATAAACACGTGATTTCTTGCTCTAATCTTATTCTAGACATGGCTTATTGTGAATTAGTATAAAAAGCACTCTAGATTTAGTCTTTACAAAGATTAAATGGGGTATGAAAATTCGAAATAAATTAAATTTTGGAATTTTAACATTCATTTCGATTTTGACTTTCCAAGCTTAACTAAGTCACTATGTGTATAAAAGCTGCTTTGGGGCTCACTGCACATGATAAACAATCACACTGGAGCTTCATAATCAACTCACAAGCTTTCTCTCTCTCTCTTCCCGATCACTTTCTCTATCTACATGCTACCGTTGTCTCTCCCTCTCCTTAAAACACCTTGTCTAGCCACTTCTACCACAAACCACCACTACGGTTGAGCTTAGTACCATCAAAAACACTGAACCCAATCAACCACTCACCTCTAACAACCACATCTTGCATAACCTAAAACCACCACCACCACTCATCTCCGACCACTACCAAAACAACCTCCAACCACTACGACATTAAGCTTACCCTCCGCCAAACCCAATTAAATATACACAAAAAACCATTTTCCCCTTCACCTTAGTGGCCACATCGAGCAGAACCAACTCTAGTAGCTACTGCTGCTTCTTCTTCAATTGGCAACCTAAATCTAGTGAGCTCGAACCGACCTAAAATTTAGTCTAGGTTCGACCTACGTGCCTAACTGCATTCAAAGCTCAGTTTTTCTTTTTTGCATTTATTTATCTATTTCTTTTTATTTTATTATTTAGTCGTTTTCTTATTCTATATCATTGTAAATGTAATAAAAATAAAGAAGGACAAAGGAAAAAAAAGGAAGAAAAGAAAAATAAAAAAAAAGAGGGAAAAAAAGAAAAGAGTAAATCTATTATTTATTTATTTACTTTTTCTTTTAGAAATCAATAAAATAGAATAGGTAATTAAAAGTAAGATAATACAATAAAAATAAGTAAATAGGTTAGTAAATAAAAATTGTTTTTAACACTTAGAAAAATTAGGTTTTCCAAAATAAATAAAAAAATAATTGGACTTTTTTCAAATTAGGGCCCTTTAAAACTTTCCAAAATATGAAAATTCCAATTTAAGACTTTCTTTTTAGAAATTTCCTCAAATAAATCAAATTGAATTAGAAACGTAAATCTAACATATTTCTAAATTAAAACAAACCCAGCCCACTAAAGTTTTACAAAAAGAACTACATACATTTAATCCCAAATAGTGGGTAAGTAGACACCTACGGGGTGACGGTAAAAAGTAATTTTTTTAGTTTAGATTATTCAAATTATTCAATTCAGGTAAATAATTAAGTTTTGTTTTATAGAATTAAAAACTGATTTTTAAGATTAATGGTAAATTTGGAAAGTTAATGGTACCTGTAAGGGTTTAAAAATCTTAACCCTTGGGCCCAAATTTTTTGGTTTCTAAAACCGTTTTCTTTTAATTAGTTTTTATTAAAAGATAAGTGGCTAGGTTATAACTAATCCACTCAATTGGTTATAACTAAACTCTTTTTCCTAACTCCAGTTAGGTGGCAACTCCAAATCATTTCCAAAATATAAAAGAATCGATTATTTTTAAACCCTAGTCGATGATCAATATTAAATGGGTAAGGTTTAATATTAGTCAGTTTAAAGAAAACTTATTTAAAAAGAACTAGGAGGTGAAAAAATACGCTCGACAATGACCCATCTTGTGCAACTGATAAAAAATAAACTCTCAAGTGGCTCGATAAGTACCGACCTTACTTCTTAGTTATCTAACATTCTCAATGGGCTATTTCTCTCGAAACTCCCAAAATTCTTTGACAATTTACAATTTTGCTTCTTTCATAGCCAAAGGAACATTTTGCTTGAAATAATCTAAAGTTACCCAGTCTAATGAGGGTCGATGACCTATTTCTTGGATTAGGCCCAACTGACGTATTACATAAGCCAAATAATAGCCCCTATACCTATAGATCCTAATGAGGGACATTGCAACAAAATTTGCACAACCTCAAATGGCTTAGTTGTAGTGATTCCAATTAGCAACCCATAATATTTCTTTTGGCTCCATATCTTGAAATATCACAACCCATTCTCTAGAAGAGGCAACTTCTGGTATTTCAACCCTTTGAGCAAAAGAAGTTATAACTTCATATTCTTTAGTAAAGGGTGTTTGGTTCAACTTAAGCCCATAGTACTTCACATGGTTGAGGAACCAAACAGTGAGAAGCAGAATGCTACCTTTAAGTACTCTAAGGCCGTTCTACTTCAAGATATCTAAAGACTTGATTTGTTCTACTAGAAGGGCTAGAACATAAGACTTACTTGCAAGAAACCAATCCACTAATTCAATTACTCTATAGCAGACATATGTATGTCTTGTAGGGAAGAGGTAAGTGACAAAGATAGCTAATATATATAAGCATGGACTCGGTTTTTCTCCCAATCTTCTTCGCTAACCCAATATCGAGGCTTATGAGATTGTGAGTTGTTGGGGTGCCAAACCAATCCATAAGGATGCTAACCCTAATGCATTCTTCGTTGCAGTTACCTATTGACTTCTTGACTTCATCACGTCTTACTCTTAAGAAGTTACTGAAAGTATTAGTAGGTGGCTTTGCATTCTTAGGGATGTAGATGCCTTTTGAAAATGGAGGAGCTTATATCACTTGAGTATACTCTTCAATAGTGGGGCTCAATTCACAAGGGCTTAAGCAGAAAGTTGTTAACTCTAGGTTCTAACTATATACTAAAGCCCTAATTAGAGGAAGATGGATACCCACTTTGGAAAGAGTTAAAATGGGCTTGATGCGGCTTTTGATAAACTCTTGATTTATTGGCCTATAACATATGAATCATGCTTGTAGTAAGGGCTAGGTATGGATGGGCCTATGTACATAGATTTCTTGGTACACTGTCACTGTAACAGGAACAACCATGACCTATTACAATACAAAAAAATACATTAGAAAGAGAAATAAAATAAAACATATACAAATATGATCTAGATTACAAGGAAAATGTAATTACAACAAAGTATTTACAAAAGAAAAAAAAAATGAATACAACATGTCTTTATAGGAAGCCCAATCAGAGTTACTAATAGTAATCTTTATTTGCCACATTGTTACCTAGATAATTGGGGATAATGTCAAGAATAAAAATTGGGTAGGTTCTAAAAGGTTTTTGAGCACCTTGGTCTCCCCTATTCCGAAGAATAGATCTACAACCATATCAATTTGAGTAGGGGACCTAATCAAATAGTGCCCCATAATACTCATAGCCTACATAATGATCCCCTCATCCTAAGGTTTTCTAGGTCCGGTTTCAACCTTTTCTAGCACACATCATGATTTTATTTTTTAAAAAAAAAATGACCCCTCCAAAAGACATAGCCCTTAAGCCTTAGGTTCCTACAAATCTAGAAAATTCAAATTAGAGAAAAACACTGATATATAAAAGACAAACAAATATACTAAAAAGAAAAACCAAATTATACAAAAGTATCAGTTTTAGGGGTATTCAAAATATTAAATCCTAAATTAATATTTTAATGTGGTTAGCCTACTAAGATGGTCCCCAGTAGAGTTGTTAATTTATCGAGCCTAAAATTCGGTTTTCTATTTTTGTAAACTTGGTTTAAACTAAACCTTATGCCCATTTATTTTAAACCCCCAACAAAAGTTAAGAAAAAAGTAGTTTCTTATGGATTTGTTAAATTAAAGTTGTCACCTAGAGAAACCAGGAAAAATTAAGTAAATTAAAACCAACTAAGAAAATTGGTTTTAATTTAGTTACTAGTCTGCATTTTGAGAATCTTCAAAAAAAGTTTTAAAGAAACTAGAGATAACTGGTTCAAGAGCTAACTTATTAAAATTCTAAGATTACTAAATTTAAATACTAATTTGGGCTTTAACTTTTAAAATACCCTACAAACTTACAGGAAATGTTTTTTTATTTATTTATTTTTTTAAACTTTGTTTAAGAATATGGGGGAAAAAATTATTTAGTTTTTATATGGTTATTCCATAGGTGCATACGTATCCGCTATTCAAAATTAAACTGCCATAGTTTCTTTTTTTTTTTTTTTTGTAAAACTTTAATGGTTTGGCTCTTCTTAGTTTTGAAAACTCAACCGGGTTGACATCATTCATCGATTCATTTAAAAAAAAAATTTAGAGAAGACCCTAATTTATTCATGAATTAAAAAAAAATTCTTATTTTCAAGCCTTTAGAAAACATGGTTCATTAAGGTATTTTTTTTTAATAGACCTTTATTCTAAGTGACAAGAGATCTTTAAAAAAATATATTTTTATTACTTTTTCTTTTGAGGAAGTCCTAATTTTCTAAACGTGAAAAAAAAAAAGAAAAAATTTTATTTTTTTATTTCAATTTTTTATACTTATTTTTTTGTCTTTCTTCTTATTACGATTTAAAAAAAAAAAGATCGGCCGTATAAGTCCCGAGAGTGGCAATTGACTTACAACACCTTAAGACTATATATTGCCCTCCATTTATTTGTATACTAGGAAAACTTTTTTTTTTATTTCTCTATATTTATCACCTTTTTTTCATTATTAATTTATTTATTTCAAGTAGGCCTTACTCATCCTCAAGAGATAGTTACCTTACAACACTCAAGGACTACACATGCCATTGATTCTAAATTTATTTTAATGAGAAAAACAATAAAAGTAAAATGAAAAAAATAAAAAAAATAATGAAAATAAAATACATAAACAAACGAAAAACCTAGTCAAAGAAGTACGTCAACAATCCGAATCTAGGCATGGAGTGGATCGATCACAGATGGAGTGTAGATCCTAAACTAGTCAAACTAATGAAGAAGAAGAAAAAGTGGCAATGTGGTTTGATGCCAAATGATCTAGCTACCAGAACAAGTGAGGAAAGAGACTTTTATTAGCTTTTCAAAGTTGAAAAAGCTAATGATGATGATGCCTCTACCTAAAATGGTGGTTCGTAGTAGTCGATTCAAGTTAGAGAGAGAAAGTGGTGGTAAAGCTTAAACCATAGCAACTTGAGTTGAACCAATGGTGGTTTTCTACCTTTTAAAAGGTGTAGAAACTCGTAGTGCATTTATTTTTCCCTAAGAACCACCTTAAGGTGAACCACATAGTGGGATTCGTGGTCATAATACAATCTTAAGATACTCCAATGCAGAAGTGATTTAGGTAGAGTATACTTTGGATTAGGAATTAATTAGTGATGTGAGTCCAATTAGTTCATAATAGGAATCTCTACGGTCCAATATTGTAATTAAGATTGGAAAGTTACTTAGAACTCTATAGTAAATAACACAAGATTTGCTAATGTAATACCTTAAGGTTGCGAGCCAATACGATAACCTTAGGATTCGATCTCTTAAATTTAGGGTGTTGGGCAACATTATCTATTTTATTTCAAACTTCATAGTAAATCTAGAAAAGTTAGACGAAATATTCTTGTAAAGTTAATTTTTCAAAATGAGCTGTATAAGAGGAATAATTTGAGAAAAAAAACACGAAATTATTGATAAAGCTGATAATTATAAAAAACATAAAATTTAAGTTTTGAGATATAATAAGATATTAAAGATCAATTATTCAACTTATAAAAATAATAAATGAAGTTGAATTATATATAATATACATGTATTTACATATGATATGCAATATATGTATTAAATACATATATATAATAATAATAGATTACAAAAATAAGGCAATTAATATAAAATAATGAAAAATTAATTGAAAATTGACTTGATGAGTCATCAAACAACCCAATCATAATATGGTAGTCCAAGACTAATTGGAAATGATGAGTCAAAAGCAAAAATATAAGAAAATAATACCTAGCATGTTAGATTAACATAAAAATGACACTTGAGCTTAGAAAATGACACATAGCATGATGAATCATCAACCCATTTAACTTTAAATCTATAAATAGATTCTCAATACTAGATATTAGACATTTTAGCAAACCAAATTTGGATAGGAAAAGTTTAGAAAAAATCAGAAAACAAGAATAAAAATAGAACAAAAACAAGGCACAATTTGGTCACCTAGCATCCTACAACATGATTGGAGTATTTTGAGGGTTTGAAGGAGGGTAGTACGGGTTGTTTTGACAAGGTTGGGTAGTTGATTCAAATGAACCAATTTTTTGGCTGAAACTTTCTCAATTTTCTAAAATTATTAAATGATGTTATTTAATTATGAAATATGGATTTTAAGGGTTATTTTATGTGTAGATTAATGTAGTAATTTTATTTTAATTAAATAGTAAGTGGGAATATAGGGTGCTTAAGGAATTGCCCTATTTAAGCAAAAATTTAATGAAATTTTAGAAATATTAAATAATGTCCATTTGAGCTGAATTTTATACATTATATGTTTAATATATGTATTTAGTTGCAATAACAAGGATTTTTGAAAATAAGCATGTTTACTCTTTATTATAATTATTTTGGATAAAACTAGCAATTTTGCTATTTTGTTAGAATAATTAGTTTTTAATAAAATCAATGTATGACCCCTACATATTCTGATTTCTAGAAGTTTATACTAATGTTTGGAATACTTGATTTTTTTTCATTTTATAATTAAATTCACTTATTTTCTTAATTTTCTATAATTTTAAGCTAAAACGCTATTTTTAAAAATATAAGCAATAAACTAATTTAATATAATTAATGGTTAGTATCTAAACTATATATTTTTTTGAGTTCATAGTATTTTTCATATAATTAATCGAGCTCGTATCTATTTATTATGTATTTTCCTAGTATAAACCTATATATTAGTTTAATATATGATATAATAATTAGTACTAGCCAGATATTTATTGAATTTGTGAAAGATTAGTATTTATGGGTACATAATAGATGTTAACTAGTTTAGGAAATGTGGAATTTTAGGATTTTTAATTTAGAATTAGAGTTTATTCGAGTTAATTACGAAGTTATGATAACATATAGTCGAGTTAGTAGTGAGAAAGGATATTTTTGGGCTTATAATTGTTGATAGTAAAATTTCATTTACTCGGCCACTCGGCTATTAATATGTCAAGTAACTCCATTCTTGGCTAATGTAAACCCTACTTTTAATGGGCCTAAAACTTGATTAAGAGTACTTTCCGAACGTTCTCAAAGGTCAACTAAACCAAAAACTTAAGTATATATTTAGAAACAAATTAAATTTTTTTCCAATTCAAAAGCCAATTATCGATAAAACCCAAGCTTGAAGAACTGTAAGCTCTAAAGTCATTTAAAACCCTAAACCTTAAAACAATTAAGGAATTTTAACCCTAAGCAATTAATCGATAATTTAATTTGAATAATTTCATTCAACTTTATAAAATTTCACAATTTTATAAAAATCAAATCATAAATTACAAAACAATGCGAGATGAAAACCCTAAACAATTTCCTATAAGGCTATGCCCTTATCTTCATTTATAAGCTTTACACATAAATAAGTAGACCAACCAATCACCTTAGATAACTTATCAATTGAGAGTTAGAATAATTTATCAATTGATAACGTATCAAAATCTAGTGAAAAGACAATTTCCTTATCATCCCTTCACTTATACTACATATGGACAATTTTTCACAAGATTTCATAAGCTTATCTTTAATAAATAAGACAAGACCACTCCATGGCCCAAAAAGACTTTAAATGGTAGATTTGGACAAAGGAGAAAGGGAGGTCATGCTCTTGTCTTTCAACCATCAATCACTTTCTCTTACATATCACTATTCACCCCTTAATGCTTACATCATCAATAGTTGCAATTGTTGACTTTTATGTAAGCTACAAGATAATCAATTAAAGCTTCTTGCACACACTTCTTTCCTCATTCAAAATCTGCCACTCTCTCCCTCTTTCACTCCCATTTTCACTTCCTTTTCTCTCACTTTAAACACAAATCAAAAGAAGAAATCAAACTCTATAAATTCCCAACATTACCGCCACCATTTTTGCTTCCATACTCATGGCGATTTCTCTTCTTATTCTTGTATCATTTTCTTTCACCATCTAAGATCTTTTAGAACCATTAGAACCTTCCATAAACCCCATTCCAAGAGACTAAAAGATTTAGGTTCCAAAAGGTGGCAAAAAGGAGGAAGCAAAGTTAAGAGCTTAAGTGGAACCTTAGTGTACAACCACCAAACTTTGCTTTAAGGACGAGTAAGTATTTCTTGTGATATGTGGATTAGTGTTTATGTTAGGAGACTTTGATTTCTTGAAGATATGAGTAAGGTTTAAGTTGCTATAACACCAAAAATCGTTTTAAGAAACAAACCATGAAACCCTTACATGAAGTTGAAACATGAGCATGTAAAGTTGGTGTTTTGTAAAGACATTTGTTTAATGCTTTGAATGGAAGATTTTAAGCTAAGAAAATCTTGAAATAAGAACTTTAATGGAGGATGAGCATGCTGGACGTGAGGGTTCCATAGTCATTTGGATGTTGATTTTGTTTCCATTAAGTTAAACATGCTCAAATCTATACTTAAGTTAAGGAAAAATCTATCACATGAGGTTTTATGAAGAAACCAACTTTATATGACATGAGCTATGATATGGGAGTTGTATTAAATATAAGATCTTCTATTTCTTTGTGTGGAACATAAGTTAAAGAATCATCTTGTGGAAGAAAAGTTAAGTTAAGATTTGGACACAAGTAGTCTAAGTGCACAATCTACCACCTAAACTTAAGGAAATTGTGAAATAAGTTGAAAAGCCAAGTAAGGACCCCGTGGAACCATCATGAACAGATCTGAAAGGTGAGAAAAAGAAGCTTAAAAATATGATAAAAGTAAATGAACAAAGTGAAAAGATTAACCAAAGCAAGTATGGTAAGCATACAAAGCCGAAAACTCAAAACCGAGCCTAAAACTCTCAAAACAAGCTTAGAATTCTAAGTTGGGCCTTCAATATAATTCTGACCAGCACCTTAGAACATCAAGAGAGGATGTTTTGAAGCCCATAAGAAATCCATCTAAGGCTCCATAAGCCCACCAAAGTCATTAACTTTAGTTTGAACTAAAAACAAGCCCATTTGACAACTTAAGCCCACTAAAGGGCCCAAGAAGTGGTTGTTATCCTTAGGAATATAAATCAAAGTTGTAAATCTGATCTCAAGGAGTATTTTAAGCTTAGGATAAAATCTTAATACCAAGCCCAAAGGATTCCTCAAGTTATCAAAAAGCCCATTTGCCAAACAAGGCCCAAAAACACTCGAACACGTGAGGAATGCTACTGTTCTGACCCATGGACAGAATTGTATACCTCATTTCGAAAATCTAACCTTATCATGTTAAAGTACACTAAAAAACGATGAAGATTGACTATAAGATCATAAAAATCGGATCTAAAACAAAAAAGTTATAAGCGATTGAACTTTGAGTAAAAACCAGGAAAAATTACGAAAACTAGTCAAGGGTATAACTTAAGGAAAATTTACTTAGTTTCTTAAGTTTGCTTCAATTCCTTAAAAAAATTATTTCAATGACTAGGGGACACTGTTTATAGAGATGACTTGCCTCCGGATTACTTTGACTGACCTATATGGTAGAGTGAGTAAATTCCCGATGACTCTTTACTTGATTGTGCTTGTAGAATAGATGCACCTAAACTTATATATATAAATTTGGATGCTTGTGGGATATGGCAGATGCATGTGTATGAATTTGTGGATGAATGTGATGACTTGTTAATTATATTTAATAAGGGGAATTGATTGCATTATATATACATGTGAATTGTATGGAATGAAATTGTCTGATCACCTTGAAAATCGAGATAATCACTTATCTGATTAAGAAATCAAAATGAATCATGCATACCCCATATTGCATACGAATAACACCGACTGCCGCTTCACGCAGAAGATGGGAAGGGACTCACAGGAATACGAGTTTCCTGCAGGATTGGGCACTAGCTACACCATCATATATATTGAGTCTCTGTCTTAAGCTGATGGGCTTACTAAGCGCTGGGAGACGCCAACCTTCGGCGAAGGACTGAGTCTTGTGGCTTCTGCTTAGGGCGTGTGATTGTGGATTGCAGAGGCCACCACACCGCTAGACTTGGGATTTTGAAAATATGATTTATTATTCGATAATGAAAGTATGTATATGTATATATATACATAGTTTTGTTTTGACATAAGCACAATAGTGCTAATGAATTAAAACCCAAGGTTTAGAACCCGGATTTTGGTTTGGGTCAGTTAATTATCTCCAAACCCCGACTTCAGGGGGTGTAATTCTGAGTTGTATGCAGTTCCTAGGCCACTGCATGCGTTGTTTGGCATACTAATTGTTCATGCATTCATATGATTGTGCATCTAATAAATTTTACCATGCAGTATTGATGAGGGTAATTATCTCACTAAGCATAAGCTTATAACCCAACAGTACTTTTCCTTGCAGGTTAATCGATAGTTGGGAATGGGATAAGAATCGAGTGCAGAGTGCTACCATTGAATCAGTATGATGAAAATCTTGTATAGTTAATTCGGAATGCTCCGAATTCCGAATAACAACTAATGTCTCAATTAAGTTTAGTATCTTTAGTAAGTTTAGAATTTTCTAAAATTGTCTATCTTATTTCATTATTTTAGTAGGGGATATCGATTCTCTGCGGTTCTAAGGAATTGTGGAAAAATGGATATCCATAATTATTTATATTATATAATGAGTCAATGAATTAAAATTGAAGACTCTAGTAAATAACTATTTAGAGTCTTGCAATCTTTGACTTGTAAGGCGATTTTCTTATCATGGGTGCATACGTAATATGGAAATTCTAGGCAATACTACTAGGCCCCTCCTAGGGTCGCTACAGCTAACGTTGAATAACATAGATCCGTATCTAATTTGAATTTAAGGAAAGTGGCATGAACAGTTATCACTTGGTACGGTTATATTACATAACTGCCTACTATTCTTACATTTTAGGAATGTACTTGATCGAAAGGTCTCTACGCATCCCAATAATCATGCCATTAATTGCTGTTTCAAATACTCAACATTTGCCCATAAATACAAAGAAGAAACACTATAAGAGATATCTGATAATTCATTATTACTCACTCGGTCTTTTCCAACATTCATTTACTAATTTAGGCATCGGAGTAGCCATACCGAACTAGCTTCGGTACCTTTAGTTCTTTGCACCTTGCAGGAAGAAAATCATTTAAAAATCATATAACCACATTTGGCGCTATTTGTTTTTTCTTACCCATTTACATGGCTAGGACAAGATTGACTAAAAGTGCAGGTGCTAGTACTTCATCCTACCACTTTGAAGGGGTAAGTAGGGACTTTGATGAACAACATTTGGCTAAGGTGGAGCAACTTTCCTTAACTTAGCCAAATAAAACTAGGAATTAAGAAAAAAACATGAAGAGATCCTTAATCTCCTTCATAATAATGTCTACCTAAATAGAAACAAAGAGTATAGTGATCACAGCGCTGAGAATAGTGATGACTCAATCTATTTGCCTAAATTGCTAAAAAAGCAAATCAAAGTTACAATGGGACCTTTGGCCCCTATGATGAAGGAAAATGACGAAGGCAAGCAATTACAGTAGGTGCACCATGTTGGATTCTTACATGTTAGCACCCCTACTACAACAAGTAAAAAATTTTAAATTAAGAAGAGCCTTTTTGTCCTTGAGATTTTAGAGGAGGTTATACCATGGTACATCAAGTTGCTATAGTTTGAAACTTATGATGGGATGAGAGATTCACAAGATCATTTAGAGTACTACTGCATTTTCACTAAGTTGTACGACTTAAGTGATGCCGTGGCTTGTGAAGCTTTCCCTTCAATACTGAGGAATGCAGCAAGTACATGGTTCAAACACCTAAAGCTGAACACTATTTTGTGTTTTGAAGATTTGACAGAAATATTCCTTCAACATTTCCTTGTGAGTAAGCTTTTTGTTAAGGATTCTTCCATCCTTAACATGATAAAGTAGAGATTGGATAAGTCGATAAAAGATTACCTGGCTGAGTTTATGGTCGAGATGGCTCAAATTCTAGAATCGAACATGAGCATAGCCCTCAATGTTGTTATAGATGGTGTCAAACCCCATGAGACTTTTTCAAGTCTTTCGCCAAAAATAAGTTGAAAACTTTTGCTGAGTTCTGAGTTCAAAATCAAAGCTATGTCTTACAACAGATAAGAAGATAATATAAAGTCTTGTTGAGAAGTTAATTAAAATAGAGGAGATAGAAAAGGTAACAAGAGGAGAAGTATGAAAGATTGACTCGGGATCGATGATGACCATTGTAATAACATTGAGAAAAAGAGGCTACGAATTTTGACTTATTTGGTTTACATGCTGGTTAATCATCCAATTTCAGACATATTGATGGAAGTATGTGGACAAAGAGGTGTTTTGCCGTGGCTAGAAAAGATGAGATGAATCCCATGAAGGTGAAATTCCAACAAATACTACAATTTCCATCACGACAAAGGCCATAATACTGACAACTGCATCTAACTTAAGAATACCATTAAGGAGGCAATTTAGTGAGGGCATTTGCGCAAGTTTTTGGTGCATGATGTTGAGAATATTGAGCGACCATCTCAAAGGAGGTGAGAAGACAAGGAGAATGTTACTCGACCAGCTATTGCCAAGAAAGATGCAAGAGATAGAAACACCAATAGAGCACTTAATGGAATAATCAACACTATTATTAGCGGACCATCTGCTATAAGCCGGTCAAGCTCTTTGAGCTTAACTAATGCCATTAATTATGTTTACAATATCTAGGGTAAGAAAGTCAAAATCGATAATATGATTTTTTTTCCTAGAAGAGGATTTTAAAGGTATCCAAAGACTACATGATGATGCACTTTTGATTAGTGCAAGAATTGCCAACTTCGAAGTCAAGAAAATTCTTGTTGACACTAGAAGTTTGACATACATTATTTTTTAATGTACTTTTGATCAGATGAGATTAAAGATCAAAGTACAGCGAAGATCCTATAGCTACGATTTGTGTGCCTCCAATAATTAACCCATCCGAGTAATTCGAGTAATCTCTTTACCAATCTAGATTGGAGATGACGAATATGTTACAGAAGACAAAGTAGACTTCCTCATTGTTAAATGTTGGTCCCCATATAATATGATTATGGGACCGCCATGTCAACAATTATTTGGCATCGTCCCATCCACTGCTCACCTTAAAGCTAAATTCTCTACTCCTATAGGAGTTGGTGTATGCAAAGAGGATCAACAGTTGGTAAGATCATTGTATATAAGGGTGTTAAGGTAAGAAGAAATTTTTCAAGTAGAAACTTATCTAGAAGAAAGTCAGTTGGCATAGATATTGTCAAGGATGAAATGAAGGAAATTTCATTAGGAGGTGACCCTAAAAAGACGACTAAGATAAGGAGAAACTTGTCGGTAGACATTTGTCGAAGTTTAATCAACTTCTTATAGGACAATGCTAATGTATTCACATGGTCCCCTTTGGACATGCTAGGATCCTTAGAGATGTCGTAGTACACAAGCTTCAGATTGATTCAAGCGGAAAATTGATCCAACAAAAGAAGAGGCATTTTGCCCTCGAAAGGTAAGTAGCTATAGAAGAAGAAGTTTAGAAACTCTTAAAGGTATGATTCATTCGGGAAAAGCCTTATCCGACTTGGTTAGCCAATTGTGTATTAGTCAAGAAGTCTAACGGTAAATAGTACATGTGCATAGACTTCACGGATCTTAACAAGGCTTATCCTAAGGATTGCTTTCCCCTATCAATAATTGATCAGATGGTCGATTCAACTACCGGGCATGCATTGCTCTCTTTCATGGATGCTTTTTTTGGCTATAACCAAATTAAAATGGATGAGGAAGATGAGGTTCACACATTGTTCATCACTAATTTTGGAACATATTGTTATATAGTGATGCCTTTTGGGTTAAAAAATATCGATACAACTTATCAATGGCTCATAACTATGTTGTTCAAGCCTTAGATACATCGAAATGTCAAAGTGTATCTTGATGGCATGATTGTTAAAAGCATGATAAAGGATTAGCATCTTGCTGATCTTGAGGAGACATTCATTACCTTGAGGAGGTATAACATGAAGTTGAATCTACAGAAGTATGTCTTTGGTGCTACTTCGAGAAAGTTCCTAAGGTATATGGTCACTCAATGTGACATCGAAGCTAATCCAAGAAAGATTGAAGCAATCAGAAATATGAAATCTCCTCGTATTATCAAGGAGGTTTAGGAACTCATTAGGTGAATAACTACCCTTAATAGGTTTGTGTCAAGCAGCATGAACAGGTGCATAGAATTCTTTAAAATTTTAAAGAGTCCTAGAGATTTCAAATGGATGGATGATTCTGAAAAGGCATTTAATGAACTTAAAGAATTTCTTGCATCACCCCCTATACTCTCGACACCTATCCTAAGAGAGAACTTGTATTTATACTTATTTGTCAGTTGTTGAGGGCTTTCTTTTGTATTAGTCCAAATCAATGGCAAGTAGCATTGACTAATCTATTACGTGAGTCATGTCCTATAAGGATTGAAGCATCGATATACCAAAGTTGAAAAATTTGTATTAGTAGTGGCTTTCTTGGCAAGGAAGTTAAAGCTATACTTCGAAGCTCACCAAATCGTAGTCCTCACTAATTAGCCTTTATTGTAGGCTTTGAAATGGCTAGATTCTTCAAGAAGGATAATGAAATATGCTTTTGAGCTAAGTGCCTATGGTGTATAATACAAACCCAGAATGGTATTAAAAGCTCAAGTGTTGGTGGATTTTCTAGCCAAGTTTAGTAGTTAAGAAGATAGCGTGGAGATTGCTAAGAAATTGATGTGGTGTCTTTGTGTCGATGGTTCCTCCACTAAAAAGGAAAGTGGTATGGGCCTTGCTTTGTAAGGACCCCATAATGTCGAGGTTAATTATGCCCTAAACTTTAGATTTCTAGCCATTAATAATGAAGCAAAGTATGAAGCCTTGATAACTGGACTCAAATTGGCAAAGGAAATTGGTGCTGAGAAACTCGAAGTTTTCTTTGATTCACAGCTCATGGTGAATCAAGTCAAAAGAAGTTATGCGATAAAGGAAAAGGAAATGAGCAAGTACTTGTTGATAGTATGAATGCTCTAGGAAGAATTTTAGTCCTTTTTTAGTCATAAAATACTAAGGAGTAAGAACATTGCTGTCGATAAGCTATCAAAGCTGGCCAATATGGCATTTCTTGATTTGAGTGATAAACTCTTTGTCAAGTTTCTGCAGCACAAGAGTTTATCAATTGTCTTGCAAAGTTGTCAACTGGCTCCTTACCTAAGAGAGAAGTCATGGATAGATCCCATTATAGACTATCTAAAGCACATTATCCTCCTTGATGACAAGAAAGAGGCTAGAAGATTGATTTATTAAGCCATAAATTACATGCTAATAAATGATCAGTTGTATAAGTGTGGCATTTCCTAACCTTATCTTCACATTCCTCTTGAAGGTACATGATAGGCGTTATTCAAGCTACACGATGGTGTATGTAGTAAACATGTGAAAGCACAAACACTATATATACATGCACTACAACTTTGCTATTATTGGCTGACAATGAAAGATGATGTGAGAACTATTGTTTAGCATTGTTCAAAGTGCCAAAAGCATGAGGCGTCAAGTCATGCATCTCCTATTGAATGGTGCTACTTAAATAGGCAAAGGGCCATTATTGTATACGCAAACACTATATTGCAACTTAGTTATTATTGGCCAACAATGAAAGATGATGTAAGAACTACTATTTAGCATTGGTCAAAGTGCCAAAAGCATGAGGTGCCGAGTCTTGTGCCTTTTATTAAATTGTGTTGCTTAACTAGTCCTTAGCCCTTTGCTCAATGGAGATTAGATATACTCACACCATTTTCGAAGTCTACAACCCAGTGACAATTCATCATTGTTGTTACGGATTATTTTGATAAAGTGGGCAAAGGTCAAAGCGTTGGCAAGGATCATCGAACAAAAGGTTGAAACCTTTGTTTTCAACTGCATTATATTGAGGTTTGGAGTTCCAATCATGATAATCATGGAAAATGGACCGCAATTTGAAAATGGTTAATTTTAAGCATTTTGTGAGAAATATGGCATTGGCCTGAATTACACATCTGTAACTCACCCTTAAACTATTGGGCAAGTGGAAGCCATAAACAAGATTATCCTATATGGTTTAAGGAGGAAGGTTAATCAAGCTAGAGGAAAATGGGTTGACGAATTGCCGGATGTTTTATGTGGATACTAGACTACCTATAGAATTGCAACAGGGGAAACACCTTTCAGATTGGCGTATGGTATGGAAGCAGTGTTGTCGTTTAAGTTAAACTTACCAAATCTATACACAGAATTTTGACGTGATGATCAATCATGTTGGTTTGATGGCTAACTTGGATATAATTAAAGAAATTAGAGATGTCACAAGAGCAAGAGTTGTAGCATATTAGTATAGGGTAACTAGATATTATAATCAGAAGGTAAAACATAAGGTTTTTCAGCTTAAAGATTTGGTTTGTTAGAAACTAGAAGTGACTGGTACATGAGAGAAGCAAGGGAAGCTCGGTGCTAATTAGGAGGATCTTGTTAGGGTCTGAGAAGTCATTGGTAAGGGGGCTTATGACTAGAAAGGTTAGATGGAATAGTCATCCGTCGTATATGGAATGCCGAGAACTTGAAACTTTATTTTAATTAATTCTCTCAATGTTGTGAAGCATTTCCATTTGTTTTGTAAGGAAATAGCCTAGTCATTTCAAAAGACAATTATGTTCAAAGTTAACTTTGATTTGTTTCTCTAACTAATCTTTTTATGTTCGACGAATTATTAATAAGTTCAAACTGCATGGTGTATGAACTAGTACTAAAGTTCAAACCTGTCATAGTAAACGTACTTTATGAATCCATCGAAAAGCTAAATAACAAACTTTAGAACAAGTTCAAATAAGATAGCTAGTCCATGTCTCAAATGACTAATGGATAATGTATCAAGAAAGACACCTAAATATCACATGTCAAATAAAATAAGCTAGGAAAATATTATGTGTGAAATAAAACATGTTGAGAAAATAATATGGCGTATGAAATAAAACATGCTAGGAAAAGATAAAGTGCATGAAATAAAATGTGCTAAAATTACCAAATTATGCATGAGGAAATGTGCATAAGATTAATAACAAATACAATGGTAAATTTTTTAACACTAGGTCGAATACTATCTAAACAAAAGATAACAAACTAATTACAAAGGAAACAATCATATGATTTACTCTTAGATTGAGCAGAGGCATTCTGTTGATCAAAAGTTAGAACCTTATTGGAGCATACTTCCTTTTTAGTGCTTGGGGTTTTGGCATAGGTGGATTTCTCTTTGCGCTCATAGGGGATTTCCTTAGACAAACAATCTTCGTCATCTTTAGGATCCACAGCATGAGCCTCATTATCACCCTACATGTTAATCTTGGCACCTGAATCTTCATTGGCTTCTTCATCATAACTGCCTCCTTTATCATTAACATCAGCAAAGTCTAAGAACAAGAGATCATAACTAGGGTGAAACTTGAGAATTTCTTCTTTTGCTACTTGAACCTACTTTAACAACCTTTTTTTCAATAATCTCTCATATAGCTAAGTTGTTGTCATGATTTCAAGTGCCTCTTCAATAGAGCCCTTTCCTCACTACCTCCTCTAGTTCAACAATACAGCTTTATAGCCTAGACTTGTTGGTCTCCAGTCCCTTTATTTACATCCCGAGCCTATCTTCCTCGTCATTCATTGAGCTGAGTATTCGGCTTAAGCCCCAATTCTCTTCCTTCTTTTTACGTAGCTCCTCCTTCAAATCTTTGACCTCCTTATATTGCTTATTGACCTTAGCCTTAAGGCTTGAAACTTCATCAGCAACCAAAGAGTGCCAATTTCTTAGTAGCAAGTTCATCTTGATATTTTTTGGTCTCCATCTCAACCCTAATTCTCATATTCTCAGTAGCTATAGTTTGAGCCTTTGAGAAATTATATGCATCCTTAATTTTCTATAGAAAGTAAATAAGATAAAATGATGAATTCGTTAGACTACTTGGTGAAATATAAAAAAAAAAATATTATTATTATTACCTTTTTCATCTATTTGTCAGCTTCATCCAATGCTATAAGAACATGGTTGTTGATTTGTAAACAAATAGGATGATTAGCAATAAAATACGTTCAACAATTAAAAAGATTCAATTGATACTTACATCATATAGCTTGGCCAAGATGTGTGCCTTATTATAACCGCCAACCCCATCGACATCTTTCTTTACAATCTCCTTATCCTTGGGAAGAATAACACCTTCCATCAAGGCCAAGGATTTTGTCCTATCGCCCAAGTCGAATCAATGTGTAGGATGTTATAACTTTAGCACAGAACAATGTACTCACTAACCTCTATGCTAGGGATGAACTTAACACTATTGATGCCAAGAGCTTTGTCCTACATTACTTCCTTCACCCTTTCATCCAATTCCTTAGATCTCTTAGTAGGAGGTTGGCCGATGAGTTCCTTCCCACTTCTTTTGTTTGTATTTGGTACAACATCCATTGGGAGTGATGACCCTTCAGCAGCCTCGAGATTGGTGACTTTATCCTTGCTTTAGGCTTCGATTTCTTGGCTACCATCTCTTAGCTCCATAGATGGAGGAATAATTTTAGATGGAGGGGCCTCATTTTATGTAGCGTTGGCAGACCTAAGTTTCTCATTCCCTTATTGCCTCTCTTCTGGACAAGAGACCTTCTTTTAGGCAACTACTAGTTCTGCTACTCCCTCTCTTACTGCTTTCTTGATAGAAGTCGGCCTGGTAGCAACAACCATAGAGGTTGCATGTCTGTTGGCTTTTGATTTTTTGGCCTTTACTTAAGCTAACAACTTGATAGGATTCACGTCCCTAACACCTATGTCTACAATAAAAAAGATAAGTATATTAACGATAAATACATAAAAATTGACTTACATACTTCATGTTGAGCAAAGCTCAAAGGCTAGATTATCCTTCCCTTAAGGAATGAGAATGGCCTTCCCCTTGTAGCTTTACTCGGTACGGCTATCTCTTAGTAACATACCTTCTTTTTTGGAGAAGATTAGCTCTCCATTTTCATATTACCTAATAATTCTCTTGATGTCCTAGAAAAATATCTTGCTTTTCCTCCTCTCTTAAATCTTCTTTGCTGTAATAGCATCATTTTGCATCAATTCAATGTCCTTGGTACGGATTGGTTCAATCCATTGGGTCCAAAAATCAAACTCTTCATCTAAAACAATAGACATGTACTTATCATACCACTTATGGATCTTGGCCTCCAATCCGTCCATGAATTTCTGATCATGCCTAGCAACCATAAAATACCAATCGTCGAGTTGCCTCCTATTCGTAAAGAAATACTAAAACAATTGAGGCATAGCCCTAACTTCAACTTCTTCACAAACTATCTCGAAAGCCACAAGAAGTCAGTAAGTGTTTGGTGAGAACATACTCGACACCACTTAGAAATAGTTGAAGAATTGCTTAACAAAAGCCAAGAATGGGAAGTGCAATCTAAAGTCGAGATATGTTAAATAGATGTGAAACTCGTGCTCCCTTCGAAAGCGCAACCTTTCCTCTTCTCTTGGCCTCTTAAGATTCCATGCTATAGGAAGGTCTTGCCAGTATTTGTTTTATTTCGAAATAAGAACTCTATCAGTAGTATAGGCCACTCCATTTGGTGAATCACTGAAGTAAATTATATTATTATACAAGTATCTTGCCACAGATGTTCCTTCTTTATCTTCCGTATAAGTATCTACTAAAAGAGAGTTGATTTGAGCAAGTTTGTCCCACCGCTCTACTATACTATCGGCTGAGCTACTTGAGGAACATGCCGTCTCACTCCTTTTGGGTATGGGAGGGGGAGAAATAACCTCAGTCTCAGTTGCTTCAAAAGTTGAAAGAACAAGTCAACAAATTATGTTGCAAACCAGGCTTGATTTTGGCTATAATGAATGTTATAGAACTTTTTGAAGAATTTGAAGGTGAAGACAAGATGTTGAGAGCAAGCGAAAGCTTATGGAAGCAAATGAAGTTGAAATTTTTTTTCAGTATTGAAAAGTTCCATAAATATGGATGATTTACCCTTGTAACTATAACACATTTCTAACATAAACAATGTGCCTCTTAGATGATGGCATGAATTATTGACATATGTTTCGAGATAGAAATCCAAATGATTGTCAAGGCTCTGACAATTATTAGTGCTTGTGGTGTAATTATGGCTAAGGTGACAACTATCGTATGTGCTACCGTTTAGTCTTTTGATAGGTGGGAAAATTGAAAAGTTGTAACCTTTCGATAGGACACGATCCATCCTTCTAAATGAAACTTAAGGAACTTCTCACATTACTTGGCATTTGGGAAATTATTCCCTACTCAACCCCACAAAGAATATTAGAATATTTACTCTCCTAGTCAAATCCTCAAACACGGGAGATAGGGGCAAATGTTGATAGTTAAATTTTATTCACTCAGCCATTCGGCTACTGATATGCTGAGTAACTTTATCCTCAGTTAATGTCGAGTAACATAGATCTGTATCTGATTTGAATTTAAGAAAAGTGGCGTGAATAGTTATTACTTGGCATGGTTATATTACATAACTACTCACTATTCCTACATTTTAGGAATGTACTTGATTGAGAGATCTTTACGTATCCCGATAATCATGCCATTAACTACTGTTTCAAACACTCAACATTTGCCTATAAATATGAAGAAGAAACACTGTAAGAGATATCTGATAATTTACTATTACTCACTCATTCTTTTCAAACATTCATTAACTGACTTAGGCATTAGAGTGGCCACACTGGACTAACCTCAGCACCTTTCGTTCTTTGCACCTTATAGGAAGAAAATCATCTAAAAATCATACAACAACAACTATATTAGTTAGTATTATTTCTTAAGATATCCTAATAGTACTCAAAATAACAATTGTGACAATATAAAGTTCACTAAAATCAAGTAAGATACAATTAGAAGAAACTTGGAAATGTGATAGTAAAAGCTTATAAGAGTTTGGTTTTGACTTGTAGTTGACTTAAAGACAATATGTATTTTCATAGGTATGATAGATGAGGAAGGATCATATTGTGAAGCTTAGGATTTTGTACTTCTATGAAGCCTAAGTAAGTTGATATTTCTGTTTTTCTACTAATAGACCTATATCTACTTGACTTAGAGTCATTTGTGTTGTAAACTGTAATTGTATGCTGGAATGGTTGAATATGTGGTATTGTTAAATGTGCATTGATTGAGTGAAGTGTTTCCTTATGCATGACTGATTTGTCAATACGTGTTATTGCTTAGAAAACTTAGAAAATGAATTATCTTTCCGGGTGTTCACCTAAGTGAGCCTTATATGAAGGAATGAATTATAAAGTTGAGAAACAAAGCTGAAGTGAGATAGTCAAGTTGTTTATGATGTGAAACCTGAGATTCGTGCTTGATACTAGGTTATTGTATTACTTACTACATTCATGGCATGGTACAAAATGACCTACGAGTCAAGTTTTTGAAAGCTTAAATATTGCTAAGCTGGGTTTTGAGCTTATAGAATTGTATTGCTCGACTTATTCTGGCCATGATGTGTAGTTTCAGCTAGGCGAACTATGTGCTAGATATCCAAACCACAACGAGTAATTTTGTTTTACTAAGTTAGGGGGTCTTATTCCCAGGTAGATCCTTGGTGCCTCTAGGTTCTTAGTCATTGTATCTAGATGTTTGGGTATGTTGACTAATCGGATGAGTAAATTAGAAGAGCATACAATATCAATATTGATGAATGTCACATACATGAGCATGGTACGAATTCTCTATGTATACAGTTTGTCTTGATAACTTAAATTATGAAATTGGTGTTCACCTAAGTGAATGCTATATGAGGAAACTAATTATAAAGTTGAGAAATAAAGTTAAAGTGAGATAGTTGAGTAGTTTATGATGTGAAACTTGAGATTCGTGCATGATACTAGGTTATTGTATTACTTACTACATTCATGGCATGGTACAAATAGAACTATGGGTCCAGTTTCTTAATGCTTGAATATTGCTAAGATGGGTTTTAATCAAATTGAATTGCATTGCTCTACTTATTTTGGCTACAGTGTGTGGTTTAAACTAGGTTAGCTATGTACTAGATTTCTAAACCACAATGGGTGGCTTTGTTTTATTAAGTTTGGGGGTCCTACTCTCAAGCAGCTCCTTGTTGCCTCTAGGTTCCTAGACATGGTATCTAGATGCTTAGGTGTGTTGACTAACTAGATGAGTAAATTAGAAGAGTGTAGGATATCAATACCAATGCATGTCACGTGCATTTGCATGGTACGAATTCCTTGCATAGACAGTTTGTCTTGATAACTCGGATTATGAAATTGAATGTTTTATAATACTAATATTTGTTAATGTGTGTTATGCTTATTCTATGCTTTGTTTTATCCACTCTTACTTAGCTCATAGAGAGTTGAGGGGATACTTATGTATCCCCATGTTATGAAGAAATTGATTGGGCATTACCACTAGCTGGGGAAAAGCTTTTGAGAGTGTATAGAACAGAGTTAGCTACTTTTAAAGAATCCTTACTATATTCTAATCTTAATCTCGTGAAGAATCTGTACATATGTAATAAAAAAAAAAAAAGTACTGTATTTTAAGTCTAGTTAAGTTTGATGAATGTACTCTTTTGTATAAACAGGTGTAAGGCTGAACTCTACTATAGTACTCTTTTGTCATAAATAGAACTTCTATTGAATATAAATAGGCATTCTTGTATAATGGTACATTTAATGCCATGTCAGGATGTGACAGCTAAGGATTATGCTTCTTCTTAATTCTAATAAATTATGTTATTAGTTTTGTTATTTTAATTATTATGGTTTTTATTCTTGGATCTTTGTTTTATTGTTGTTCTTTATTTTATGAATTATTCAATTATCCTCTTTAGCTACAAAATTTAGATAATTGGAGAATAGGAAAATTATTGCTAATTATTGAAGTTTTACTCATATTCATAGTTCCTTATGGGATTGACACATGGACTCAAATCTAATTTATATACTATAACTTGACTATGTGTACTTACCTAATACCATACCTTGCATATTGTAATGATTAGCAATTTTAGGGTTTGTTCATATTAAGCTTCGAGTTTCAAGTGATATTTGGAATTATGTTGCTAGGATTTCCAAAAATTAAAGTGAAGGTCTTGAAGAACAACATTTTAGGAATCCAAAGCCATTGGCCTTATTCAAGAACCGATTGGAAACCACTTGAACCAAATGCTAGTCTATTGTTTACTGGAGGTAGGTTTCTCGTTCTTTTTACATGTGCATTATTTTTCTTTTAATAATAAAATGAAAAAATGTAGAAAAATAGAAAATGAGTTTTGATCTTATTTTGTCATGAATATTGTGTTATTCTATGATAATTAATTTTAATACAATAATAATGAATAACATGATGTATTGCTTATTGTTGATAAATAGTTATCATGTTTAGGCTTTAATAAAAATAACTTACATGATTTAACTTTAGTGAAAAAATAATTGGCATGTTTAGATCTTAATTAATAATTAGTTTAATGAATAAATTGGAATCTTTTTGTTCTGATAATTGAATTAGCATGTTGAATTAAATGAATAAAAAAGCATGTTTAGCATGATAATTTGCTTGATAAGTTTAATTGTCATGTTTGTTTATAGTTATAGTTTTAATAAATAATCTCCTAGCTAGATGCATTGGTACATTTAATAAATAACTGGCTTTTTAATTAATTGGTAGGTATAGTTTTAATGAATAATTTGCTTATTAAATAATTGATAGGTTTTGTTTAAATAAACAATTTGCTTGATGGATAACTAGCAATTGGCATGTTGAGTTAATAATTTGCTTGTTAATTGGCACCTTTAGCTCATTTGGTTCTAATGATTAGTTGGCATTTTAAATTTAGGTTAAATAATAATTTTGCGTGATAAGTATGTTTTGCATTTGCATGATTAATGTTAAAATAATTACTTTGCATGTTATTGGCTTGCTTGATGGTTAGCTTGCATGAATAATTTGGTTAACTTGTGTGCTTAGTTGATTATGTGTCTTGTCAATTATTCTGGTTTGCCATGTTTACATGTTATCAATGTGCATTATTATATGTGTTTTATGTGAAAAGGGATTTTCAAATAAATTGGATTAAGAAAAGAGATAAACTATATATTCAGCTTGATATGTATAAAAGACTCGCAACCAAGTGCATTTGAAGCTTTTGCACTCTTAGAAGAGAGAGAAAATTATTCCATACAAATTGAAAACTTTCACATTAAGGAATTAAGAGAAATAGTAAGTAGTATACAATCTATGTTTATTGAGCATACGTACCCTAAAGGAATCTAGAACCAAAACAACCTTATACCCATAATGAATACCCCTAAAGAAGCTCATCCAACATACCCTCTAGCTTTGTTGGCAACTAGAAGGCTGTTCACTAGTAAGTGCTTAATTTTTGCATTTTTTCTTAAGAAAATTCTAGAAATAGCAAAAGAAGTCAAAAAATTGTCAAATTTGGTTTCCTTAAATAACTTTACATTTGAAATCCAAAATTCAAATCATTTTTCTTAAATTCTAAGTGAAATATGGGTTCCTTAAGAAATCAAGCATGTTGACCAATTTTTAATCGCATTTTTGAAAACTCAAATGATATGGATTCAGCTTAAAATTTTGTGCATGTTCCTTAAAGAATATAGTTTCAAGCCATGTAAAGGTTTTCTTCAAATTTTATTTTTGATAAATTTTGATTTTGTGAAAAATGATGAGCTAAATAGTGATTTTCTTTTGTACCCCTTAAAGAACCCCCGTTGATCATACTATAATATGAGTCTTAAGTGGTATTTAATGATGATTAGAAAGTAGGAAGCATTGATTTTAAGTGAAAATTTGTTTATCAAGTGATTTGGTTAATTTTAAGGGTTGAAACCACCTATTTTCCACTAAAATCATGTTTTAAGTGTTGAATTTGAGTCTTTGTGACGTCAAGATGAATTGAAGCATGCATGTTCGACAACAACTACTAATCATGATGTTTTGTAATTTGATTTTTGAGCATTTTGCAACTACAAGTAAGAATTTCTAACTACATGTGCAAATAAGTGACTTTAGGCATGAATAAGACTTGGACAAGGGAGTAAGAGTGACAATTCAATCTATTTTGCTATTATAAAGTCGAAACTACAGACAAAATTGAGTTACTTAATTGATAGGAAATTCTACTTAGAAGGTAGGTTAGAACCTAGATCAGAACCTAGATTAGAACAAAACTTTAAGCATGAGCATTACTCAGAAAGTAGTTCAAAAGGTTCTTGTCTTGAAAATATATGACCCTAGACACTCCGAAAGTCCCTTAGAATGTACCCTCCTTGAAAATTATAGCAATTCCTAAGCTTAGAAGTTAGGTAAAAAAAGTACCCTATTTCAAACTATAAAACTAAATCTAGCTTAGAATGTGAGTCAAAAAGTCCCTTGACAATTAAGAATCTTAAACGACATTAATGCAAAACTTGAGCTAGAAAGTACTCAGAATAGAATTCACTTAGGTAAAAACTCTAAATCTTCAACAGAAGGTATAAATGATGTAATAACTTAAACATAATCACTGGAACCTCATAATTAACAAACAAATTATTGATATTTTGCTTAAGGAAACTAAGAGTATTCACCATAAGATATGGGCCACTAAGTATTAATGGCAAGTATAGATCTCACCATATGGATCTAGTTGCACACTAAGGCATACAACTAGAGTAGAAAGTATCTAAAGATGTTGAGTAGAACCTAACAAATACGATTAACTTGAGCAACTGAATACCAAGTGAGATAAATGCTTTACGATATTTTAAAGTATTATTTTAAAATACTTAGAGGCTTTGGTAAGTTTGTGCATTTACCGTGCATGTACTTGAATGTTGATCAACTGTTTTAGAAGCTAAGCCCCATGGTGTGTTTGTTTTGTATATACCATATTGTTTAGATTAATTAAAATTGGTTAATCACCTCATTAACAAACTAACTTAGACTTAACCTAACGTCTAACTTGAAATACATGGCAATCCACTAGGGAAATGATTAGTATTGTTGGATCAAACATAAACCCTTCAATGAGCATAGCTGAAATGATCATTTCTTTACCCTTAGTTCAACTATGTGAGAGGAGAGGAGGTCATAGTAAGGTTGGAAACCATAGTTCAAAGACAGTCCTAGGAAAAGAGTCTTCTCCATTGCATATGCTTAGTTTTGGCTTCGATTCGCAAGTGCATGATGTCAAACTCCTCAACTTAGATTATAGTAAGCATAATTTCTCTAATATTATAATGGATTGAATAACATCGTGTAATTGCACTTGTTAATATATCCATTACATCCAACTAACTTAATTGAAAACTACGGTTCTTTGGTGTTGGATGCATACTTATGTCTCTATCCCACTTATTGAACAAGTTGTCACTCATTCCCTTATCGATTCTTTTATAAGTTTATAGTCGAATGTAGCAATTTGCCCAATTCTAGATAAGCAACAAACAAGGTTGGGGAATGAGGATAATGAAGACATTGTTGGACTTATCTCCTTTGTAATTTTTGCCATTTTGGAAACTTAATTGGGCCTCAAATGGGGACCTAGTAGCTTTCAACTGTTGGTTTAAATGTATTTAAATATACTTGTGGATTTATAAACTTTTATTTAAAATGAATACTTGTATATATTTTTTCACTATAGAAAAGTACTACAAGTTTGTTATAAAAGTTATTTTGAAGGATTACACCATATATTTTATATCAAACAGGTATTAAATTGGATGTTTCAAAATGGTTGAGTTAAGTCCGCCTTGTATAGACTAGGTCAACGATAGCAATTATGAGACTAGCTTCTATTTTAGGATGGTTCATATGGTGAGACTATTACGACTTCACTTGTTTGAGGCATGATGGTTCTAAGTTGGTATAAAGCATTATTCTTAAGAATCTACTTAAAGCACGGCTCTTGAGGACTCGATTTGAGGCATCATAACTAAAAGCTATTATACACTATAAGAAACACCGAAAATGGGTAGTTAGTGGACCATAAAAGATTTAGATTGTAGGTATATATTCATATTGTATATATATGCATTTGAGAAATAATATGATAACTCGCTTAAAAACATAAGTTATGTAGATTTTACTTTTGACCTAAGTTATGTATAAGATCATAAGAGAAAAATCCATGATACTTAATAGAATACATAGAGAGATGGGGAATCCTCCTTTAATATAGAGTCTAATTCCAAAGATGGTAGTAGAAAAGGGTTGCTTAGAAAAATGTTTGGAGTAATGTAGTAGAGTGGGATAGATTAGGGGAATTTATGAAGATGGAGCTAGAATCACCATACCATGAGTATGTGGTAACAATTGAGAAAGTAGATGCTTGTGATATATTGGGGTGATATCTATAAGGATAACTATGTTATGTCTTCTAGTTAGAATGGGAGAAAGTAGACCATATCTCATGGGCATTTCTAATTATAACCCTATTGATGTCTTGCATAGTTTGAATGAATGCTCATCTAATAGAATCAAATGGCTTCCTCGTTTCTAGACACAATAGGTGTAGAGATTGAAATTTCCTTATGACCTAATGAGTTTACACGTAAAGATGAATTGCATGAATTATCTAAGGAACCACATGTTGTTGCTAATGCACCACTAGATGAACCTCAAGAGATTAAACCACCTATAGCTTATTTAACAATGTCCCTTAAATAGAATAGGATGATCCAGAAGCAAAGGACAATGATCTTAAAAGTGATTTGAATGTAGCTATAACACAAGCTGAGGTGATGGAAGGAAAGATGGATTTAGAGTTAGAAGGATGTTATAAAGTGGGTGAAATAAAATATGATACATAATGTGTAATGAAACTTGACTAAAAAAGCCATGTAGAAAGTTGAGAAGTGAGCGTGAATAATCAATTGCTTGAGAATATTAATAATGATGCTTGATGTAATGTTCATTACTATTGATGTTGTAAATAATGACGAAGTATATGGAGTAGTTGAACTTCTTGAAATTTCCAAAATTATGGTATCAAGCCAAAATTTTAAAGAAGAGCATGAAGAGTAAGGTAAAATAAGATCAATGAATTTGGATACCTTTGAAGAAATGATAGCTGCTTATAGCTTAGATAGCTATGGAGTTAGTAGGAAGAAGAATAGTTTTGCTTTTAATGAGAAGACTACAAAGGATACTTAACATGATGTCATAACCTAAAGGGCGGCTAAGTTATGGTAGCACCGCCATGTACCATGAGAAGATTCGAGACCAGCACCACTATTGGTCAAGAACCTTTTTTGTACTACACAAGGCATCATCACAACATTAGCATCTATTGGAGAGACTAGTATAAAGCAATAGTAAAGCAAATAATTAAAGATTCATCATACAATACTAGGTATAATAAAGAGTGGGGTAAACAGTTTCCTTCAATTAAGTCTTAAAAACTATGATAAAGTACTAGTAGTCTAAGCTACCACAAACCCTTATGAAAAATATAAGACAATACTATAGAGTCTAAGCATATCATAGATGTCTACTCATGCTTTCATATTCCCTCTGATTATGCCAAAGCTTTATTAATTGCGAGCATCCCTCAGCCTGGTTCTAGTCATAAGTCATGCTGTAACAACAAACTATAAGGAGATAAGCAACAATAGCTTAGTGAGTAACCTTCATATCCTATCAACAAACAAATTTTAAGTAAGTTATTTAATCATGCTTATGTAATGCAAACAAGCATATGAAATGCATTCGTTGTATATAGCTTGTTGCCAACTATGTAAAGTATGATTTTACCTCTACCATTGCTTGGGTTAGGAAGTATTTAGGCACATCAGGACTCGAATCTCTACATCTATCATTTAGTTAAATATCATCTTCTCTTGGTAGACTTAAAGTAGTAGACGTGGTTCAGCCTCAAGTAGAGAGCAGTATTCCTTAGAGTCAAGTATATCTCAAAGGTTAAGGTAAGAACATGTTGTATGAGTACATCATATGATACAACAATAATATAACATAGATACGATCTACCATGCATGATCTCCCACTCTATTACGTAGTGCTGATGCCCTTTTCCATAATAATGCACAAACATGCAATGCATAATTAGTTATTGGTAAAGTCAAATAGTTATTATTCTAGTTCATAGGTAACCAACCAAATATATATGGCAAACACTCCAAGGCCCTAATTACTAATGCAACAACTTATTCTTAGTTAGAATATATTATCATATTTTTAACAAGCAAGTATAATCAATCTAAGCACATGTAAGTAACCCAATCCTTAAGCATAATCATTTCACATATATATATTTATAATTAATTAGTGCTCTATGCTATAAGCACAAACATGATAAGATAAGGGTCGATACACTCTCTCAACCATACCATCTAATAGTCTTAGTAATCCTTAGTTGGGTCGATCCCTAAGTCCATGTCACTTAACGATTATAATTAAGTACAAAAGCATTGTATCACAGTCTATTTAGTTAGATCTTCTTGTCTTAAAACTTCTGCTATTACTATTTTCGTTTTGGCTATAACTTTTTCATTTAAGTCCATTTTTAATGATCTTATAGTTGTTTTTCATTGCTTTCAAATGTTCTTTCATTTGAGGAGGTCCTTTTTTAGTTTTTATGCTTGCAAAGTCTTGGTTTAGGTTAATTAAATTCATTGGTTAATGGGCTAGTTTAACCATCTTAGAGTTTGCACATAGTTTTGGGCTTTGGCCTTACATTTGGGCCTTGGGCCTTACATGCAACTTCTTATGTTTTTATTTAAGTATTTTAAGTTCACATTTTCTACAAAAAATTGGTAACTTTCATTTTGGGTTTTACTATTACTCTAGTGGGCCTAAATGGGCTCTTTTCACTAGTTTAAAAAGCCTTAGTTGGTTAAAGGGCCTATAGAGAGTATCTTATATAAGTTTAAAGACCCAATGGACCTTTTATATTTTAATTAATGAGTTTCTCATTTTTAGTTTTAGATTTGGTCACATCTTTTTGGGGCCTAAATTTTAATTCTTTTAAGGCTTTTTTTGTCTTGTTTTACACTTTAAGGCCTTAAGTCCAATTTTATTCATATTTCTAGACCTAAACCCACTTTATAATCTGAGTTTGGTCTAATTTACTATAAGTTCAAGATTTGGTGATTGTGGTTAATAAAACTTTTAACATTGTTCTTAAGCCACTAATTAGTCGCTAAGTTAGTTTAAGTTGTTAACTCATCACTATCCTACTTAAATTGATTAATCACAACCTAAATCATACTTAACACTAATTAATCATCTAATTAAGCTAATATATCAAAATTTGTAGATCTAAACATAAGCTACAAGTTGTAGCCAAGAAGGTGGTTTAGGGTCTCCATTACACTTTTTCACCTATTTCTCATTTTAATATATTTCCTTAATCTAAAACATGTTTTTATTTAGTGTGAGTTGATTTTTCTACTAAACGAAATAAAAACAAGTTGGGAACTCCTAAATGAAGTGGTAGCAAGCTTGAAAAATAAGGGTTATTGGACTATTCTTAATGATTTGTTCATGAAACCTACTAACTACTAACTTACACTACATGTTGTTGATGGTACTTAAACTATCATGCTTAATATGTGCATTATCTTACCTAACCTTTCATGTCACTACTCTAAAACCTTAAAACAAGTGTTCTTGCAAGTGTGTGTGTCTAAAATATGAAAAAATTATATGATACAAAGTGAAAAACTAAGGAAAAACAAGGTTGATTAACTTACCAAAGTTGAGTGTGTTGGTCCTCCTTTGAAAGTATGTGCTGTGAGCATTTGTGTGTACAGGAGTATGTATGTGTGTATTGGCCTACTAGGGTGGTAAGTGAGGGAGGTGTAAGGCTTGGTGGTTAGTGATTTGGTGGACTAGCGGTGGCCAGCAGTGAATTGGTGGTTGTTGCTGATGGTGTCTTTAGAGAAGGTGTTTTTAGGATGAGTTCTTGAGAGAGTTTTTTAGGGTAGGGGGGAGGGGGGGTGGTTGGTGGGGAGGAATTGTGAGGAATGGAATGGGATGAAAATGGAAAGAAAATGGGGAGAGACAAAGGGCTTGGCTGGCTCAAGGAGAGAGAGAGGGGAGACAAAATATGGCTATTTTGGGAGTATTGGTACATGGTCCCACTTGTACCATGTATCTTTCATACTCTTTATCTTTTTTTAGCAAGATTTTGTCCCCTAAAAGGACATTATCCCTAGCAACTTTAACTAATCACCTTATCTTTTCTACTTAATGAAACTTATCTTGTTGTTAATTAAGATATAATAGAGGTTGCTTAGGATTTAGGGTCTAATTAGGTTAGTTAATCACAATTGAGCCTAATTAAGCATATTAAACCTAATTAGGAAAATTCTATGGCTTTGTCACATTTTATTATTTTAGGGTTAGGTTTTCTTATTTAGGGTTTTAATTCTTATATTTCACAGGGCTTTAAGGATTATCTATTGACTCTTTCTCTTGTCCACCATTTAACTAAGTTTAAAACCCGTAGGGTTTACACACGATATTAAGAACTTACCAAACTTTAGATGTATTTAAGTCCATGATTTCTTTTGATATTCATTTTAGACATATTTTGAGATTTTGGACATACTTTCGATTCTTTATATGTATTTTGTGAGACCTCGCAAAATTAGCTATTAAAATTTAACACCTAAATTTAGTGTGATCACAAGAATATTCACCTAAATTTAGGGGCTCTATAATATGGCAATTCTAGTTTAAAAGGATTTGAAGCGATTATGGAAGTTGTTCATATAAACTTGTATTTTGCAATCAAATTAGAGAAGTGAGTAGAAGTGACCTATGAGCTTAGATTTGGGAAATAAAATAATTAAATTAATAATATGGCTTAAAAGCTAGTTTTAGTACTAAAATTTATAATTTATTAGTAATGTGTACTTTGAGTTTCGATAATTGATGAGCCTTTAAGGATAAGATACTTGGGTAAAAATTAATAGAAAGATAGGGAAATGCATATACATTGGATATATTTTATATGTATAGAAAATACCCATAAGTAATTAAACCTTAAGTGTGTATGTGCGTGTATGTGTATATATATATATAAGTATAAATTACTAACCTAATTAGGTAAAATTAATAAATAATTAATAAAACTCACTCAAGATAGTTTCAATTAAAAGTCGTATGCATGGAAAATATTAGAACCAAAGAGAGAACACATTCCTTTAAAGATATGACACCAAATATGCAAAGTTAACTAGATAAAAAATACTTGACCAAGAAAATTTTAACCAACCCCCTCTCCAACCCATATAGAAACATGGAAGCTCCTTCATTAATTCATTTACAGACTCTAAAGTTGTTAAAAATTAGTAGGAGTGCAAAATAAACTTAAGGGGAATTTAGAAGGAAAAAATAGTAAAATAAGTGTCTAGCTAATTAAGGAGAGTGCATGGCCAACTACCCAACCTAACACTTAACCATAACCACTATGGGATGGAGTATCCCATGTTCAGTGGTTTCGACATATCAGTAGTGGTTGAAAAGTGGCATGCCGATGAGTGCCTATTTTCTATCTGATTTTCAATAAATTAAAAAAAAAAGTAAATTTAGCCAAAAAATTATGAGAAAATTTATTCTTATGTTATTTTGTATGTGGAATCTAAGAGAAATATCTTTTTGTTTAAATTAGGTGATTATATATATTGTTCTTAAGAAATTGTTGAAATTGAACATATTTAGCTTTTGTTGTAAAACACCTAAATGATGTAGTTTTTACTTCAAATTTTTTTCTAACTTACCTACATTATATGCAAGATTGGTATGTAAAAAGTTTTGTGCAAACTAATTTCTGTATGTTTGTTAATTTTCTAGCCATTAATTAATGGTTAAATTAGCATATATTAAAGGTAATTTGAAAATTTTGTTTAGAACTAACTTGATTTATACTCATGTATGATTTGACGTAAAATACAAAGTGATTGTTGAAGCTAGGTTGAATTTTGTTGGGGGTGTGATGCTTGATTCCTTGTATGAGCTAATTGGATGCTTAGATTATTAAACTTTTAGTATATGTAGCTTAATGAATCTTTATTTAGATGTGGAATTATATGAGATTATGAGAGTATGTGGTGCTAGTCAAGGGTGAATTGAGTATTTGGGTACTAGCATTGAGTTAAAATGGGAGGTAAAATGGAAATTCTAGCTAAATAAGTAAAGTTTTAGTAAAAATAGAAAACAAATCAGAGGATTTCTATGTAAAAGTTATACTAAAACCTTATTTAGAGGCTAAATCAGAGAATACTTATATGCGATTTATAATTAGGTTAAAGTCAAATGGTAGATTAGAGGATATTTTAAGGACTTTAGAATAAAATATACTTAGGGGATCTTTCAAAAGATAATTTAGAGGATGAATAAGAGGATAGGAAGGAAAGAATTCACAACAAGTAACTTTAAAATTTGAATGCCAAGTACAATAACATTTTAGACTTAGGATAATGGATTAGCAAATAGAATAATGATATACTATAACTTATATAAATATTAAAAGTACTATTTATAAACACTTCACAACCATAGCTAAGTTGAGTTGTAAGTAATCTAAGTTGGGATCAATGCTTTATCGCATTTAGGAGTACCATTTTAGGGTACTTAAAGGCTTGAGTGTAGAAGTGTTTGTACTTATAATTAGTTGGTTGTGCACATACTTATGTACCTCTTATTATAGATTAAATCTTGAATGTGATGTTTAGTGAAGTGTCATTTGTTAGATTGTTTGAATTGATTGGTCATTGTTATCCTACACTAACCTAAACTTGACTTAAGTCTTATCAAAACACGTATTGCAACTCATTAGGGGACAACTAAGATTATTTGGCCAAATATCAACCCTTTTAAAAGGGATAGCTAAAATAGTCCCTTCCTTACCCTTAGTAGAATTAAGTGACATGAGAAAAGGTTTCAGTAAGATTGAGATGCTAGTTCAAAGGCAGTCAGTGGAGGAGGGATGTCTCTACTGCACAAACTTAGGTTTTTTTCGTAAACTATTACATCATAGTAAAAATCCGCAAACCCAGATTAAAGCGAACGCAACTACTCTAATCTTAAGACGGACCGAATAACATCGTATATTGACATTTTTCTTGATCATGCATTGCATATGACTAACTTGATTGATAACTCTACTTGCTTTTTAGTGTACGCATACTTCTATCTTCATCCTATTTACTGAGCAATGGTTGCTTACTCTCTTACAAACTCTTTTGCGGATCAATAGTAGACACATAACTTACATCAAATCCTAACCTTTGAGTTCATAGGGCTAGGGAATGGGTAATTGATGAAGATGTAATTGGACTTTTGTTCCTTTTTGAAGTCTTATTTGTCTTTAAGGAAATTAATTAGGTTGCTACGAGTGACCTAGTAGTTTCAATTAGCGCTTTGTAGCATAATATGGAATGTAACACTATATGATTTGTTAGCTTTCCTTGTATATATAAAGTTTTATGTCAAATGATATGTATTGAGAAATTATCTTACAAGGCTTTTCAAAAGGAGTTAATGTGACATTGTACATGTTTCATGAAAATGCATGTATTGAATTGGATGCTTCAAAGATGTATAGTCAAGTTTGCCTAGGGGCATGACATATTTTAGAGACTTTTTAATGAATTTTAATCACTTGTATGCTTTAATGAAGTAAATATATTTAAGTACTTAGTTTGAATGAACTTGTGTTGAAAATTGATACATTTGGGAACCAAACATGTAATCTTTCATTATGTAAAGCTAAATCCATTATAACCTTTGGAGATGAAATGCAAAGTGATAGTCGGATGCAAATATTTCAAGTATGTAATCATGGGAGTATCAAGTTGTTTCTTTGATTTTCTGGCTTATGTATTGAATATACTCTGTGTAAATCAGTTATGAGGAAATAGTAGAGTGTTGATACCTTATGATGATGGGTGATAATTCGTCATGATCATATATATAGGCAAACTATAGAGAATTTATATTATGTTCGACAAATGACACCTTACTATTTCACATACATAGGCGATATTATTTTATGATCATAAATACAAGAGATATGATGCTCACATGTGATGTTTCACCATTAGCTTATATAAGGATATGATGATTATAAAGGATATGTAGACAATGACGTTTTGTTGGAAGACTTGTTGTTTTCATATTGATATTATATAAGTAGGGAATTATCTACTTATATAGTAAGTTCAAGAATTAATTCAACACTACCATAATGAGGGGATATCAATGTGTGGATAAAATCAAAATATAGGATCATAAACCACTACCTTATTTTTGTAGAATCAAAATCTAAGAGGAAGCTGGATGCACCTAGGAGCTTAGTTATTATTAGGTCTTACTATAGAAAATTTGAGTGGGTCCTTCCAGATATCCAAAAAAGGAAAATGGGATTAGGTTTAGCAAATTTGTGAGTTGTCTATGAGGATATGATGCACCAAATGAACACTATACGACCTAACCTCTACTCTAATATTATGCACAAAGTATTAATTATGGTTGCTTGCCACAATCCTTGCTAAAGGGATTGATAAGAGTGGAATGGGAGAGTTTTCACAAGGAAATACTTAGAGGGTTTTTCGTTCATGTCATAATTGTGATATCTCTAAAACCCTACAACATAAGTTATTTATACATAGTGGTAATTACGTAAATAAAATAAAGTAAAGAATACCTTAGTGGCAATCCAGTAATTACAAAGTAAAATATAAAGGTAATCTTGTAAAGAAAACATTAGTAATCTTAGAGCCCAACAAAACTTTTCTCTAACTTCCTTATTTCATATAACTCTATATTAACCAAATAAACCCTTATCTTAGTGCATATTAGGATTAGGAAAAAAAAGAAAAACTGTAAGACCTTGGGTATAATGCCCTTGACTTGGAAAGATAAAGGGGGTAACTGATCTTAACTTAAGAGTAACATTTGAAGAAACACCCCTACTATGATAGTTAGTTTGTGATCTTAGAAGAATTATAGAAAGTTCCGATTATGACACCAATAGCTAACGATCCAGGACTACGGCATGGAAACAAAACCAAAGATACCAAACTTACAACTAGTATGTCCTAACTACAAAAATTAACAATGACTAGCTCAAGGAGAAAATCTAAAACATGTTGCCAAACCCAATGATAGTGATGAATAAGAGCTTCTCTAAAATGACTATCTAGCTCACTCCATGTCCTCTAGTGAATAACTAACATGAAAGTAAGGAAAACCAAGGCTAAATAATAATGTGCAATTAGCATACATATTCTATAGTAATTTTGTGCCATTTTGTATATTAATATAGTTAATTTCATAGTTATTTAGAGCTTAATTCATTTAATTTTCATTTTTAGGGACTTCAGGATGCATTTGGTGAACTTTTGAAGACTTTTTATCAAGTTTTGAAGCATATTTGAACAAAGCATTGATTAGGGAGTTAGAGTAGAAGGATTCTAAGCTAGAAACAAAGTCCATTGAAGAACTTCCTCCTATGCAGGTAGTGAAGTCTCTTGCCTTATTGAGTTATGAATTGACTAGGGTTATGAGACTTCCTCCAGCATCCAAGGGTCCACTTCCTAAGCTAGTTGGAGAGGTTACATGTAATACTTGAGAAAAAGTTTAAGGGGAATAAATAAATAATAAAAGTCTTAATAAAATCAAAAGGGTAATTAAGTTATATGAAGAAGGGTATTAAGGACTTAAGCCATAGATTAATGAAGGGTGATATTGGAAATTCAAGAAAAGGGTTAAAATAAAACCCTAGCCTAACTAGTGTAATTGTACTCTTTACATACTACAAGTTTAAACTTCTCTCCTACATTTATCCAAAGCCCTCAAGAGCAAGCGTAGTTCATGTGAGGAACACAACCTTAGAAGACCTTGGTAAGCGAAGTTGGATTTATGGTTTAAGTTTTCTTTCTTTTAGAAACTAGGATTTTATTGTAATTGTTTAAGGTTGCAAATAATTGGTTAAAGAAAAGAGAGAAACTCTAAAGGACCGTCTAGATTAAGGTAACCCTTGTGTATTCCTTAGAGTCCCTAAATTTCTTGAATTCCTAACAAGTTTTGATTTTGTCTTTTTAATTAAAAACATCATAGAAGTGGATTTTGGAAGGGTTATATTGTTTTGAATCAAGGGTTTGTGATGAGGAGTTATAGAGTATTGTTGTGGGGTTTGGAGAGAAGTTTAGGTGAAAGGAAAAAAAAAAAAGGTTGACTAGAAAGTGACATGACCAAACGGCACGATCGTGTCCCTGGTCATGTCATTTGTAGTAGGTATTATCAACCAGTAGAATAGAAAGTTACACGACCAAAAGACACAACTGTGCCCTTAGTCGTATCCTTTGTAGTAGGTAATGTGAATTGATAGATCAGAAAGTTACATAACCAAAAGATACGATCGTATCCCTAGTTGTGTCCCTTGTAGTAATGAAGTATAACACAGTAAGTTACACGGTCAAAAGATATGATTATGTCCTTGATTGTGTCATAGGCTTTACTCCATTAAGCTAAGTTTTTTCCTTTTCTTTTTGTTTTAATCCTTTGTTACTTCTAAAGTAAACCCCTTTAATGTATTATTAAGTGAATTTAAGGAGATTTAAATGGTCTAAAAGCGAGTCTTAGCTAAGAGACAACATTTATTCATTATTTAAAGGAGTTTAATTAGTATTTGTTATTTCTAGGATTTAAAGCTCGCTTTGATTCGTTGGTTACGAATTCCAAATATCCAGGTACATGACACATGCTTGTTGTATGTAAGTGTTAAGATAGTGAAGATTAGATGAATTAAATGTATATTCGACTTAAATGTCTCCATGTTACTTGTGTTTAGCTCATCCTAGGGGCCCGTAGTACTAGATCCCTAGGGGGCAACCCCGATGATCTATATGATGCATTGTCCCTTGTGGAGTCTCACATGGAAATGATCTAGAGTATATCTAAGTTATTATAGAGGGGCCTGAAGAGGCATGCATAATGTTAGGATATTGTAAAGGGGCCTGAAGAGGTACGCCCGAACACTAGGTTGTGATATGATTATGATGTGATCGGGTTGTGAAGACCATTACTGTGTGTTTATGTGACCGACTTAAATGCAAAGATTGTTAAATGAATTGTGTGATTTACTTGTTTTGAATTCCTATGCATGTGAATATGTATCGTTTGATCACGCACATGTAGTTATATGTTATGTACTAGGCTTTGGCTCATTATATTATTTCTTTTTCCCAACTACAGGTCAGAATGATGTTTATGAAGATTAAAGTTATGGAGAATATGATGGTTATGAGAATGCTAGAGTTGAAGATTAGAATGATAATTATTTCTATCTGAATGTTGGTTTTGGAGACTATTATCATGATGATAGCCAACAATATTAGGATTAGTAATAAGGATTGAAATGAAACTGTGAATAAGACTTGTTCTATCTTTTAATTTCCATTCGTACAAGTTGTTTGATCTTATTTACGTTATTTTCACTGTGAAAGACAAAAGAGTTTTTTTTTTTTTTTTTTCTTGTTGGTTCTTATGGAGTATGAATTATGAAGTTTGAATTTTATGAATCGGGGCGTTTTTTTTTTTTATATATACTGACGTTGGTTGTTTTAAATGTCGAGTTTGAGATTTTCATTATGGTGATTAGAGCCTGATGTGTTATTAGAGGACTAGAGACACATGGCGGTCTGTAGCATTCCAAGTTCTAGGGCTTTACATTACATCTTCATCATCTTAGCTATGACACGGATGATCTTCTTTAGTATTCGGTAAGATTAAGAGGATGTGAAGAATACTAAAGAAATAGAGGATCTTGACACACAAGGTAGATAGCATTAACGTTAAGATGGATGCACTTTTTGCCTATCATGGTTTCTAGTCACTACTAGCACTACATATGCTAGCTCTTGACTTGGATGACGAGACTAAAGAAGGGGAGATCGAAGAAGAGGAAGAGAATGAGGACATGGATGATAAGTGATTTTCATTTGCATGTTTATCTTATCTTCAAAAGACTCAGTTTTATTTTTCTTATTTGGATGACTGATTAACTTAATTACTATCACTCTTTTTCTTTAGCTAACTATGTAACTTTTGATGTTTTGTAAGTTTTGTAGGCTGCTAATATTTTCATACTTGATGTCATTTTATTTAGTTTATTTTATCTAGTTAACTTTTTCTTTTTTAATTAGTTCGTTTTGTTAGATACAATGAAAACCCTGAGCATAATCAAATCTTTGGAATTCAGATCATAGACTTTAGAAATTTTCAATGATCAATGCAAAAACTAGGGAAGTCCCAATTCTTTTCTTTTTATTTTTCTCCTACTTTTGTCTTGAATTGCTTTACTACAGTGTACATTGAGGGCAACGTATAACTTAAGTATGGGGAGAAAGAATAGATTATGTATGCTAATAATTTAGATGTACACTTAACCTTTTGAATTGTTTGTAAATCAAAAATCTTAGAAATTTGCACCCCTCATATATATAATAAGTAAGAATTTTTTATTTTGAATTTTGCAAAATCCTTTATTTTCATTTCTAAACTTTTCTAGAGGATAGTTATCTATCCCTCTTTTCCAATTTTTTTTTTTTTAGATTGAATGAATATAGGAGATTTGTCGTTGGAAAATCTTTTGAAAAATCAAAGTAATTGGAGCTATAAATTGAATTAAGAAACAAATTGCAAAAAATAAAAAATGGTAAGGATCGATCTTAGTCCCTCCAAAGAGAAAAACTCTTTCTTGCTACTAATTGCAAAAAGGAGATTTAATTAAAATTATTAAGGATCATCCTTGGTTCCTTAGAAGAGCGAGGTGCTTTCTAGTTGACAATTACTAAATAATAAAAAGGGCTAAGTTAGTACGGATTGGCCTTGGTTTATCAAAAGAGTGAAGTTTTTTCCCATTGCTAATCAACTTCAATAAAGAAATTAAATTGAATCAAAAAGCCTCATAATGAAAATTAAGAGAAATAGAGAGTTAATTAGAGGATGAATTGATACAATTTTGCATTTTCTAAACAAACTAGTAAGGGAAGATTTCCCACATCTTGAGTTAGAGTGGTGAAACTTTTATAATTTTTTCTTAGCTTGTTGATGTTTGTTTTTATATCTAGTTTAGTTTTTGTTTAAGTCATAAGACTGACTTTGAATTATTGGGATTGATTATTAAAATTCAATACGTCTTAAGGTGTTATTATTTAAGTATTCAAAGGACATGGTTAAGCTAATGAAAAATGGTGATTCGAAAAACAAAAGAAGAAAAAAAAAAGAAGAAGAAGTTTTCCATAAAGCTACTTGACCTTGAGGGTATACTTCTTTATAGAATGACTTTTTACTACCTTATCCTTAAGATATTTTTACTTCGATTATTTTGCTTGAGGATAAGTAAAAGCTTAAGTGTGAGGATATTTGATAATGTGCGATTAGCATATATATTCTATGATAATTTTGTGTCATTTTGTATAATAATTTAGTTTATTTTATAATAATTCATAGCATAATTTATTTAATTTTCATTTTTAGAGTCTTTGAGCCACATTTGGGGAACTTTTGAAGACTTTTATGGAGTTCTGAAGCATATTTTAACAGAAGCATTTACTAAGGAGTTAGAGTAAAAGGATTCAAAGTGAGAAATAAAGTCCAATAAAGGACACGATTGAAGACCATGATCATGTTCCATGGCCATGTATCTCTTGTTATTAATTTCTATTGAATTTTGAAGATTTCAAACTAAATACAAGTCCATGCCCAAATTCGAGACTCGTATTCATGCCTATAGACATATTGCATGTTTTTTCGAACTCTACAATTGACTGTAGCAATAATTCAATCATCGGCATATTGAATTAAAGCAAATAATAAAAATAATATAATTAGATCACAATTTGGCTCATAGAATAAAGTACAATGGAAGCATGACATCTTAGACTTTAGAACTTTCAAAAAATAGAAGATTTACAATTCATGGATGTAAGCCCTAAAGCCAAGCCAAGTAACTGTAGATTTGAGCTTAAAACCCAAGGTTTAGGGCGATCGGCCAAACGATCCGATCAAACCCAAATTATAAAATATTGGGAGAAATATTAGTAAAAATGACCTCGTAAACTTAAATTTAAGAAAATAAGTAGTAAAATAGGTGACTAGAAAATTTTTAAATTTTAAGCATAATAATTGCTAATTACCGGAAAGGCAAAAAGTGTAATCTAATAACTAATATATTACTAGAGATAGATTATATGTATACTAAAAATTTTAGAATGACCAAAATAATAATTAGGAATGTTCACGTGTACCCCACATGTATTTACGTATAGATAAAAACACGCGTAATTACCTAAATTGGCTGAAAACTAAGCAAATAATTAAAGAAAAATATAAAATAATTATGGAAAAATCAGAAAAAATCAGAAGAGGATAAGCTGAAGCAAGATCAGGTCGTGGTCAGAAAAAGAAAAATTAGCCAATAAGAATTAGACAACTTAAAAGCTAAAAATCAAGGAATTTGGGCAAAGTCTTGTCAAATTAATGCATATTAATTACTACAATTGTCTATAAATAGGGGAAAAATTTCTAGAAGTCAATTGGTCAATTCAGAATCTGAGAAAAATAGGAACACTAAAAAAATCGAGAGAAAATCTAGAAAATAAAAAAAGAAAAGAAAACTGTGCAGATTAGGCAAGTGAACTAAACCCACGACTCACCACCACTTAGGACCGAACCACCACCACCACCCTACACTAGAACCACCGCCTGGATCGGCCGACAACCTTGGACCGGGTTTGGACGGCCAGAAAGCTTCGAACCGATTAGTCATTTATTCACCTTGATTTTTGGATAATTTTGTAAAATTAGTTATTTTGCCTAGAAAATTATGAAACTTGTTATTTTGAGGTTTTATTGTATGTAGATTTAAGGAAAAATATTTATTTAGTTTAATTATGTCTGAAAATATAAGGTCCTTAACAAATTGTTCAAAATCGAGCATGATTAAACCGAAAAATAAATAGGCTTAGGAGTGTAGTTTGGAGCTCAAAAATTTTCTGTAAGATTCTCATATGATGTAAAATAGTGCTATAAAGCCATTTTTTTAAAATTAATTTTCTAAATTTTTAAGTTAATTTTTAGCCCTAAAATGATGGAAAAATTGGGTGATTTAAGGTTAATTAGGTGATTAGGATGTTAATTACTGATTTAGATATTAATTATATGTTTAGGGATGTTAATCTCTGAAGTGGAACCCTAATCCTAGCCTTTGGGTATTAAGTATGGTTAATTAGGGAAATTAGGTAAGTAATATAAGAAATTAGTAATATGTGAAAGTGTAAATTAATAAATCTAAAAAAATAAGGTTATTTAGATAATATTATAATAGAAATCAGAAAAATAATAAATCTGAAATAACATCTAATTTTAAGTAAATATCTCAAAATGTAAGATTTTTACACATCGAGAATAAATCCGATACCTCAATTAGGGTTAGCGTGTACCAAATAGTTTAGAATACCAAATTACGACCCAATAGGATATTTGAGTACCCGAGCGTAACGTGATTAATGTCACATTGGGATTCAAGCCTATTTAAGACTTAGGAATTAAAACTAGAATCTAATTTAGGAGTCGAACCCCAAAATAGAGTACAATGAATCATTAGTGCGTTATAGGTATACATGGGGAAAATGAGTTACATTATGAATTAGAATAAGAATAAGAATCCATAAAATATAATTACTAAAAAGACCTATTTGTATTATAGGACACTTAGAGACAAATCAGCTCGCGACTAAGAGATCGAGCGATCGAGCAAATTCAAGTAAGTTGGGTTATTGCTTATTGTAATAGAGTACTAGTTTTGTAATACTCGGAGACTTAGGCATGTATATGATTGTGAATGTAAGTAGTTTACGCATGTGATTAATGTATTTGAATTCGTGCTGAAATTTGTATTGTGACTAATCGAATTGGTATGAAATTGTTTGAGCACCCTAAACAGAATTTAATCTTAGTCGACCCTAATACCCAAAAATGTCATGCATTGTAACCCGTTAGGGGAACATAGGATTCTCCAACCAAATACCGACCCTTTCGAAAGGGATAGCGTAGGATTGCAAAATGGTCTCTTCTTCATCCTCAGTCGAACTAAGTGACAGGAGAGGAGGTCGCGGCGGGGGTGAAGTCAATGGTTCGAAGGTAGTCGCGGGAGGAGCGAGGCCTCCATTGCATAAGCCTGGGTTTGGTTGTGAGATGCTGCATAACCTGGAACTCCTCAACCCGGATTGGAGCGGGTGAAAATTCTATGATTTCACAACGGACTGGACTAAGTTGTGCGATGACACTTGATTGTTGCATTGCATGAAAATAATTGTTTGATAACCCTATTTGTGCTTGTATGCATTCATGAGTCTCCAATTCAACTTACTGAGCTGTAGTTGCTCATATTCTTATAGATCCTTTTTGCAGGTCCTGATTTGTGATCACTTCAAGTACTATGACGCCCTACAATTACCCAAAGGTTAGTCCTTATGAAGCCAGGGGTGTGAGGATCAAGTTACTTAGTATAATATGTAACTAGACTGACCTTGTAGTTAAATGTTAAAGATTGATAGTTATTCTGTAAATTAGTAAACTGTAGTGATTATGTAAAACTTCTTGAGAAGCTCTGTGGATTTACTTATAATTATCTATGTTTATTAGAAATTGTGATATTTATTATGATTGTAGTATAATTGTTAATCGGACTGTTTACTTCAAAGCGAGGAGTCGTCGACGCCTTGTGTAGATTATGTCTATGGTAGGCACTGTGAGGCCAGTTACTATCATAGAATGGTTTACACGGCGGGACTGTTGCAACTCTACGACTTCGGGGCATAACAATGGATTCACCACACCCTAAGACCATGTCCATGGTCATTGCATATGGTCTTTTCTTTTACTTGCAATTCAATTAATTTAGTGGAATTCTTTTATGAGAGGTATATGATTATAGTGTTGGGTATGGTCTTTGTCAAGCCTGGTTTTTTCCTCCTGATTCTTTTTAAATTAATCTTCTTTAAACCGACTATTATTAAATCCTACTTACTTAATACTGATTCTCAACTAGGGTTTAAAGAAAACTAATTTTTATTTTGAAAATATATTGGAGTTTCCATCTGACCGAAGTCGGGAAAAAGAGTTAAGTTATAACCAATTAAATTATAACCAATTAAGTGGATTAGTTATAATTTAGCTACTAGTCTATTGATTAAACTAATTTTATAAAAACGGTTTTAGAAACCAGTGATCTAGATCTGAAGGCTATCATATTAAACCCTAAATTGGTACCATTTTTTAACTTTCCAATTTTAAATTTTCTTTTTAATAATACCGTGTTTCAATTTCTAAATGACTAATTATATTACATACAACTAGTTTAATTAATTTACATGAATTTTTACAAAGATGAAAAAAATAAAAAAATTTTTATATTTTAAGTCACCCCGTACTTACGTATGAGTACCTACGTACTCATTATTTAGGGTTAGATTTCCTAGTTCATTTTTGAGAAAAAACAATAGCGGGTTAAGTTGATTTTAGTTTTTTAAAGGAGGTTGAGTTTACATTATTCACTCGTTTTGATTTTTTTAAAGAAATTTTCTAAGGGTTCTTAAATCGAGATTTATTTTTGGAAACTTTAAAGTGTCCTAATTTGGAAATAGTCCATTTATTTTTATTTTTGGAAAGTTGATTTTCAAAGTGATAACTTTATTTTCTTATTATTATTTATTTATTTATTTGCTTTTTATTTTTATTTTTTTTATTAAAACATGATAATAAAGTTAAATACTTATTCTTCTTTTCTTCCTTTTTTTTCACAATTTTTCTCATTTTTTTTCAGATTTTTCTTTTATTTTTTAGTTACAATTACATATTGAAATAAGAAAAAAAAAGTACAACCAAAACAACAACAAAAAAGACAACCGAATGAAGCTTGGATCTAGGTTAGTCTTAGGGCAATCTTCAGGTTAGACATGAAGTAAGTTGAATTTAGGTCGATAGGCTAAATTGGGTCATTAAGAGGAGTCGTAAGGTGGTTCAATTCCAATCACCCCAACCACCAAAACAAATAGGAAATGATCTTTTCATGCATTTCAAATTAGAGAATGGGGGTATAGCGCTAATGCCATAGCCAACGGTAGCTGTTTGGGATGTTTCTTAAAATTGATTGTGGTAGGACCTTATGTGTATGTGAATGGTAACACGGTGATGTGTATGTGTATGTATCTATGGGCATGTGACTATGTTTGAGAGAGAGGATTGCAAAGTGTAGTTGGGATCTAGGTTCAGTTGAGATTGATGGTTATAGTCATTGAAGGCATGCGGTGGGTCGAATGGTTACTACAAGGTTGGGTTAAGATGGGGTTGGGAATTGGTTTATGGTTGTCATTGCTACGCGAAGTGGATGGATGAGTTGAATGTTATGGGTTAGCGCACAATTAGATTTAAGTTTGATTAACAAGAGTGCTGGTCTGCTAATCCATGGACGTTATGAATAGTAGCCATATTGTTTGTGTTTAGGGAATTAGAATGCAGTCATGCATGAAGGGAGCATCGCGTGCAGTGTAGAGTGTATGGGGATTTGCATGGTTTAGTAAGAGAAAGAGAGAGTAGACTGTATTGTGTTTGTGCATGATGTGCTTGAGAGCTCCTTACCTACTTGCATGTATGTTTTCTTTTTTTATTGAAGTTAGCAAGAGAGTTAGTCGAGAGAGAGAGAGTCCTTACCTTATTGTGTATATGTAGCTTTGGTGAGAGAGAGAGAGAGAGAGAGAGAGAGAGAGAGAGAGAGGGAGAGGGAGAGAAAGGGTCTTATCATGTGAGTTTTGCTTGGTTCGTAATGAACTGTCCAGAGTAAGAGAGAGAGAGTTAGTAAGTTGTTTGCTTATTTTTTAAATGAGAAAGTGAGGTAAAAAAGGAAAGGGGAAAAGGAAAAACAAGAAAGAAAATTTGTAACCAATCACAAAATGCTACGTGTCATACTCAAACATGTAGCCTAATGATGGCTTGACATGTGGTAATGTAACGGAGTTTGAAAAAGAAAAAGATAAAAGACAACGTCATGCCTCTAGTGAGTCTCGAACTCCTAATCTCCAAGTTAACCCAATGCATATGTTTAAATGCTTATTTATTAGGCCGTTAGCTTGTGCCTTGTTCATATGTGCAATTAAATATTAAATTGCATATATGAATAAGGTTAGCTTAGGCTAAATTCAAATCTAAGCTTAAGCTTAACGATCCCCTCTTTATTTAAAAAAAATCTACTCTACTAAACTATCTAAACAAAAAATATTATTTTTTAAATTCCTTAAATCTTATATTTTTTCAATTTTTCCTATTTTTTGTAACTTTTCACTTTTTCTAAATTTTTTCATTTTTTCTTATTTTTTTTGTAGTTTTTCATAATTTCCTATTTTTCTAAACTTCTTTTTCTTTTCTCTAAATTTTTTTTTTATTTTCTTTGATTTTTTATTTTTATTTTTTGTTTTTCTTGGTTTGGGACCCCTTATCCTATTGAAATGAAATGAAATAAAATAAAGGGAGTAAAAATTGGGTATCTACAACTGTTCCTCTTTGTGATGAAGTTTGAACAAAACTTTACCATACAGACAAAAGAGATACTATTTTTGCTCTGAGAGTGGATTTTGTCCTAAGAAGTGCTATAGCTATCTAGTTATCCTAAACCCGGTCCATTCGGGATTTCAATGAAGAAGAGGTGGTACTTTAAGAGATGGCCAAAAGACTGAAAGAAGGATTGAAGTCTAGTTATGCTCATATGAGTTAATGAACCATAGTGAAATGGGCAAAGTGTTCCTTGAGCCAGCTAAGGCTCTAAAAAGAATGAGAAAACTTAGTTATGTTATAATGAGCTGACTAACCAAGGAAGACAAAGCACTCCTTAAGTTGGCTAAGACCTTTGAATTGAAACCTAGTAGTGCCCCTTTAAGCTAACTAACCTAGGTAAAATGGGTAAAACGCTCCCAAAGCTAGCTAAAACCCTTAAATTGAAACCTGGTAGTGCTCCTTTGAGCTAACTAACTTAGGTGAGAGTGTCTCTCGAAGGCTAGCAACCCTAACTTTTGGAATCAATTCAAGATAAACTTGGTAGTACTTCTTTGAGTTGACTATCCTAAGTGAAATGGGTAAAGCACTCCTAGAGCTAGCTAAAACCCTTAAATTGAAACTTGGTAGTGCTCTTTTAAGTTGACTAACCTAGGCGGGAGCGTTTTTCGGAGACTAGCAACCCTAACTTTTAGAATCGATTCCAGATGAACCTGGTAGTGCTCCTTTGAGCTTACTAACCTAGGCGGAGGCACCTCTTAAGGACTAGCAACCTTTACTTTTGAAATGGATTCAAGATAAACCTGGTAATGCTCCTTTGAGCTGGCTATCCTAGGTTAAATGGGTAAAGTGTTCCTGGAGCTAGCTAAAACCCTTAAATTGAAACCTGGTAGTGCTCTTTTGAGCTAACTAACCTAGGTAGGAGTGTCTCTTAAAAACTAGCAACCCAAACTTTTAGAATTGATTCAAGATAAACTTGATAGTGCTCCTTTGTGTTGACAATCTTAGGTGAAATGGGTAAAGGGCTCCTAGAGTTGACTAAAACCCCTAAATTGAAACTTGGTAATGTTCCTTTAAGTTGACTAACTTAGGCAGGAGCATTTCTAGAGGACTAGCAAAATGAAATCAATGATAAGAGAAAGTGTCCCTTGGGCTTGCCTGAGATGAATTGGTGAAAGAAAGTACCCTATAAGCTCATTAAAAGGGAATCAATTAATGAAAGGGAGTACCCTATGGGCTTGCTTAAGAGAGATTGGTAAAAGAAAGTGTCCTATAAGCTTGTTAAAAGGAATCGATTAATGAAAGGGAGTGCCCTTTGGGCTCGCTAAGAGAATTTGATGAGGAAAAGTACCCTATGGGCTCGCTTAAGAGGAATTAGTGAAAGAAAGTTCCAATGGGCTTGCTAAAAGGAATCGATAATGAAAGCAAGTACATTTTGAGCTTTCTTAAGAGAATTTAGTGAAGAGAAACACCCTATGGGCTTACTAAGAACCAGCTGAGGAGAAGTGCCTATGGGCTTACTAAGAGTAATCAATGAATGAGGGGGTAATGTTTTGAAAGTTGGCTAGAACCTTAGCGAGATGAGGCAATAACCCTAAAAAGACTAAAAGAGAGGACAATGCTTTAGAAGCTAGCTAACACCTTAGAAAAGATTAAAAGAAAGAAGGGATAGCACTCTAAGAGTTTACTAGAACCCTAATGAAAGATGGTATAGCAACATAAAGGCTGGTTGAATCCTTGAAAAACGAATTAAAAGAGTGGTTCAGTACTCTAAGAGCTAGCTTAAACCTTGAAGAGAATTGAGGAAAGCGAGGGTAAAGCTTTGAAGATGGCTAACACCCCAAAAAGAAAGACTAGACGGCACCCTAAAGGGGGACTATAACAAAAGAGTGAGTCAACGCTCTAAGAGTTGGCTAGAATCCCAAAAAGAATAAAAGAGTGGATCAATTCTCTAAGAGCTAATTAAAACCTTAAAAATAAAAGATGGGACAGTGCCCTAAAGGTTGGCCGGAACCCTAAAAACAAAATAAAAGAGGAGATAGCGCTCTAAGAGCTAGATAGAATTGCAAAAGCAAAAGCAAAAGATGGGATGGCACCCTAAAGGTTGGCTGGAACTCAGAAAAGAATAGTAGAGAGGACATCACTCTAAGAGCTAGCTTGAGCCCTAAAAGTAATTAATGAAGACTGAAGAAGTAAAATAAGAAAAGTAAGGAAAGTAACCAGTTTTAAAAAACTTCTTGACTTGGAAAAGTTTTTATAGGGAAATTGTTGAAAAAACATTTATGAAAAAATGAACTAGAGATAGGCTCTTTGGTTTGACAAAGAGTTAAAGGATATTAAAAACTACAATTATGGAAAAATGATCTAGACTACTAAGGTCAATTTGAAAAAGTGTGACTAATTTGAAAATAAAACAGAATGACATGAGTTGAAAGGTTAGCTACCCGAATTGACATGGATTGGACAAGCCTTTACTTTCTCTCTCTTCTTCTTTTTTTCTTTTTTTTTTTTCTCTTTTCTTTTCTTTCTGTTTTTTTTTTTTATTGAAAGTTTTGCCAATGGGTACAAATTCTTATTTAAGGAACATGCTTCTAACCACCCCTATCCCTAGTAATCATGTAGAGTTTCCCAATGCCCCTAACTCTAGGGCTTTCTTATAGGGCTTTTGTGATTTCAAGACATTTCTTTCGTAAGGAAAAGGTAACCTAAGATTAGTTTAGTCGAAGAGGATTTTTTTGCTAACTCTCGATCTAGATTTTGCTCTCAACTATAGTTCCAATAATTATAGTCTATTTTGTAAGCAACATGCTTTGATCAATCCATTAGGTTTTTTTGGGTTTCAACATTATGAATTTAGGCTTTTAGTCCAAGGGTTTTTAGACTAATGAGAGGCCTATTTTGAAAGAAATACTTTTATTCATCCTGGGTGTATAAGTCAAGAACCTTAGGAAAAATTAGAATTGTGCCTGCCTTAGTTTCAAAAACAATTTTTATTAAAAATAGATTATCTTTTAAGATCAGAAGAGCTTTTACTGTATAAGGGTAGTATTGTCGGTGAGAAGGCCTTCTGTGATTCAACATAAGTAGGAAAGACTTTAAAGTAGATACAGAGATTTTGGGTTTCCGAGCTTTAGAACATGATTTAGGGCCTTGTGTTTCTTGGGTTATTTGAGATTTGACTCCCGACCTTTTTATTCAACTTAGTTGCCTCTACTGGGATGTAATATATCTTCTTGGGGCTTTCGTCTTACACTTGGGCTCGATTTTTAGGCCTCTTTTCTTTTCTCTTTTTTTTATTTTTAATTTCTTTGCCCCATTATCTCTTACTATTCTCTCTCTTCTTTTGGCCCTAAGAGTGATTGTCTCTATTACCAAGTTTTTTCTTTTTAAATGATTCCAAGCCTTAAAACCATGGATTTCTAGTGTATGGGCTTAAGGTGCTTAAAAAGGAAATTGGCTCTTCTTCATTTCAAAGAAAAATAATTTATCAAAAATAAAAGTCATTTTTGAATTAACGTTACTTAAGCAAACATAAACTAATCTTACCTTTATCTTCTAATCAATGACCCTAACCTCTAAATTGCCTCATTGTAGGGTAGTTCTTGATAAGGTTTAATTTTGAAAACTCTCTAAATTGATCTAACACGGTTAACAAAGGGTAATCATCTTTAGGATTTGGAAACTAATGCCTAGCTTTATTTTAATCTACATATTACATTCAAAGTGGACCTCCTTTAAGGGATGAACCCAAAGAATCCCTACCCTTATGTCGCTTAGGTCTCAAAGTGTTTTAGGTTAGTGTATGGAATATAGTTTGCCTCTTTTCATTATAAACCTTTTAAAAGTGAGTTACCAATTTCTTAAGGAGAAATATATATTTATTTGCCCAGGGTGAAGATTGGCTTTGCCTCCTAATTTCTCAAATCATACCCCAATATTTAACTTTGTGTTTTGGCTTGGTTTATGATTATGTTTAGGTCATCTACCTTCATGGGTTGTGACTTGTGTTTGGATTGGCTAGCTAGCTAAGTGGCTTATGTTTGGGTAAGTTGCTTGAATAGGGCTAAGGTTGGTGTTTAGATTGAATGCTTGACCAAGTGGTTTATGCTTGGTTTGAATAGGCCAAAGGACTTGTGTTCATGTTGAATGGGCTAAGGGGCTCATGTCGGCCTCCTGAATAGGTTGAAAGGCCTTGTGTAGGTTGGAAGCTAAGTGTTTAGGCTGGTTACTTGAGTGGGCTAAAGGCTTAGGCTTACGTTGGCTCCTTAAGCCCATGAGGACTTATAGTCGTTAGCAACCTATCAATTTTATTTTTCTTAATTTTTGTTTCTTTTTTTTTTTTTTTTTGAGAGAGAGAGAGAGAGAGAAAGCTAAAGTTTTATCTTACAAAAAACAAGAAAAATATTTACAAATAAGGATGGTGATTTTTAGGATTCTAGTTTAAAAGATTATGGATTTTATTTACATTTTCCTAAATGAGAAGGAATAATGGTTAGATAAATGTTCGTTGAAGGACTATTTACAAAGATGGGAATGTTAAAGAATGAGGAATAATGAACTAAAGAGAACTTTATTATTTTGAAAAAAAGATCAGAATACAAAAACAAAGGTAGAGAACCTAACTTTTATTTAGGAACTTGATGTTTATTCTCGGTTCTTTAGATTGTGAATTGGAACTTGCCTTACATTAAGTCTCGTATACGAGCCTTAAGGTCTTCTATCATTTCATAGGTATCCCCAATGATTTATGCTAGAAGAGACCTTAAGGCCCAGTTGTGAGCTTCAAAACACTCTAACTTTTCTTTTAGATAGGTGATCTCATTCCTTAACATTTGCTCACGAATCCTAGATATGTCCTGTAGCTTATCATTCCCCTGATTGTTGGCTTGGTTGTCTACACACATTTTATGGACAAAAATCAATCAACAATGCAACAAAAGAAAGCACGTGGGAATATGCAAATGGTAAGATCATTTGGGTTAATGCATTACTTCTTAAGTTGCAACCCTACTGTTGTTTTAAAAAATTTGATTGCATTAAAACTCTTAAACATTTAGTAAGGTTGCAATTCTTAAGAGTAGTGTATTAACTCAAGCTCGAAGGGGGTTATATACAATTAGAGTGGGTTCTAAAAAATCCTTAAGCTTTGTGACCTCACTTGTTTTTAGAAAAAACTTTCATTGGTCACAATGAGCTTAAGTGAGGTGACCTAATCAATCCTAAATAGTGGCTACACCATTAAGCCTAGAGTCTACATAATGGCCCCCCTTTTAGGGTGTCTTAAGATGGCCTAGGTTTGACCGCATCTACCTAGCATCTTTGATGCAATGAATAATCTCCCATGTCTCGATGTATGTTATATGCAAAATAACTATGGTAATCAAAGCAAAGTATATACACTAATAAACAAATAGATAAATAACATAGGTATTTGAAAGGTAATTTTAATTTTGGAAAGTATTTTAAGTGGTTAGCCCTTTTAACGGTCCCTAGTGGAGTCACTAAGTTGTCGAGCCTAGTTTTTTCCTCCCAGTTCTTTTTAAATTAATCTTCTTTAAAATGACCAGTATCAAATCCTAGCCGCTTAATACTGACCATCGACTAGGGTTTTAGACAAACTGGTTTTTACTTTGAAAATATATTGGAGTCGCCACCCAACTAAAGTTGGGAAAAAAGAGTTAAGTTATAATCAATTGGGTGGATTGGTTATAACTTAGTTACTAGTTTATTGATTAAACCAATTTTATAAAAATGGTTTTAGAAATTGGCGATCTGAATCCAGGGGCTATCCTATTAAATCTTAAACGAGTACCACTTTTTAACTTTCCAATTTAAAATTTCCTTTTCAATAATACCATTTTTAATTTCCAAATGACTAATCATATTACAAATGACTAATTAATTTACATAAATATTTACAAAAATGGAAAAAATAAAAAAAAATCTATATTTTAAGTCACCCCATACTTACATACAAGTATCTCCGTACTCACTATTCGGGATTAGACTTCCGTAGTTAATTTTTTAGGAAAAAACATTAGCGGGTTGAGTTGATTTTAGTTCATAAAAAAAGATCGGGTTTGTGTTATTCACCATTTTGATTTATTTAAAGAAATTTTTTGAAGGGTCTTAAATTAAGTTTTATTTTTGGAAACTCTAAATTACCTAAATTTAGATATAGTCCATTTATTTTTATTTTTGGAAAGTTGATTTTCTAAGTGATAACTTTATTTTTTATTATTATTATTTATTTATTTACTTTTTATTTTTATTTTATTTATTTATTTATTCCTTTTTATTATTTTTTTATTAAAACATGAAAATAAAAATGAAAATAAAGTTAAATACTTTGTCTTCTTTTCTTCCTTTTTTTTCTTTGTTTATAGTTTTTCTCATTTTTTTGGATTTTTCTTTTATTTTTAGTTATAATTACATATTGAATAAATAAAAATTTAAAAAAAAAAAGTACAACCAAAACAACAACAAAAGAGACGGTCGAATCAAGCTTAGATTTAAGTTAGTCTTAAGGCGGTCTTTGGGTTGGATGCGGAGCAAGTCGGATTCAGGTTGGTGTGCCAAATTTAGTCATCAAGAGGAGTCGTAAGGTGGTTTGATTCTAGTCACTCTGGCCACTAAAATGATTAGGAAACGTGCTTTTCATGCATTTTAAATTAGAGAATGGTTAATGGCTGCGATAGTCAAGGGCATGCAGTGGGTTGAATGGCTACTGCAAGGCTAAGTTAAGATGGAGTTAGGAATTGGTTTGTAATTCTCATTGCTACATAAAGTGGATGGATGAGTTAAATGTTATGTGTTAGGCATATGATTGGGCTTGAGTTTGATCAGCAAGAGTTACAGTTCGCCGATCCATGGATGTCACAGGCAATAGGCGTGTTGTTCGTGTTTGGGGGGTCAATATGCGGTCATGTGTGAAGGGAGCATCACGTACGGTGTGGATTGTATGGGGATTTGCGTGGTTTGGTAAGAGAAAGAGGGAGTGGACTGTGTTGTGTTTGTGAGTGATGTACCCAAGAGCTCCTTGCCTACGTACGTCTGTGTTTTCTTTTTTGGTTGAAGTCAGCAAGAGAGTTTGTTGAGAGAGAGAAACAAAATTTGTTGTTTAGACCAATCACAAAATGCTATATGTCATAATCAAACATGTGGCCTAATGTAACAACGCATAGAGTTTCAAAAAGAAAAGGATAAAATGACATCTTTATACATCTAATGATTCTTGAACCCCTAATCTCCAAGTTAACTTAATACATATGTATAAGTACTTATCCATTAAGTCATTGGCTTTTGTCTTGTTAATATGTGTAATTAAATTGGATACATAAACAAAGTCAGCCTGGGTAAGATTTAAATCTAAGTTTAGGCCAAACGGTCTCCCCTTTATTTAAAAAATCTATTCTATTAAACTATCTAAATAAAAATTGTTATTTTCTAAATTCCTTAAATCTTCTATTTTTTCAATTTTTCCTATTTTTTGTAACTTTTCAATTTTTCTAAATTTTTGCATTTTTTCTTATTTTTTTGTGCTTTTTTCTATTTTCCTATCTTTTGTATTTTTCTAAATTTCTTTTTTTTTTTATTTTCTTTCATTTTATATTTTTTTTTTTGTATTTTACCTAATTTGGGACCCCTTATCCTATTGAAATGGAATAAAATAAAATAAAATAGGTAAAAATTAAGTGTCTACAGTTCGACACTTAATCCAAAAATCTTCAATTTTGATGGAAATTAATGACAAGAGGTCTATAACCAAATAATACAACTATGGTCTTCATTGGATTTTATTTCCTACTTGAAATTCCTTTTGCTCCAAATCCTTAATTGATGATTCCCTTCAAACGAACTTCAAAATTTGATAAAATCACTACAAAATCCATTGAATGCTTCCAAAGTCTCTGAAAATGAGATTTAAACAAATTAAACTCCAAATTGTCATAGAATTAACTAAATTAACATCTAAAATTGCACAAAACTACTCTAAAATATGTATGCTAATTATGCATTATCAAATTCCCCTACACTTATCCCTTTTAATTATTTAGTAATTGTCATCGACAAAGCACCATGCCCTTCTAGGAGACTGAAGCTAATCCCTAGCAACTTTAATTAAATTTCATTTTACAATTGGCATTAGGAATGACTTTTGCTCTTCTAGGGGACCAAGATCTATCCTTACCAATTTTTAACAATTCTTTTCTTAATTCAATTATCCAAATAGTACCTCAAATGACTTTGATTTTTCAAATGACTTTCAAAGGACAAATCTCCTTTGTTCATGCAATCCAAAAATTTTGAGAAAGTGACATAGATAACTATCATCTAAAGTATAACTCATTAATATCCTTCCTATCCTGAGTATAAGTCTAAGTTTAAGCAATAGGAAACTTTAAACTATAGGGATTTAATTATTTAAATTCAACAAATTGTACTAAATTCAAAATAAATTAGGGGCAAATTTGAAAAAAATTTTGCTGCTTGCTTATATATATAAGGGTGTAGATTTCCAAAATTTATATTTCAAAAACTCATAAACTTAAGTGTTTATATTTTAATCAATTCATTCACATACATATCCTATCCTTCCCTTACCCCTACCTTCTAACACTTAAGTTTTATATTATCTTCAATGTACAAAATATAGCAATAAGAACACCCAAAAATTAATAGGGAAAAATAAAAGAAAAAGAATAAGGGAAACTAAAATTTCCCCAATTTAAGCTTTGATAGTAAATTTTGGAGTTGCTATGCCACAACATTCCTTTTCAAAACTAAATTGATATAAGCCTTGTAAAATAAAAGAAGAACACAAAGCAAAGAAAAGTAAAAGTGATAAATATAAAATTAAAAAGTTAAAACCTAAAACTAAAATTACTTCACCTGCAAACAAGAGAAAGTCTATCAAAAAGTAGCATAAAATAAATATGACATATTTTGTTAACTACAATATTTATTAAAAATAAGAAAATCAAGTTAGCAAATAAATCATTAAAGCACATCTCATAACTTCTCTCTACTTCTTGATCTCTTAGCATGTTTCTTAAAAAAAATAAAAAAAAAAAGAAAGAAAAAAGAGGAAAGCTACGAGTTCATATCCCGTAGACATCTCCTTTACACTTAATTTGTAATAGTTAATAAGACAATGCACATGTGTGAAAAGTCAATTAAAACTTAAAACATAGCACTAGACGAAGCATGATTAGAAACTAAATCAATTTCAACCAATCACGACATCAAAACAAGTAATCAATTAGTTTATAGTTTCATAGTCCTAATATGTCAAAACAACATGAATTAAGTTAAGTTTAATTGCTAAATATCAAATTGCACTAATTTGACTAATCTAGCTAATTAATTTCTTAACTACATCATATTGCAAAAAGAAACAACAACTTTTTTTTTTTTAATGAAGAAACACTCCAAAGAGTACAAAATTCATTAAAAAAAATTTAAGACTATGAAAACAAAAATATATAAATGTTATGGTAAAATTTATGTCTTTACTACTTGCATTCAATAAAATAAATAATCGCTTGTATCCATGGATGGCATCAAGAAATAAAAAAAAAAAAAATTCCATATTCATGGCATGCCAAGAATTAAATCTATTTTTGCAATTGCAAATCCTAAAAATGAGGGTAAAGAGGAGAAACAAATATAGATGGAAGAATAGATGAAAAGAAAATTAAGAAAAATAAAGTGAGTGAGAATACTTGATTTTTAAAATAATAAAACTATTAAAAGCTCGAGAATCTAAAGGAAGCTCCTCATAAATTTTCTTTGCATCCTGCAAAAGATTATTCCAACAATGCATCGAAAAAAATTGATTTCAAGTTGCTAACTTCAAAATAATGCAAGTGGATTATTTATTTTAATAAAAAAAAAATATAAACCAAATAAACTAAAATTTCATAGAAACTAAGAAAATTCAATTAAATTATATCCACTATGATCCCATGGGAAGATGTCCCTTCCTACAATACTAAAGAAAATGGGGGAAGCTCTTTTCTCATCAACCAATAGCTCTTTCTCAGCTCAGTTCCCCCAAGATTACCCATGATGGGTTTAGAAAGAGGAGAAGTGTTTGTACAAAGTGCTTACTCAAATTCAATAATATGTCCTAGAAGTTTCAAGTACTCTATCCAAGGTTCTACTTCTCTTGCAAAAGATTCATAATTAGAAAATGAAGAGTGTAAACACCCCATTTTTGCTCCCCATTCTTTATTTTTTAAAAAAAAAATAAGAATTGGGTAAATGGTCCTAATTTAGGAAAAACCACGAAAATAAAAAAGAATTAGAAAAATTCAAAAAAATAGAAAATTTAAGAAAAAAATAAGAAATTTGGAAAAAGTGCAAAAAAAGGGAAAATTTAAGAGATTATAAAGAAATTTAGAAAAGATACAAAAAAATAGAAAAATTTAAAAAGTCACAAAATATAATTTTTTCTTTTTTTGAAAATTTAGGAAGCATAGATAAATAATAATTTTAGATAGTATAATAAAATAGATTTTTAATTTAAATCAAGCTTAAAAGAAGAGCTAGTAGGCTTTGACTTAGATTTAAATATAGTCCAAGTTGATGTTGTTTATATGTGCAATTGCACATATAAACAAGGTACAGATTAATGGCCTAACGAATAAGTATTTGAATATGGCATTGGGTTTAACTTAAGGTCTTAGGTTTGAAACTCACAAAAGGCATAACAAGCCTTTTTATTTTTTCTCTTGACTCCCATCTACTACGTGTTGCAATTTGATTTGAGTACATATATGCTGCGACACATGGTAAGCAATCATTGCACCATGCAGCTAACATGGACCATACGTAATGCTACATCAGCATTTGTTTCCCTTCATTCTTTCCCTTTCCCTCCTTTTCCCCAACAAAACCAATCCACACCCCCTACTTTCTCCTCATTTCTTATGTGATTTCCATTTATAAATACGCCATTTTATGGAAAATTCCTATTCTCCACATAGTTTACTATGAATTGAATCCAAAAATAGGGTTAGATTCATTCACTTACTCGTTCAAATCAGGAGTTGAAAAATGGAAAAATGAGGAAATCTAGCATTCATCATTATTTCATTTTTCATTTACGACCCCGACTACATATACAAATTCGACACCATATCTCTCTTTGACAGATATCTCCCTTTCTCTCCTGAACCTAACTTTTTAGTCACTATGGCATGCCTTATCTTCCTTCTTTACCACTCCTCGTACCCTCTACAGCACCACTTTCGATCTCCTCCTCTCATCATCGCTCAACCGAAAACACAATACTCGCCTAAATATTAATCAAATCCTTTATAGCAACCTACGGTGTACCGGATGCTAGTGGTTAACAACCACCGCATACTATAGCCACTAACCACTCCATCGTTACCCCCTTACACTAAGCTGCTCATCTTTACACCGACTAAATAATACACATACCACAACTAATGACCCTCTCTCACGCAAACACAAAACACAACCTATAGCAAGCCAACACATAAAGCTGCTTCACCTACCATTCTAGTAACATCTAACACTGTCGCATACCCATCCTCGTGTAAGACCACACATATGTCTAACCACAACAGCGAATAGCATCTAGACTCGAACACCCTACTACTCAGTTCTAACCTATCATATGCCTACTCACTGTCGCACTCTTCCTTATGCAACCACAATCGCAGTGACACCTAACACCAAATCTAACTAGACAACCACTCTCTTATGTATACATCACACCAAATCAGATCCTTCTCTTGACCCATCTACCATATACGAAACATACAATGACCAACTCATACACTATCGCACCTTCTCTTTTAACCCAATACCATTACCATACATGTCAACCACCACCACAACCTTAACCAAAAGTCCCAGTACCCTTGTGACCACTTCTAAACTTTGTATCACATTCTCTACACCTACCATTTCCAATAGAATATGCATGAGGATGAAGTCCTCCTCTTGATTCATTGTTTGGAACTGCTTAAAGTACCTTAGATCATTCGTTGCCTTGACCTCTCTCTCTTGACCATGTATGTGTGTGGTACGTGATTAGGTCGGGTGACCCGAGTTCGATCTAGTAACCTGCCGACTTGCACTCCAGCTACTTAACCTTCGCTACTATTTAAGTCTGACCTTGTCTTATTTTTTTTTTTTAATATATATTTATTCTTGTACTTTGTTGAGTTTAAAAAGAAAAAGAAAAAGAAAGGGAAAAAGAAAGGGAAAAAGAAAAGAAAAGAAAAAAGTGGGGGGGGTAAGGGGGAGGGTTAAGGGTTGGGGGGGAAGGCCTAGTTTTATTTTATTTATTTATTCTTACATTTTAGTAAAAAAATTAATAAAAGAAAGTAAAATAATAAGGTAAAAAAATAAAATAAAAAAGTTATCACCTAGAAAAACCTATTTTTCCAAAATAAAAATTTCTCAATCCTTTTTTTTTTTAAATTAGGACATTTTAGAAATTTCCAAAAAAATAAAAATATTGATTTAGGACCCTTCCATAGATAAACAAAACAAAACTGCTAATAATGTAAACTTGACCGTTTTCTTAAAGTAAAAACAACTAACAGACTAATATTTTCTAAAAGGACTACGGAAGTTTGATTCCGAATAGTGGGTACATAAGTACTCATATGTAAAGGGCGACTTAAAATATGAAAGAATTTATTTTCCCCACTTTAGTAGATAATTCTTTAAATTCTTCTTTTATAAATAGATATAATTTAAGTTATCGCTTATAAATAGACATTATAGGAAGGGTATTATTGAAAAGTGAATTTAAATTTGGGATGTAAAAGTGTACTTGTTTAGGGTTTAATAAGATAACTCCTAGATTAAGATCTCTAATTTTAAATATGTTTTAAAAATTAGTTTTTATTGAAAGATTGATAACTAAGTTATAACCAATCTACCTAATTGGTTATAACTTAACTCTTTTTCTCGACTTTAGTCGGTTTATGGCTTTGTACTTTTTTTAAAAGTAAAACCAATTTTTTTTAACTCTTAGTCGAGGACTAATATTAAATTGGATAGGGTTTAATATTAATCGAGTTAAAGACAATATTAAAAATTGGGAGAAAAATTAGGCTTGACAGCTTAGTGACTCCTTTGAGAACGTCAAGAGAGTTAGCCGCTTAAAAACTTTTCGAAATTAAAATTGTTTTTCAAAATACCCATGTTATTTATTTATTTATTTGTTTCTAACTTCATGTATATACTTTGTTTTGATTATTATATTTATTTTGCATAAAATATGCATTGGGACATGAGGGGTCATTTGTTACATCAAAGATGCAAGGTAGATGCTATCAAACCTAAGCTATCTTAAGACCCTAAGAGGGAAGCCATTGTGTAAGCTCTAGGTATAGTAGTGTAACCAGTACTTGTAGTTGATTAGGCTACCCCACTTAAGTTTAATGTAACCAATGAAAGTATTTTCTAAAAACATGTGAGGTTACAAAGCATAAGGACCTTTTAGAAGCTACCTTAATTGTATATACTCCCCTTCAAGCTTGAGTTAATACATTACTCTTAAGAATTGCAACCCTACTAATTGTTCAAGAGTTTTAATGTAATCAAGTTTTTGAAAATAATAGTAAGGTTGCAACTTAAGGAGTAATGTATTAACCCAAACGATCCTAACATCTACATATTTCCACATACTTTCTTTTATTGCATTGATAACTAATTCTTGTCCATAAAATGTATAGACCTATAATGGTAGATAATCAAGCAAATAATCAGGGGAATGATAGGTTGTAGGACATCTCTAGGATTCGTAAGCAACTGTTGAAAGATAAGATTGCCTACCTGAAGGAAAAGCTCGAATGCTTTGAAGCTTACAACCGGGCCCTAAGGGTTCTTTTAAGACAGGTCATTGGGGAAACTTATGAAATGCTGGAAGACCTTAAGGCTCGTCTACAAGACTTAGTTTAGGGTTTTTTCAATTAGGAGGCCTAGAATAAATGTTAAGTTCTCTTCCTTGGTTTTCTATACTTTGATTTTTGAAAATAATAAAAGTTCTCTTCAACTTATCATGCTTCATTCTTTAAAATTCCTATTTGTAAATAGGTACATCAATAATCATTCATCTAACCATTCATTCTCTCTCCCTTAGGGAAATATAAATAAATCTTATATACTTGTAAATAGAACCTTAAAAATCACCATCCTTAGATGTAAATAAATTTCTCGGTTTCTGTAAAATAAAACTTTATATTTCTCTCTCTCCAAAAAAAAAATAAAAAAAGAAGAAGAAAGAAAAAAAGAAACGAAAATTGAAAAACTGAAAATGAAAAGAAAAGTTGCTGACATTATAAATCTTTATGGGCTCAAGGAGCTAACCTAAGTTCAAGCCTTTGGCCCACTCAAGTAGCTATCCCAAACACTTTGCTTCCAACCCATACAAGGCCCTTCGACCTAATAGGGAATCTAACACGAGCTCCTTAGCCCATTTAACACAAACACTAGCCTCCTGGCCCATTCAATACACACACTAGCCTCTTGGCCCATTCAATCTAAACACCAACCTTAGGTCCATTTAGGCAACCTACCCAAACACAAGCTACTTGGCCCATTAAGGTAGCCAATCTGAACATAAACCATAGCCTATCAAGGTAGTTGACCTAAACACAATCCTTAGCCCATAAAGGTAACCAAGCTAAGCTAAAACCCCTGATCTATTTAAAAAGCCAAGCTCAATCATGAACCAAGCAAAAACATGAAGTCAAATATTAGGGCATGTTTTGAGAAACTAGGGGACAAAGTCAATCTCTAGCACAACCCAAATAAAAAAATAGACTCTTCCTTAAGGAATTGGTAACTTGCTTTTAAAGAAAAAGGTTTAGAATGAAAAGAGGTAAACTATATCCCATGCACTATTCCTAAACACTTTGAGAGTTGAGTAACATAATGGTGATGATACTTTAGACTCTTTCCTTTAAGGAGGTCCACTTTGAATGTAATATGTAGATTAATATGAAGTTAGGCATTTATTCTCAAATCCTAAACACAATTATCCCTTGTTAGCCTTGTTAGACCAATTTGGACAATTTTCAAATTTAAACTCTGTTAAAAACCACCCTACAATGAGGCAATTCGGAGGTTAGGGTCGTTGATTAGGAGATAAGGATAAAATTGGTTTATGCTACTTTAGTAAGATCAAATTCAAAGACAACTTTTATTTTTTATAAGTTATTTTTCTTTTTGAAATGAAGAAGAGCCAATTCCTTTTCAAATACCTCAAGCTTATACATACCTCACCTAAGCCTATACATTAGAAATCTATGGATTTAGGGCCTTGAATCACTTAAAATGAAAAATCTTAGCAATGGAGACAATTACTCTTAGGTTCAAAAGAAAAGAGAGAACAACAAGACATAATGAGGCAAAGTAATTAAAAAGAGAGAAAGAAACAATAATAATAAGAAAAAGAAAGAAGAAGAAAGAAGGTTGGAAAATTGGGCCCAATTGTAAGTTAAAAGCCCCAAGAGATATATTACATCTTAGTAGGGGCGGTAAAATTGAATCAAAAGGTTGGGAATGAGGGCCCAAATAGCCCTAAAGATGTAAGGCCTTAAATCATCCTAGCCCAAAAACCCAAAATCTCTATATCCGATAAACCTTAGGAAAACAGTAGTTGAACCTTAAGTCAAGTCCAAGTGTCCTAAACTGTACAATAAGTCGATATGGCTAGTAACAATAAAAAAATTATGAAGTTTAAAAAATCAAATATAATACCGATAACAAAACTCTAGGAATTGATCGAAACTCTAAATCGCATACTAAAACCCTAAAACTGCTTTACGCATCATTAATCAAAATTGAACTTGAAATTGTTCGAAACCCTAAAATTATAAATATAAACTTATAAAATAGTTAAATATTACTCAACAGTGATAAAATTATAGTTGATTGCAATTTTCGACTAAATCGCCTATTCACACGAAATTTTAACAAAATCGCTACAATAACTTGTAAAAATTTTAATTGTACCGGGTACCAATTAAATTAATAAATTGTCACAAAAATTTTAAAATTAATTTACGATGAGAATTATTATAATTTATATGTTTTGAAAAATTACATATATTTATTATTAATTTTTATTTTACTTCTCATTCTTTTTCAATTTATCTCTTTTCTTCCTTTCCTTTCTTTCTCCATTGCTATGTCCTGCAAAACCAAAACAAAAATCAGCAAAATGAAATCTAAACCAACAGCCCATGTGAGGAATTGCATTTGCCATGTGTTGAGTTATAATTAAATTGTCGATCTTCATTAATTCACAAGATTAGGATAAGATTTATTTATTTATTTATTTTATTTTCCTAAACTTGCTAACCACCGTATATAAAAGCAAGAAACAAAGTCTGGAATTTTTTTTTAAATCGAAAAACTGGAAGCAAAATTGTGAGGGAAAGAAGGAGAAAGAAGGAAGAAAAAGAAGAAGAAAAGAAGAAGGAAAAGAAGAAGAAAAGAAATTAAATTAATAGGTAAGTAAATTATTTTAGTATAGATGTATATTATATAGTATACCCATGTATAAATATAGTATTTGTATGGTATTTTTCTATATATAACATTACTAATACATGTCTATGTGTATAAATACTTAGATTTAATTAAATATGTATGTATAAGGTTATGTATCTATACATGTATGTATATAGGTATATTATATGGAAGAGTATGTATTATGTATTTTTTTTAGAATACATATAATTAGTATTAAGTATTTTTATTAAATAACTATAGTAAAAATATATATATATAGGTGTAACCGTAAAGTATACATATATTGATGTGTATGTGTATAAATAATTTTTGTATATATATATATATATAAAATACGTAGCCGTATAGTATATATGTAGTGGTATATCTCTATAAGTAGTTATATACTCTTAAATACAAAATTTACATATGACGTATATATGTATATATATATATATATATATATAATATAGAGTACATGTATGGTGGTATACGACATATACCGTATAATACATATATAATATCTAGTATACATATTTTACAACAAATACTATATAAATATATATATACCGAATATATATGTATGTATTTATATTTATGTACATATGTAAGACTTATGTATATAAATACAAATACATGAATACATAAATATGTATATAAGAGTATGTTTATTTTCAATAGATACATATACATATATAAGGCGTATAATGTATATATATATATATATATATAAGTAGTATACCGAATATATATTAGCATATGTGATATATAATATTTACTAAATTCATGAATACGTAAGGTGTAGATATATATGTATATATATTACCATAATTAAGGATTTTTTTCAATAAAATAAATTATAAAATATATTATAAGTATATGAATATATATATATGTATAATTGTGAAGTACATAAATAATAAGAAAATGAGAAGTAATAAAAATAATAAAGGTCATAATAATAATAATAATCATAATAAAGTTAAAAATCTCAAAAATAGGAAAATATGCTCAAAATAATAAAAATATCAAAGATATGATTTAAATAATTATTAAATCATAAATATGTTAAGAAAAAACGAAAATTAATATTTTATAATTTTTTAAACTTAAATAATAATTTTCGTGATATTTTTATATCACAATTTAAACTACGAGTTACAACGTCTAAAACGGACCTCGTTATAAAAAAATACACTCGAAAACGATCAAAATGAACTATAAGTTCATAATGATCCAAGCTAAAACGAAAAAATTACACACAATTCGATAAAAAGCTCGAATCGATAATTTCACGTAACTAAGTGAAATAAACTTTACAAATTATGATACTAATTAGCTTTAAATTCTCAAACTTATAAATTTCTCTTATTCTCAAGTGATTTTGATATCAACCGTAAATTGCCCCCAGACTACTACGACCTTTGAGCTAGCCATGACTGAGTGAGTTTTTTTTTCTAATGATTCCATACTTGTTTGTGCTTATAGTTAATGAATATAAATTGTGAATTATAAATGAATGTGTATGGAGTTGGGTTATGCTTATGCATGATAAATGTCGTTGATGGTGAATTTATTTTAAATTTCAATAATATAATGATTGTTGCATAGTAGATTCACTAGAATTGATTGTTTGTGACTTGGAATGATTACTAAATAAATAAGACTTAACTTTATTCGACTAGAAAAAAGAAAAAGTTAACTTGGATCATGCATAAATCATGCACTGCATAACTAATTCCGGCAGTCACATTACACGAAGATAGCGAGAGACCATATGTGGGTTGATTATTGATTGTTATTGATTTCATACAGTGCACACGTATGATATGACCTTACCCCGGCCCACGAAATCACTAGGCGTTAGAGGCGCCAACCGCCTAGCTAAGGGTCAAGTCTAGAGGCCTTTGTTTAAGGGTATGTGAGGGTTGTGTGAACTTACTCACAATCATATGTAGAACTCATTTTGATAAGGTTAGTAATAAATATACCATTACATTTTAAATACGAAATGTGGACTTTCATTATGAAATAAGTTCTAATATGATACCCAGATCTGACTGTACCAATGAATCTCTAACCCTGACTTCGGAGGGCATTAAATCTAAGTTGCATGCAGTACCTAATCACCTGCATGTATTTGTTTGGCATACTGTTTGTCATGCATTCATTTGGTTGAACTTAATTGTTGTATAACTTGTTTGTTGTATGGTTGAGGGAAATTATTTTACTAAGTTAGTTAGCTTATACCCTTGTAGTCTTCTTTCGTAGACTGACCTTTTTGTGGAGTCGGGTTGTCGCATGCTCAAGGCTAGTTTACTACGCGGGGTCAATATAGGAGCTAGATGAAAACGAAGAGTACTTTTGATAATTATAGATCTGAATATGTAATTATTATATTAGTTTAACTTAAGACATGTTTCAAACTTTATAGTTGTAAGCTTTAATAAGAATAGACCATGTGTTATGCTTTTAATATTATTATTATTATTTGTCATGAAACGATATTGCTTAAGCTTGCGTACTCTTAGTAGTTAGTAGTGGCTATAGCCTTGTGTATCATATAAAAGGGTCGTCGATTGAAAGGGAATTCAATCTGCAATCCTTTATACGGTATATGGCGACTGCCACGACTAGCCCCCTTGGGTCGTGACATATCCACTCTAAAGTCTCTCTTACTTATATTGAATCACATAAGGCCTTCCTACCCACAATACTACCCTTACACAGTAAAAGCTCTTTCAATCTTAAAAGTTAATCCATCTTTAACAAAAATTGTTTTTGAAACTGGGGTAAGCATACTTTTAATTTTTACTAATGGTTCTTGATCTGTACACCTAAGTTAAATAAAAGTATTTCTTTCAAAATAAGTCTTCTCATCAGCCCTTTTTGAAACCCTTTCACCAAAGGCCTAAATTCATAATATTAAACCAAGAAAGACCTAATGGATTGATCAAGGCTTGTCACTTACCAAATGGACTATAATTTTGGGACAGTAGTCAAGAGTGAAATCTAGACCAAAAGTTAGCAAGGAAGTCCTCTTCGACTAAACTAATCATGAGTTACCTTTTTCATTAGGAAATGAATGTTTAAAATCACAAAATACCATAATAAAGCCTTAGGGTTAGGAGCATTAAGAAACCCCACATGATTACTAAGGAAAGGGGTGGTTATAAACTTGTTCCTTAAATAAGAATTTATACCTATTGTCAAACTTTTGAAAAAGAGACAAGAAAGAAAAAGAAAGAAGAGAGGAGAGAGAAAGTAAAGGTTTATCACAAGATTTTTATCTAATCTATGTCAGCTCGAGTTGCCAAGCTTTTAATTCACGTCATTCATTTTCTTTTCAAGGTGGTCACATTTTTTAAATTGACCATAGTAGTCTAGATTATTCTTCCCTAATTGCAATTTTTATTGTCTTTTAACTCTTTTTCAAATTAGGGGGCCTATCCATAATACCTTTTTCATAAACGGTTTTTTTTCCAACAATTTCCTTGTAAATATTTTTTTGAGTTAAGAAGTTTTTCAAATTAGTTACTTTACTTCTTCAATCCTTTATCAACTTTTCTTAAGATTCAAGTTAGCTCTTAGAGCCTCGTCCCTTCTTTCTTTTAATCTTTTTTAGGGTATTAGTTAGCTCTTATAGCACTAACCCTTCTTCTATTCCTTATAGGGCTCTAGCTAGCCTTTAGGGTAATGTCCTATCTTTTATTTTTAAGGTTCCACCCAGCTCTTAGAGCACTAACCCACTTTTTTATTCTTTTCTTAAGGTTCAAGCTAGCTTTTAAAGCGCTATCCCTTCTTTCTTTTAATCTTTTTTAGGGTGCTAGCTAGTTCTTAGAGAGCTAACCCCTCTTTTACTCTTTTTAAGGTTTTAGCCCGCCTTTAGGGTATTGTCCCATCTTCCATTTTTAGGGTTCTAGCTAGCTCTTAGAGTACTGACCCCTCTTTTATTCTTTTTAAGAGCTTAGCTAGCTTTTAAGATGCTGTCTTGTCTTTCATTTTTAGGGTTTTAGCTAGCTCTTAGAGCGCTGACCACTCTTTTATTCTTTCTAAGGTATTAGCTAGCTCTTAGAGTACTGACCTCTCTTTTATTCTTTTTAAGGTCCTAGCCAGCCTTTAAGGCGTTGTCTCGTCTTTCATTTTTAAGATTCTAGCTAGCTCCTAGAGCACTAACCCCTCTTTTATTCTTTTTAAGGTTTTAAGCCAACCTTTAGGGCATTTCTCTTTACCAAGTTTTTAGCGGGCACTTCCCATACCAAGTTCTTTTGGTGAGCCCATAAAGGCACTTATCTTCACCAATTGCTCTTGAGTAACTTCATAGGGCTCTTCCTTTCATCATTAATTCCTGTTAGCAAGCCTATAAGGTGCTTTTTCAATTCTAGCTTATGATTGCTAGTCGCCTAAAGACGTTCCTACCTAGGATAGTCAGCTTTGAGGAGCACTTCTATTTTTTTCTTGAATCAATTCCAAGTAAGGGTTGCTAGTTCCCTAAAGACACTCCTACCTAAGTTAGTTAGCTTAGTAGGGCACTATCAGGTTTCAATTTAAGGTCTTAGCCAGCTCAAAAAGTGCTTCACCCGTTTACATAAGATAGTCAGCTCAAAGGAGTACGTCTAGGTTTTCCTCGAATTGATTCCAAGTAAGGGTTACTAGTCATTGAGAGATGCTACTACCTAGGTTAGTTTGCTTAATAGGGCACTACCAGGTTTCAATTTAGGGTCTTAGCTAACTTAAGGAGCACTTCACCCATTCACATAAGATAATCAGCTTAGAGGAGCACTTTTAGGTTTTTCTCGAATCAATTCAATGTAAGGGTTACTAGTCCTTAAGAGATACTCCTGCTTAGGTTAGTTAGCTAGATGGGGCACTACCAAGTTTCAATTTAGGGTCTTGATAAGGGTAAATTACTCTACACTTTCAAGACACATTTGGGCATAAATTGACTATAATTGTGTTCATTTCTTACGTTCTTAGTACTTAATTGTGTAATATATTGATTTCAAATAAATTAAGAGCAAGGAAATGAAGTTTACACAAGAACAATGAATTTTAAGGCAATTACAGCCATAAGGAGAAGAAAACCTTGAAGTAAAACTAAGATGTACTCCATTATGGGCATAAGAATGGAAGATTGGAATGGTTAGCACTAATCCATCGTAAGTGTGATTGTGGAAAATCTATTAATCCCCTTATCAATTATGACCACTAATGCTTATCAGGAAGATGATTACTTCCTTAATCATGGGCATGATTAGAGGTAATAAAGCGATGAGGAGTTCATGTCTGTAGTTACAGCCGTGATTAGTGTAGATTCTTGTTTTCTAAGACTATCACTCCTTGAGTCATAGGTGTGATAGGAGTAGACATGAGTATTCCTCTTTAACTTTTTCACACAAATCAGTATGTGGAACATGTCTTAACATTAGGTGGTGTTTTGAAGTGATATAACCTAAGTCCTTTGACGAGTCAAGTATCAATATACTGTAACTTTTAGACAAAAGAGGAATGACATTAGAACCAACATCATCAAGAAACACAACAAATCATCATAATCCATTAAATTTCTTATTCGTGTTCTTAGTGTGGTTGTACCGTAATGTGAGTTTATGTAATATTCTTTAATAAATTCGAGAGAATTGTGAAGAGTCCAACATCTGCATATCAAGATTCTTCAAGTTAATAAAAAGGGGTTTCCTTCTTATCTCTTCTTCTATCTATGTTATGTTTTATGTTATTTTCCTTATTTCTCTATGTTCGTTATTTGTCTATCATGTGTAAGTGATAAATTAGGGTTTACAAAGTCATTTGAACATGAATATATGTTGATATTTTGTTATTTCTAATAATTACGAATTTTTAGTGATTAAAACTTCATATAAGTTGAGATAGTATAGGGCATGACACAATCTTACAGTAGATCTCAATGGAATACATTGAGAAACGATTCCATTGAGTAGATCTTAGCCGCTAAAATGAACTAGTCCTACTAATATAGATTTTTTTAGGAAGTTCGCTACATGTTTTATGGAATTTAAGGATTTAGTAAACTTTTCATGCAATCTTGACTTTTCCATTCTTTTAGAAGAGATTCTAAGGAATGCAATCGGGATTAGAATTGAGTAATTCTAAGAAGAATACTCATGAATAGAGAATTCCTATAGATGAGTAATTATTAAGATAGATAGTTTATAATTCATGTAAATATGATGAAGTAAACTTGTTCTGTAATTTGTTGTTTTCATGTTATAATCTTGTTTATTGTGTTTTCTTGGTGTGATAGTAGATTAGTACAGTTTAGTTGTAGAAATTAATTAAATTACTTTGTTGATCATTCGATTTGCTAGTTAATAGGAAAAATAATAGGTATTAGTGCTTGAATCTGGTCTTAGCTACCTTAAGAAGTGCTTTACCCATTCACCTACAATAGTCAACTTAGAGGAGCACTTTTAGGTTTTTCATGAAATAATTCCAAGTTAAGGGTTGCTAGTCCCCTAGAAAAGCTCCCGCCTAGGTTAGTTAACTCAATAGGGCACTACTAAGTTTCAATTTAGGGTCTTAGCCAGCTCAAGGAGCACTTCACCTATTTCACTAAGGATAATTAGTTTAGAGGAGCACTTCTACGTTTTTCTCAAATCGATTCCCAGTAAGGGTTGCTTATCCTAAGGAGACACCCTCGCCTAGGTTAGTTAGCTTATTGGGGTACTACTAAGTTTCAATTTAAGGTCTTAGCCGGCTTAAAGAGTGCTTCACTCATTCACCTAGGATAGTTAACTTTGAGGAGCACTTCTAGGTTTTTCTTGAATTGATTCCAAATAAGGGTTTTAGTCCCCTAGAGATGCTACCGCCTAGGTTAGTTAGCTTAGTAGAGCACTACCAGGTTTCAATTTAAGGTCATAGCTAGCTCAAAGAGCACTTCACCTATTCACCTAGGATAGTCAACTCAAAGGAGCACTTCCAAATTTTTCTTGAATCAATTCTAAGGGTTATTAGTCCTCGAGAGACGCTCCTAACTAGGTTAGTTCACTCGATAGGCATTACCAAGTTTCAATTTAGGGCCTTAACTAACTCAATGAGTGCTTTGCCTATTCACTTAAGATAGTTAGATTAGAGGAGCACTTTTAGGTTTTTCTCAAATTGATTCTAAGAAGGGGTTACAAGTCCCCGAGAGATGCTCCTGCTTAGGTAAGTTAGCTCAATGGGGTACTACCAAGTTTCAATTTAAGGCCTTAGCCAGCTCAAGGTTCACTTTACCTATTTACCTAAGATAGTCAACTCAAAGGAGCACTTCGCTAATTCACTTAGGATAGTCAACTTAGAAGATCACTTTTAGGTTTTTCTCGAATCAATTCTAAGTAAAGATTGTTAGTTCCCAAGAGACGCCACTACCTAAGTTAGTTAGCTTGATGGGGCACTACCAGGTTTCAATTTAGGGTCTTAACCAACTCAAGGAGTGCTTCGCCCGTTCACCTAGGATAGTTAGCTTAGAGGATCAATTCTAGGTTTTTCTCGAATTGATTCTAAGTAAGGGTTGCTAGTTCTTGAGAAACGCTCCTACCTAGGTTAGTTAGCTTGATAGGGTATAGCTATGTTTTAATTTAGGGTCTTAGTTAACTTAAAGAGCACTTCGCCAGTTCACCTAGGATAATCAACTTAAAGGAGCACTTCTAGGTTTTTCTTGAATCGATTCCATGTAAGGGTTGCTAATCCTTGAGAGATGCTCCAACCTAGGTTAGTTAGCTCGATGGGGGCACTACTAGGTTTTAATTTAGGGTCTTAGCCAACTCAAGAAGCACTTCGCCCATTCACCTGGGATAGTCAGCTTAAGGGAGCACTTATAGGTTTTTCTCGAATCGATTCTATGTAAGTGCTGCTAGTCCCCAAGAGATGCTCTTACCTAGGTATGTTAGCTTGATGGGGTACTAGCAAGTTTTAATTTAGGGTCTTAGCCAGCTTAAGGAGCACTTCGCCTATTCACCTAGGATAGTCAACTCAATGGAGTACTTCTAGGTTGTTGTCAAATTGATTCCAAGTAAGGGTTACTAGTCCTTGAGAGACACTCCCGCCTAGGTTAGTTAGTTTAATGGGGTATTGCCAAGTTTTAATTTAGGGTCGTAGTCAACTTAAAGAGTGCTTTACCCGTTTACCTAAGATAGTTAGCTCAAAGAAGCACTTTTAGGTTTTTCTCAAATTGATTCCAAGTTAAGGTTGCTAGTTCCCGAGAGACACTCCTGCTTAGGTTAGTTAGCTTAGTGAGGCATTACTAGGTTTTAATTTAGTATCTTAGCCTGCTCAAGGAGAGCTTTACCTATTTCGCCTAGGTTAATCAGCTCAAAAGAGCACAACTAGGGTTTAAATTAAGGTCTTAGCCAAATCAAGGAGCGCTTTACCCATTCACTTAGCTAGTTAACTTAAAGAAGCAACTCTGAGTTTTCTACGAATCATCTCAAGTTAAGAGTCTTAGCCAGCTCAAGGAGTGCTTTACCTATTTTGCTTAGGTTACTTAGCTTAGTTGGGTACTACTAGGTTTCTCTTTATGGTTTTAGCTAACTTAAGGAGCAATTCGCTTATTTCATTTTAGTTAGTCAGCTTATAGGAGTATGATCAAGTCTTCAAAGGTCTTAACCAACTCAAGAAGCGCTTTACCTGTTTCATCTTGGTTAAAGATAAGGTAAAAAGTTCTAATTTAGGAAAAACCAAAAAAATAAGAAATTTAGAAAAATACATAAAAATATAAAATTTAAGAAAATAAAAAATTTGGAAAAAGTACAAAAAATGGAAAATTTTGGAGATTACAAAGAAATTTAGAAAAGATACAAAAATAAAATTGAAAAATTGAAAAAGTTACAAAAAACGAAAAAAAAATGTAAGAAGTATAGATAAATAATAATTTTAGATAGTATAATAAAATAGATTTTTAATTTAAATCAAGTTTAAAAGAAGGGTCGGTGGGCCTGGGCTTAAATTTGAATCTAGTCCAAACTGACCTTATCTATATGTTCAATTTAATTGCATATATAAACAAGGTATAAGCCAACGACCTAACAAATAAGTATTTAGATACGGCATTGGGTTTAACTTAAGGTCTTGGGTTTGAAACTTACAAAAGGCATAACAAGCGTTTTTATTTTTCCTCTTGACTCCCATCTGCCACGTGTCACAATCTGATTTGAGCACATGTACGTTGTGACATGTGGCAAGCAATCATTTTGTGCACAGCAAACATGGCATTCAAGTGGTGCTACATCAACATTTATTTCTGCTCGTTCTTTCCTTTTCCCTCCTTTTCTCCTATAAAACTCATCTACACCCCTTACTTTCTCCTCATTTTTTGTGCGATTTCCATTTATAAATACGCCAATTTATGGAAAATTCCTATTCTCCACATAGTCTAATATGAATTGAATCCAAAAGAAGGTCAAATTCATTCACTTGCTCATTCAGATCAAGATTTGAAAAATGGAAAAAAGAGGAAATCTAGGATTCATCATTATTTCATTTTTCATTTATGGCCCCAACCATACACATAGATTAGAGACCATCTTTCTATCTCCTAGACATCTCCTTCTCTCTCTTGAACCTGACTTTATAGTCACAATCGTAGACCTTATCTTCCTTCTCTACTACTCCCCATGCCCTCTACAACACCACTTTCAGTCTCCTTTTCTCATCACCACTCAATTGAAAACACAAACCCTACCTAAATACTGACTGAATCCCTTGTAGCAACCTAAGGTGCACCGACGCTAGTGGCTAACAACCACTGTATACTATAACCACTGTCCACTCCTCCATAACCCCCTCACACTAAGCTACTCATCCCTATAGATACCAAACAATACACACACTACAACCAAGGACCTTCTCTCATGCAAACACCACATACAATCGACAACAAGCCAACACATGAAGTTGCTTTACGACAATTGTAACAACATCTAACACTGTCGCATAGCCATCCTTGCACAACACTATACTTTTGTCTAATTACGACAGTAAATAGCATCCAGACTCGAACACCCTACCACTCAGTTCTAACCCATTGTATGCTTACTCATTGTCATACTCTTCCTTACGCAACCACCATTGCAGCAATGCCCAACACTAAACCTAACTTGACAATCGTTCTTTTACCTACAAATCACACCAAATTAGATCCCTCTCTTAACCCATCTACTACATACGAAACATACAATAGCGAACCCACACATTAGTGCACCTTCTCTTTCAACCCACTACCATTACCACATACATTAACCACCACCATCGCCTCAACTAAAAGTCTGACCACCCTTGTGACCACCACTAAATGCCATAGCATGTTCCCTGCACCTACCATTTCTAATAAAATACACATGAGGATGTATCATAACCCAAATAGTATCATTGTCATTGTAGATTGTCATGTACTACATAAACATCTACAATCAACCCCCTTATTGATCATAAGCCTTCTATATGATACATAAGCATCTTCCACTCTATGTTACCATCAGGCCCATAGAAAAGTAATATCAAGTAGGATGACTAAAATTAAAATTTAATTACAAAAGTACTAAAGTTAAAGTGTGGATTCATAGAATCCCATAACAAAAATATATTACAACGTATTCAATGTCCTACAAAAGTTTACATTAAGAAAGTCTAACTATGGAATTAACTAAATAAGTAAATATATTTATAAGTGACTATTACAAAATTCCCTCTTCGCTTCTTGAACACACAATCCCACCTTAGCATGAGACTTACCTCGAGCGTTCCTCATCTCGAATGAATGAAGAGGTGATCCTGTAACAAAAGAAATCTATTGGGGTGTAAGAGTACACTTAGTGAGTTAATCCTTCCACCATGCTATACAAACAATATAATTTAATATACAAGATATGAATGCATAAACACTTAGAATGCTAACCAATACATGCAGCAACTTAGGAACTACATGCAACTCAGAATTATGCTCCCTATAGTCGGGGTTAGAGATAATTAACTGACACAAACCATCAATCGGGTCTTAGCACCTAGGTTTTTATTCCAATTGCACCATTGTGGTCAAATCAACTCAAAACATATATTTAACATATACAAATATTTCCTTTCATACAAAAATATACTTTCCTTTTCAAGAAACAAAATTATGACAAAATCCTAAGTCTAGTGGTGTAGTGGCCCTTGTAGTCCACATCACATACCCTTAGTGGAAGTCATAAGATACGACTCTTCACTAATGGTTAGCATCCCTTGGCACCTAGTAAGCCCAATAGCTCAGGATTGAGATTCAATAATATAAATAGCATACATTTTCCTAATCCTAATAGGAGCCCCTGCTCCTGTAAACCCCTTCTCACCTTTCACGTGAGATGGCAGTTAGTATAGTTATGATGTAATCATGAGAAATGCATGATCCAGTGAATTTCTTAATCGGATATTCAATTAATTCAATTTACACGGTGATTAAACAATTTCATTCCATATAACTATATGTAACTATCATCATAACAATCCTCATTATTATCATGTTAGTAAGTCATGGCATTCAATTATAATATCATACATATGCATTTCTCATATCCTACAAGCATTGAAGTTCATTGTATAAATTTAAGTATATCTACGCTACGAGCAAAACCAAGCATTAAGTCATTGAGAATCACTCACTCAGCTATAGCGGATCAGTCGTAGTAGTCTAGGGGTAAGTTGTCTCCCATGGTCGGGTCCCTTGAACATGACAAATGTTATAAAGTTAAGAGTTTGATAAAGTTGAAAGGCTAACCTAAGATTCTTTAAGTTATACTTTTTAACTTAGTTTCATATTTTTCCCAGTTTTAGTTAAAACTTCAATCACGTATAACTTTCTCATTTTAAATCCGATTTTTATGATCTTATAGTCAATTTTTATCATTTTCGAACATACTTTAACGTGGTGAGGTTATATTTTCAAGATAAGACTTGTAAATCTATCCACTGGTCAGAACAATAGCGGTCCTCAAGTTTTTAGACTCTTTTGGGCTTAGTTTGCTTGTTAGGCTTTTTGTTATCTTAGGAAATCTTTTAGGCTTGTGCTTAAAACTTTATTATAAACTTTATACACTCTCCAAGATTAGATTTCCATCCTTGGTTTACACCCTTGGTGCTATCAACATTTTTTTAGACTCTTATGTCGATTTAAGTGGTTAAATAAGCTTATTTTTTATCTAAACTAAAGTTGATGTCTTTATTAGGCCTAGGAAGTTTAATGTAGACTTCATATGAGTCTTGAGTTTTAGGCTTTGTACACTTATCATACTTGCTCTGGTTGGTCTTTTTACTTTGTTTACTTGGTTTTATCAAATTTTTAAGTGGGTTATCTTGTAGTTCTAGATCTAGAAAGTTTGGTTCAAGGGTCTTTAACTTGTTTCATCACTTCCTTAAGTTTAAGTGTTAGATCAAGAACTTATGCTACTTATATTCTAATTCTAACTTAACTTCTTTTTCATGAGATGATTATTTAGCTTATGTACTAAGTAAAAATCATGGATCACATACTTATCATAAGTTCTACACCTTAGTTTTCATCTCAAAAAGTTAATTTCCTCATAAAAACATCATGTAATGGATTTTTCTTTACCTAAAGCTATATTTGAGCATATGTGACCACATGAAGTCAAAAATAATATCTAAATACCCTATATACTCCACACGTCCAACATGTTACTCCCTTGTTCATATACATATTTCATGATTTTTTTAACTTACAAATTTTTATTCTAAGCATTAGACATGTGTCCTTCATAGTATCAACTTAATATGCTCATTATCCATCTTCTATGTAAGAGATTCATAAGCTTACTCTTTAAAGTGGTGTAGCTATTTTATCACTTTATGTTCATTCCAATATCATCATGGAAATGTAGTCTCCTATCATGGCATACTAGAGCACTTTAATAAAGAAATAAACTTACTTATCCTTAATGCATAAAAATAAGTGGTTGTGCAACTAAGAATCCACTTTTGCTACTTGTTTTCTTTCCCTTTCTTGCAAGTTCTTTTGATAACCAAAATCTTGATGGTTGAGTTAGGTCTTGGGGATGTTCTAAGGATTCGTAAAATGGCTTTTGAAGTTGATAAAAGAAAGGTAACAAAATAGCTTTGTAATGTAAGTTGTGGGAGTAGAAGAGTGGCAGTAAGTGTAGATTTTGTAGGGTTGGTTTTTATCTTTTAGTTCGTATGTTTAAAGTGTGGAAAAGGAAGTAAAATATGAATGAAAAGAGAGAGAGATTGCTAATTGCAAAGTAAGGGAAAATGCATCCCAAAGTCACTCTTTAAAGCATCTTAACTTGTCACATAAGCCTTACTTTGTAATGATTTGATGATGTAAGCAACGAGGGGTGAATAGTAGATATGAAAGACACTTGGTTCGATAGATGGATGACAAGGCATAGCCTCCCCTAAGCCATCTTTTCCAACTGGCCATTAAGGTGTCCCTTTATGCATTGTCATGTCTTGTCACTTGTTTAAAAATTAAATTGATAAAAGAAAGAGATAACTTATCTTTATGTAGTATTGGTTATTGTATGATAAGGAAATGATCTTATTATTAACTTTTGATAAGCTATTAGGTGATAATTGATTCTAACTCTCAATTGATAAGTTATTTAATGCAATTAGGTAGCCTCCTTATCCATATATAACATAGCTTATAAATGAAAATAAGGAGATTGTGTTATATGTAATTCTTTTAGAGTTTGGTTTTTAAATCAATTCGTAAAGTATAATTTGCTTCTCATAAAATTTTGAAATTTTCTAGAGTTGAATAAAATTATTCAAATTAAATTTTTAATTTATCACTTAGGGTCACAAATTCTTCTTTATCTTAGGGTTTAGGGTTTTATGTGACTTAAGGTTCGTTATTCTTATATTCAAGTTTAATCATCAATGAACTTTTAAATTGAAAAATTAGGTTCATTTTCTAAATAAAAATTTTTAGTTTTTAATTTAGTTGATCATTGGGAATGGTTGAAAAGTATTCTTAATTACATGTCCCTTAAGTAACAAGGTTTACAAGATGAAGTCCCCCTCTTGATTTATCGTTTGGAACTACTTAGAGCACTTTAGATCATTTGTCGCCTTGACCTCTCTCTCTTTTTGAGTTTCTTGACCATGCACGTGTATGGCACGTGATTAGGTTGAGTGACTCGAGTCCAATCTAGTGACCTACTGACCCATGCTCCAACTACCCTACCCTCACTATTGTCCAAGTCCAACCTTATCTTATTTTGTTTGTTTTTTTTAATATATATTTATTCTTGTACTTTGATGAAATTAAAAAGAAAAGAAAAAGAATGAAAAATAAAAGAAAAATAAAAGGGGAAATAAAAAAAAAGAAAAATAAAATATAGAAAGGAAAAATAAAAAAAGGGGGCAAAGGCCTAGTTTTATTTTATTTATTTACGTTTTAGTAAAAAAAGAAGAAGAAAATAAAGTAAAATAGTAAAGTAAAAATATAAAATAAAGTAAAATAGTTATCACCTAGAAAAACCTGTTTTTCCAAAATAAAAATTATTAAATCCCTTTTTAAATTAGAACATTTTAGAAATTTCCAAAAAAATAAAAATACTGATTTAGGACCCTTCCTTAGATTTTGCTTAACAAAACAAAATGGCTAAGAAATATAATCCTAACCATTTTCTTAAAGTAAAAACAACTAACACACTAATATTTTTTAAATGAACTACAAAAATCTAATCCCGAATAATAGATACGTAAACACCCATACATATAAAGCGACTTACAATATGAAAAAAAAAAATTATTTTCTCCCTTTAGTAGATAATTCTTTAAATTCTTCTTTTATAAATAGATATAATTTCAATTATCACTTATAAATAGATATTATGGGAAGGGTATTATTGAAAAGTGAATTTGAATTCGAAAAGTAAAAGTGGTACCCATTTAGGATTTAAGAGGATAACCACTGTATCTAAATATCTAGTTTTAAAACCATTTTAATAATTGGTTTTATCTAAAGACTGATAGCTAAGTTATAACTAATCCACTTAATTAGTTATAATCTTACTCTTTTTCCCGACTTCGATCAGGTAGTGACTTTGTACGTTTTTTCAAAAGAAAAGCTAATTTTCTTTATTTTTTTTTATCCCTTAGTCAAGGACTAATATTAAATGGCTTAAGATTTAATATTGATCAGGTTAAGGAAAAAAATTAAAAATCAGGAGAAAAATCAGGGCTTGACAAAGAGGGTTCAAAAATTTTAAATTCCAGTTATGGCTCAACCTCTTCAACTTTCTCTTATAAGGTTAAGACATGTACACTTTCTTCAATTTTTACAAGAAACACTTCTAAATTAATAGGATTAGAAATCATATCAACTTTCTCTTCCACTACCTGTTTCTCCAAATTCAGCTCTACTTCCATGTTCTAGCTATCGAAATCTTTTTTAACTTCCAACTCCTTCTCTCGCTTTACAACCAATTGACTCTCTTTATTTTCAAAAACCTTTCCATATATTCAAAATAATTATCGGTTGGATGATAATTGGAGGGTTTAAATATAATGCCCTAGAACTCAAGAATTATAGCCTACCATGTGTCCCTATCTTCTATTAACATATTAAGCATAACAATTACTAAAATCTCTAATATAATAATAATTTATTAAAATCTCCAAATCATTTTAATAAATTTTGGTCCTTTAATCAAATCTAAAATAACTTTTGAATAAATTTTGTAAAACCACAAACATGAATTTTTCTAAATTCAAAATAATTTGTAGCTATCTTGACTTAAGTTGTTTTCAAAGTAGAAACTCTAGTCACCACTCCTTATTCTAGTAAACTCAACGACTGAATCTATGCTAATCTAACTTTGCAACTACTACTATAGTACTTGAAAATTAATACAGGGAGAGTGGAAGCCTAGTAGGGGATACCAAATGCACATATACATAACATACATAACCATAATTCACATACAAGCATAAACAAGCTAATGCAACAGGCACATTTTAATTACCTTATTTATTAGCTAGCAAACAACATAGTTTCAGCATCTTAAAACTTCAAGTAACTCATGACTTCTAAGTACACAATATATATATATATATATATATATATATAATAATAATAATATTGGTGTGGATCCTACATATCACCCAAGTAACCCTTCCTAAATTTAATTGGATCATCTCAATACAGAACCCCCATTAAGCTAGCCATATATTATCAATAAGTGCCTCATTAATCCTCTCGAACCCTACCAAGGGAAGGTCAAAGTGGAATAAGCACAAGCAGCACAAAATTAATAAGTTGGAGTTTAAATTAATTTCAGTTAAATAACTATTATAAACAAGCACAACGATCATATATGTATCTTATACCTAGATCTAAAGAACAACCATTGCCATCACTTAAGTCTAAACTAAGTGTATGTCCAAGATCTACACTTGGTATACAATATAAAATACAATAATCGGAAACTACCTTCAAGATTTCCTTTCATGTGCTAACTTAGTTTCCTTATTTCTTACTTGAATCTTGAGTTTAAATCATTATTGTTTAAGTTTTCAAAACCAAATTTAGAATTCTAAGATGGTTTAGATTACAATTTAGAAGGCTAGGAAATAAAGAATAAAGAACAAAGGAAGGCACAAGTCCATGATTAGGAATCACAATCGTAGAACTTAGCCGCGATTCCCTTTCTTACATTATAGAAAGTACACAATCAAGGTTCATGGCTATGGACCTTAGCCATGATTCCTTCATCCAAAATTTCTTCTCCTTCTCCACACACAAAACTCATTATGATACCCCTAGGAAGACTACAATCACGACTACACCTGTAGTCTTTAGCTGTGTTCCCCTCGAACAAACTCTTTCTCCTTTAATCACCACTCCTAAAACTCCCAACGACATTACACACATTTTAGCAACTCATCAATCCTCTACACAATTAGATCTAACCCCTAGAAGCCAAAGATCAATCAAATCATGGTCACAAGCATTCATTAAATCGAAGCTAATTTTTCTATTTACATAAAACCTACATAAAAACAATAAATTTAAGGATGCTTACTTGTTTCCCTACGAGATCAGCACCCAAGACAAGATTCAAAAACTTCACAATACTACAATACATGAAACCTATCATGTTTTTCACTCTCCTCCACAAAAAAATGATTTTTTTTTTATTTGCAACATCAACTATGGTCAACATACCTTGTAATAGTGTTTTTGTAAACAAACTACTAGATCAAGCAAGAATATATCAAACAAACTACTAGTTTCCCTACTAAATCAAAACAGTTATTATCTTAAGAGTTTCACCATAATGTATAAGGCTTTGTAAACAAACTACTGTAGTAGGGTACATGCAACATTCATTGGCCCAAGCAAGAGTATATCAAAAGTGGTGTACTTAATTCATTTATATTTCTATCTATTTCCAAAGTTAAATTATAAATGTATGTATGTGAGTATCCCAAATACTATAGAATTAACTTTCAAAAGTTTTGTTATATCAAAAGGGCACAAAGTGCAACTAGGAAGTAACTAGACATAAGAATATATTTAAATACATTACATAACAACTTAAGTCTCAAAATACTAAAATATTCAAATTTCCATCTTTGATTTCCTCATCAAGCTCACACCCATGCCATCGGCTACTAAATTCCAACATAACTAAGACACAATACGACTTGGTGATACCTAGTACAGGCATTGCAAAAGACTGTAATAGTGTAATCTACATCCAGCTTAGTCAGACTATTTCATATTGCTCACAAGTAAAAGTAAACAAGTTATCGGCCATTTGAATGTATGAACACGCATATGAGTGCTAAATCACATGTAGTTAACCAAAAACTACATCAATATAAAGATTTATGCCCCTTTAGGCTTAGGGCTGAAAGTTGACAGTTGATAGTTCCACTAAGTGTCTGAGCTAATTTAAATAAATGCAATTTTTATTGTCATTTATATGTTTTGTCACAATCATAATAGACAAGTCAACCACATGCATATTCCCATATCCTCGCACACTTCCAATAATTACATTTAGTTTAGCTATATTGTTATTGTTAAGGTAATTGTCGTAATTGTTAATGTTGTTGTGATGGTTGTTGTCATTATTATTGTTGTTGATATCACCATTAATGAAAAATCATTTTACTATCACACTTCTCTAACATAGTTCTCTTACTATTTGAGATATCTAATGATTACTGTTAATTGTATTATTAGTATTGTAGCAATTATTTATAGTAACGAATTTATTATGGTAATGTTTCTATCAGCAAAAGGAGATAATTTAAATGGACCATAAGTCATGCATTAAAATTTGGAAAACATTTCATTATTTGGTCATTGTTTTGTTTCAATAGTTTTGACAAATTAGTGAATATACTAGGTGTGATGGTTAATGTGTAGGTATCATTGTAATTTATTATTCAAATATTATCTCTTTGTTGTAAACAACATTTTCATGAGGATGATTATTTGTTATGCGATATTTTAATTATTACCTTTCATTAAATTATTTTCCTTCTCTTTTTTTTCCTTTTTTTTTTATACTAACTCATCATTATTGGTTAAGTAGATTTATTGTGCATTCAAGATAATTTATTATCTTAACTTTTATGACTACTCCTGTTTTGTTCTTATTAATAATATTTATCCATTTCTTGTTTGGTTAATTGTGAGTCAACATTGACGGCATATATATATATATATATATATATATATCTCGATTATTCTTTCATAGTTAATTAGGATGATCGTTACTTTTCTAAATTGCTAGTTTATCAAATTCTTGAGTTAATACTCACTAAAACTTAATGATGTTTTTAAATATGTTTATTATACGATAGCTTTACCCATACATTGATGACTATTTATTCATTTACTTTTAATAATTTCCTATTTTATTGTGTAATAATCAACCATTCTTGGTCAACCTAACTTAATACACATTTATAGAGTTATTATTAATTTCTCATTCTTATAACTATTCTTATTTGGTATTAATTATATTGAAAACGGCGTATTTCCCATTCTACATGTTGTTAGCCATTTAAAGACTTTATACATATTTAAGGTTACTACCAACCTAATTTTACAATCTTTTAAGCCATTTATATCTAATGTGTTATTACTTTATTACTATGAAAATCTTTTATGAAGATTTATGAATATATTTGTCATACTATATAATCTCTCTTGATTATATCTTTTGTTATCATTATGGTCAACTTGTTTTAATACATATTTAAAATTACTCATTAATTACATAAGCTTTATGACTACTCTTACTCTACATTTATCTTTCAACATTTGCCTATTTTCTTTTCCATCAATTTTTAGTTAAATAAAGTTTCTTGTGGTTTATGGTTAGGTATTTGTAAAGGGCTCAAAATTGTTATATTAACTATTAGGCTACACCCATTATTTATTTAGGATTGATCCTTGAGCTAAGTGATAGGGTCTAAGGAGTCTGGTCTATATATTATGATGATTTAGGGAGACTTGGCTTGGTGAGCTTAGAAAATGGATCATTAGATCGGTCCGCCTACCTCAAACCTTTCTTAGGTAGGCTTATGCATCATGAGGAAGGCTACTAGCCTTGGGCCCTTTGCAAGCTTATTCCAAATAATTATGGAATGAGTAAAATTCCATCTTGTCCTTCGGTTGCTAAGATGATCCAATGGATGTCATCAAGCCTAAGAGCCTATAAATATTCATTTATTTCTCCTAATTGAAAACAACTTTAGAGATTAGAGAAACGGTATTTCATTGTGAAATCTCTGCTCATTGAGATCAAATTACGTTCAAGCAAAGAACGATCTTAATTGCTAAAGAACTACATGGTTGATGTTCGTGTTTAGGCAAAGAACGATCTTAATTGTTGAAGAACTGCAAGGTTGATGTCCTAGGTTCCTTAGTCTCCCTTGCCTATTACTTATGCATTTGAGACTCCAAGATTGCTTGTTCCTCTTTCCTACCATTCTCTCTCCAATCATCCCATTAAGAGTCATCTCCACATAACTACTTCAAGGTTATGCATAACGCAATACTCGTGTAACTTATATGGGACCGCTCCTATAAAAAACCCCTCTTCTACATTTTGGCAGCTCCATTAGGGATGGACAGTGATATCAAAGTTATGATACCTCCTAGGAAGAGAGTGACTATTATGAGAGAAGCTATCTCTCAAGAGCAAAATATCAATATCGAAGAAGTTGAGCAAGACCCATCTTCATCACCTCAAGGCATTATGGAGGTGATGTAAGCTATGCTAGAGGTAACAAAAGCCTTGGATCATTTCATGGATATGTTTGCTTCACTCATGATAGGGTTGGCTACCTCAATTGCTATGCAATCTTTGATAGCTTCGTCAAACTCTACTATTGTTGCATAAGCGAGCACTACCCCCTCTACTCAGCCAACTTACCCTCCCATTACTAAAGAAGATATACCCTAAGGAAGGCAGGAATGAACCTCCTTACCATAAGTTGAAGCTTGGACAAAATCTAGTACCTGCAACAAGGAATGAAAGAGCATAATTAGGTGGCTCTTCATCCTCATGTGTACTTGCTCCTCCATCTAATCCTACCATCCCAACCTTAGGTGGATCTACTTTCTATGCTAATGCTGCTCCTGCTCCATTACTTGTGTCTACAACCTCTGCTCCAAGGACTTCCTTTATAATAAGGGAAGACTTGGACATTTATATGAAGGAAATATAAGCTAAGTCATCTACGAGAGCACCAAAGCTAAAACTCTCATATCACCAATCCCATAGCAATTCAACTCTTAAGTTTTAACCCTAGCCAACGCCTTGACATCTCAACTTCTATGCTTTAAGACTAGGCAATACTCCAACATTCAGCTTTTATGCCTCAAGCTCAAGCAATGCCTTAACATCTTGGCTTGCAATGCCTCAAGCTTAAGTAATGCCAACTAAAATGAATATTCTGTACGAAGGATTTTGGCACATGGTTGCTCGTACATGTAGCTTACTATAAGTGGATGACCATTGAGCAAAAAAGGACAATTATGTACAATTAGCTTGAAGTTTACTAAGCTAAGGTACTGAGTAAGAGCTCCGAGCAAATGTAGGTTCGGCTTGATGAGAATTAGCCTCCGACCATATTGCATCCCAATAAAGAGAAGGTACTCGGCAACAAGGCTTGAGAATTGAAATGCTTAGGCTACGGACATATTGCATCCTAATTCTTAAATAAAAAGGTCATAGTCTTGAAGGGCAAAGGGCCCAAGGCTCAAATCGAGAGTCAAAGTGACAAGAGCTCGGATGACCAATTGATGGAAGAAGATGTCTATCCCAAAGACCTCGATAAACTCTTAGTTATGGCGATAAGAGTTGACCTGAAGGTAGATCCCAAATAAAGGGAAAATTTGTTTCATATGTGGTACCTAGTGTATAAGAAGACCTGTTCCTTGGTTATCGATGGAGGTAGCTGCACCAACATCATCTCTACCGAGATAGTGGAAAAGATGAAGTTGCCGACCTACCTATACCCCCGACCTTATGGATTAAAGTGGTTTAATGACAAGGGTATGGTCCATCTACATAGGTGCACTTGGATTGCATTCAAGGCAGGATAGTATGAAGACGAGATTGAGTTTGATGTGGTCCCTATGAATGCTGCGAATTTCCTTCTTAGCCGACCTTGGGAGTATGACTGGAAAGTAATCCATGACTGCTTCCTCAACACTTATACTGTTCGGAAGGATTGGAAGAGCTATTACTTAACCCCCATGAGCGTTGAGGAAATCTAGAGACACTCGACACCCATGGTGAAGAGAAAAGGGAAGAGAAGCTTATTTGGCATTTCAGCCCGTGCTCAACACTTAACATCGAAGACAACTTCCTTTTAAACTTACAGTAATGATGGGAATCAACCTCTAACCATATCTAAGTCAAGGCCTATCAATGTTTACTGAGGCCGAGCTGTAGCTAGAAGGATGAAGGGAAGGAAAATAAACACTCGGCATCAACTCTGTCGTTAGTCGAGGTGTCGAGAAACAACAGGGCTAAGTACATGAGATCAAATAACCACTCAGCATGGCACCAAGAGACTCGTGTTGACTGAATCTAGAACTTGGAAAATGTAAGCCAACCTCTCTAGTGTCTTGGCCAAGCCATGTGAGAGTTTAGGGACTCCTACCTAAACTCGTACATCAAATTGCCAACCCCATCCGGTACGGATACAACTACTCCCAAGACAAGTTGAGTGACTACATGCTGACTTCTATAAAATGCATAGTTTTGTATTTTTGTATATGTTTTCCCTTATTTTATTTGTGAGCCCGATTCTTTAGGGTTTAAGGCCTTGTACATTATTTACAATTTTACCACTAAGGTTTAGGACTTGCTATAAATAGCAACTATTGTATAGATAGATAGATAGATATATAGAGATATATGTAGAGAGTGAAACTTTCTTCTTTTCAAGCGAAGCTCTACTTGAGTTAGCATTTGTCAGATTATCGAGTGTTGATCATACTTTTTAATTGTCCCCACATTCTTATCAATCTTGTCCATAGATTGTGGTGAACCCCTTCATTTGAACTAGTAAGTGAGTTACATTTAACCTTCATTTGAAACCCTGCACAACATTTAGTATTCATGAGTCGTATTAAACTTTATTTCAAGCTCAAACCCCTAATTGTGTTTATGTCTTAGTGAGTTATATCCATTTACATTCACCATCAAAACTCTTCCTGTTCTTTGTACCCATCTTCCTTTTGAATACCTATTCTTGTTCTTTCATTCCAAATCCGCTGCCGTTTCTTTCTTATCTCGATCCTGTATCATATTGGTATCAAAGCTTTAGGGAGACACGGATGCTAGTGTTCTTCAAAGAAGATTTGTGGTTCTAACATTTCTGTTAATCATTGTTCTGTAGTGTAGTGTACTGTTCGTAGTAGTAAGTAGCTACAAAAGCCAAGTAGTGGTTGTTTCTGAGTTGCTGTAATTTTGTTTTGTTATTTCTTCAATTTTCTAGTAAATTACTGTATGAATAAGAATGTTAGAGGATAGTGTCAACAATACTAGAGACAGTCCTTGTGGAAGCTTAAGGAGACATGTTGACAATTGGGAATATTAGAATCAAAATCTAACTGACTCTAATTAGGAGCTTACTGGGTTAGTCAGAGGCTGTAGACGTAATGGCCAAGAAGAAAGGAGGGAATGGATACCCACTAGTAGGAGTGGTTCCAATGAACTTTGTAATGATGCAAGACAGTTGAGAAGAAGAGATACCCCGCCAATGTCGAGAAGAGGTAATGACAGGAGTATTAACTCCAAATTGAACTACAAAGCTTGAAGAAGAGAGACAAGGTTGAGAAGAGATATCGCCGATCAGAGCTTAAGTAGAAGTGGCCAATCTAAGGTAAACCAACTTGCTAGGAATGCAAGGGATGAACCCCAAGCACCTGGCCAAGGACTTGACAATATAAAGCTTAAGTTGCTGACCTTCTATGGAAGTAATCAACTTGAAGAGATCCTTGACTAGGTTCCCTGAGTCGAGAAGTTATTCGAGTGTTACGAGTGTGATAATTGAACGAAGGTTAAGCTAGCTTCACTATCCTTTATTGAATATGCAAGTCTTTGGTGGGATAAGCTAGTTGCCAAGTGAGAAGCTAAAGGAGAAGAGCCGATCAGAACTTGGAGGCTCATGAAAAGGTTGATGAACGAACGCTTTGTGCCAACTTATTTTAAGCAGGAGATGCTCTATGCTTTCCAACACCTGAGATAAGGTTAAAATACTATTGAAGAGTATTTACAATAGTTTAAGACCTTGATGATGAGATGTGAGATTGCCGAGCTATAAGACCACACCATTGCTAGATTCTTAAGTGGACTCCAAGACAACATTGCCAATATAGTTGAATTCCAGCTATTCAACTCTTTGGATGAGCTAATTAATTTGGCATTAATAGTAGAGAAGCATAGGAGGAGGCATTAAAGACTAAGCAGCCAACCTCAATAAGGCAGCCCTGAGCTTAAGAGGTATTCCGAGAGAAGGCAATAAAAGAAGATGGAGAAAGGAAAGCCTAGTCAACTAACCTATGCTGAAAAATGATTGCTAAGAAAGAGAAGGAACCTGGCAACAAGGCCTGAGAAGTGAAATGCATCAAATGCTTAGGGTACAAACATATTATGTCACAATGCCTAAATAAAAGGGTTACGGTCTTGAAGGGCAAAGGGCTCGAGGCTCAAATCAAGAGTCAAAGTGACAAGAGCTCGGACAACCAATTGATAAAAGAAGATGTCTATCTCAAGGACCTCAATAAACTCTTAGTTATGGTGACAAGAGTCGACCTGAAGGTAGATCCTTGACAAAGGGAAAATTTGTTTCATATGCAGTGCTTAGTGTACAAGAAGACCTATTCCCTGGTTATCGATGTTGGTAGCTGTACCAACATTGTCTTTGCCGAAATAATAGAAAAGATGAAGCTATTGACCTACCCGAACCCCTGACCCTATAGATTAAAGTGGTTTAATGACAAGGGTATGGTCCATGTACATAAGTGTGCTTGGATTGCTTTCAAGGTAGGATGGTACGAAGACAAGATTATGTTCGATGTGGTCCTTATGAATGCCGCGAATTTCCTTCTTGGCTGACCTTGGGAGTATAAACGGAAAGTGATCCATGATGGCTTCCTCAACACTTATATTGTTTAGAAGGATTGGAAGAGCTATTGCTTGACCCCCATGAGCATTGAGGAAACCTAGAGACACTCGGCACCTATGGTGAAGAGAAAAGGGAAGAGAAGCTTATTTGGCATTTCAGCTCGTGCTCAACACTTAACGTCGAAGATGACTTCCTTTCAAACTCACGGTAATGATGGGAATCAACCTCCGACCATATCTAAGTCGAGGCCTATCAATGCTTGCCGAGGCCGAGTTGCGGCTAGAAGGATGAAGGGAAGGAAAATAAACACTTGGCATCAACTCTATTGTTAGTCGAAGTGCCGAGAAACAACAAAGCCAAGTACATGAGATCAAATAACCACTCGGTATGGCACCAAGAGACTCGTGCCAACTGAATCTAGAACTTAGCAAATGTAAGATGACCTCTTTGGTGTCTTAGCCAAGCCATGCGAGAGTTTAAGGACTCCTACCCGAACCCATACATCAAATTGCCGACCCCATCCGGTTCGGATACTACTACTCCCAAGACATGTCGACTTCTATAAAACGCATAGTTTTATATTTTTGTATATGTTTTCCCTTATTTTATTTGTAGGCCCGATTCTTTAGCGTTTAAGGCCTTGTACATTATTTATAGTTTTGCCACTAGGCTTTAGGACTTGCTATAAATAGCAACTATTGTATAGATAGACAGATAGATATAAACAGATAAATATACAGAGATATATGTAGAGAGTGAAACTTCCCTCTTTTTGAGCAAAGCTATACTTGAGTTAGCATTTGTCGAATTATCGAGTGTTGATCATACTCTTTAATCATCCTTGCGTTCTTATCAATCTTATCCATAGATTGTGGTGAACCCCTTCATTTGAACCGGTTAGTTAGTTGCATTTAACCTTCATTTGAAACCCCAAGCAACAATTAGTGTTTGTGAGTCATATCAAACTTTATTTCGAGCTCTAACCCCTAATCATGTTTATGTCTTGGTGAGTTATATCCATTCACATTCACCATCAAAACCTTTCCTGTTCTTCGTACCCATCTTCCTTTTGAATACCCATTCCTATTCTTTCATTCCAAATCTGCTACCATTTATTTCTTATCTCGATCTCGTATCATAGCCAAAGAGGAGTAACTATGGATGTATGTGGGGTCTCTTGTCATCTGGGTACAAATGTTACTAAGCTAGGGGGGATGGTTCGAACATGTTGAGCAAGAGTGAATAGGAGGGTAGGGCTATCGGTAAAACTTTCATCTGGTTAGTAGATGATTTTCAAAAGATGTGTAGTCACTCACGTAGAGGATATGGAGTTGGTTGATAACTCGGCTTCGACAAGGGTCGGTTGGAATAGGAAGATTTGGCCCATTAGTCCTTTTATTCCTCTAGCTCGGCTATGGGTTAACGGCCTAATAGCTTAATTCCTATGACTCCCTCTGGGTTGATTTGGATTTAGGATCAAATTCGAATGGTTCTCGTTCGGTTCTCCTTTAAGATGATAGGGGCTAAGGTTAGCAATATTAAAAGTGTCTAAGACCCCATAATCTTCGAGTAGCTCTAATCTATAGGTGTTGTCTTTAATCTTCTAGAGTACTCTAAAAGGACCTTCAATTCAAGTAGATAGCTTGTTCTTTCTCTTATTCGTGAATCTATCCTTACTTAAGTGTAACCATACTAAATCTCTAAGTTAGAACTGCTTGGACATCCGTCCATTGGCCTTTTCTTGCATTTCCCTAATAGCTTAGTCAATCTACCGAGTAACTTTGTCATAGATGTATTACAGGGATTGTACTCGAGCTCTTACATCAAGGTCTTCTTGTTTAGATATCGGTGCAAAGGTATGATCAAGGGGTAGCTCAAGGTTAAAACCATGGAAAACTTTGAAGGGAGTCTGTTTGGTAGTGTCATGTACTATTTAGTTGTAAGCGAATTCTCCTATGGGCAGATAGACATCCTAATCAGTTAAGTTCTTCCTTATTGTAGCTCGAAGCACTGATCCTAAAATGCGATTAACTACCTCTGTTTGGCCATCAATTTAGGAGTAATAGGAAGTCTTGAATAGTGGTTTAGTCCCCATCCAACACCACAGGGTTCTCTAGAAATAGCTTAAGAACTTTAGATCTTTGTTTGTGACTACACTTCTTAGCATGCCATGCAATTGAACAATTTCCTAAAAAAAGAGAGAAGCAATAGTTGAAGCATCATTAATCTTAGAGTAAGGCATAAAGTACGACATCTTACTAAATCTATCCATGATGACCATTACGGAATCGTTGTCTTAGGCTATTCTTGGTAATCTAAGGACAAAGTCTATACTCAACTTATTCCAAGTCTAGTTGGGACAGGTAAAGGAATTGCTTTCCCTCATTCGGCTTGACATTTGGCTTTCTTGCACATGGCACGGCTTTTAACAATTCAGTGCACATCTTGCCTCTTTCTCGACTAAAAGAATCATCTATTCAGCAACTCATATGTTCTTCTCTCCCCAAAATGTTTGAAGAGCCCTCCATTGTAAGCTTCCTTGATTAACAACTCTCTTAGTGAATAGGTCGGCATGCATAATTTTCTACTCCTAAATAATTATCCATCTTCCTCATGGTATTCATCCACTGTTCTTCCATCAGCACATCGACCAATTATGGGTTTGAAGTGTGGGTCTTTAGAATACTACTCTTTGATACTTGTAAACCCAAATAATCTGATTTGTAGTTCGGTTAAGAGCGTATATCTTTTTGAAAGAGCATTTCCAACCACATTGCTTTTCCCTTACTTATATCTTATTACGAAATTGAAACCCTTAAGGAATTCAACTCACTTTGCTTGCCACTTCGAGAACTTGGTTTGATTTTAGAGGTACCTCAAAGACTTATGATCGGTATAGATAACAAACTCTCTTAGCAATAGATAATGCTACCATACTTAGAGCACTTCGATGTGTGCCAAGAGTTCTTTGTTGTATATAGAGTAGTTCAACTGAGGTCCTCTGAGCTTTTCGCTATGGTAGGCAATTGGTTGGCCTTCCTTCATTAGGATAGCACCTATACTAATGCCTGACGTATCATATTCTAACTCAAATATTTTCTGAAAGTCTGATAAAGCTAGCAATGGTGTAGAAGTCAATCTTTCCTTTACCTTGACAAAGCTTCTTTCCTCCTTTTCTCCCCATCTGAACTTGATGTTCTTCTTTGTCATCGCGGTAAGGTTTATGGCTATGGTATTAAAATTCCTTATGAATCTTCTATGAAAGGATGCCAGTTTATGGAAACTTCTTACTTTGACACAAGTAGTCAGAGTTGGCCACTCAACAATTGCTTGGATCTTCTCATCATCTACTCGAATCTTCTCATCATCTGCTCATATACCTTCTCCACCTACTACATAACCTGGGAATACTACTTCCTCCTAGTAGAAACAATACTTCTTTAGATTACCAAATAACCTTTTGGCTCGAAGTACATTTAATACGGTACAAAGATGTTTAAGGTGACTCAGCATGTTGATACTGTATACTAAAATGTTGTCGAAATATACCACGATACACTTCTTAATTAGCTCTCTCAGTACATAGTTCGTCAATTGCATGAAAGTGCTTGAGGCATTCAATAAGCCAAATGACATTACCATCCACTCATAAAGTCCATGTCAAGTTTTGAAAGAAATCTTCCATTCATCTCCCAGCTTCATTCGAATATGATAATAGCCAAACTTCATATCAATCTTGTTGAAGACCCTAACTCCACTCAGTTTGTCTAGAATGTCATCCAACCGAGGGATTAGGTACTGATACTTTATCATAATCTTGTTCACGGCTCGGCTATCAACATACATTCACTAGGTACCATCCTTGTTCAGCACTAAGAGTGTTAGTATAGCATAGGGACTCAAACTCTCCCTTACATAACCTTTCTCTAAGTGTTCATTGACTTATCACTAAAGTTCAAAAGCCTACTTAAGATTCATCCAATAAGTTAGTTTGTTCAGCAATGCAGTGCTGGGTATCATGTTAATGCAATGTTTTATACCTTAAATAGGAGGTAATCCTTTGAGCAATTGTACAAGAAATAGGGCGGTAGATTCATTCAGCAACTCCTTTACTTCTTGGGGTAGTTCACCCCATTCCTTTAACTCTAATAATTGCTTGATTAACAAGAAGGTCGATGCATCGGTTCTAATAGCCTCTCAGAGTTCAGCTCTACTTAATACTAAAGTTTTCTTTGATCCACAAGCAAGTGTAGCATATAAATTGCTAACTTGACTCGGCATCATGGGGTTCAGTGTAATTTTCCTTCCATCGTAGATAACTTTTGGATCATAAAGCCAAGGTCGACCTAATAGTACATGTGATGCGCAAATGGGCAGCATGTCATAAAGAATCTCATTAAAATAGTTTCCAATTATGATCAGCAATAGTACTTGTCGAGTGACATGTAGTACTCCTTTCTCATTCAACTAATGTATGTTGTATAGCTTTGGATGTGTAATAGTCGGCAACTTCAACTTCATAATTAGATCAGCTAATACTACATTGGTACAACTACCACTATCTACAATGAGGGCATAGAGTTGATTGTTTACCTTACATGTGATATTGAACAAATTCTCCCTTTGCTTTTTAGGGTTCCAAACTCATTGTACATTGGAGAACTAGGATCAATTGATCCAAGTCCTCGGCAAACACATCTTCCTCCACCAGTTCACTTTCTTGAGAAGTTTCTTTCCTGACAAGTGTCTCTTCCTTGGTTCCTCGTCAATACTGTCCACTTCAAGTTTTGGGGCATCTCCCTTGATGACCATAGTCCTTTAGTTCAGGTACTAAGCAGCCATATGTTCGAACCCTTAACACTTGAAGCACTTGATCTAGCTCATCTTCCTATCAAATCCTTATCCCTTCTCGTATGTTCGAGTTAGTACGTCATTATTAGGTCGATCTTTCTATTTAGCTCAAACATCAACCTTCCTAGTCAGTTCAGTACTTAATTGAGCTCAGTAACTTCCTTGACCAGGTAGACTCAGATGACCAGTTCAGCTCATTAGAGGCTAAGTTGGCTTCGTTAAGCTATTCATATAGCCTCATCCATTGTTGTGAATTGTTGGAGTTCCACGATGTCTCAGATGTCACCTCTTAACCTAGTAAGGAACCTGGAGACTATTCACGTTGATGGTTCCTCTACTTCACAATGAATCATGAGCATTTGAAACTCTCGAACATACTCATCAATAGTTTGGCTTCCTTATCTCGGCTCTTGAAGCTAAGTAAAAGTGTCTTGTAGATAGGCATCCAATTTAAATTTGTTTCTAAGTATTCTCTTCATCTTAAGCCAAGTACTAATCTCTTGGTATCCCTCCTATTGTCTCATGACCTGTAAATTCTTCCACCACATGGTAGCGTATCCTAAGAACTTGATAGCAGTTGTTCTCACTTTATTATAGTCCTCATATCGATAAAAATCGAAGACTTGTTTTACTTTCTCCTCCTAAAAGTTCGGATCTAAAGCTTCACATGATCAATAACTCGAGGTGCTTAAGCTTGCTCTTCTTCTTCTTCATACTTTTCTTCCTTAACGTCATTCATTTCTCCCATGCCAATCCTTCTTCTCATTCATCTACCTACTCCTCTACCTCGAACATACTAAGTGGGATTTTGGCCTCTAATAGGTCGAGCTACATGAAGGGTGTTATGTACGGCCTTAGTGGGCGATAGGTCAATTTATGAACAACTCGAGTCAAATCCGTAAGGATGTTGGCTACCTCATCAGTACTCTTGGGGGTACCTTAGATTTGTTGACCATGGTAGACAATACCACTGTTTCCATCCATAACATCAGCATTAATACTCGGGTTTGTCATTTTCTTCGATAGATTCAAATTTCAAGCTCTTAGATTCGGTGATATAGTTGACACCATTCCTTTAAATCACACAACATGCACTCTCTTCAAAGCAAAAGCTTAATAGCCAGCAAACACAACAATTAAATTAACATAGAAAATTTGCTCTATTTTCATACGCCTAAAACAAGGTATAAATAGAGGACTTCGAAAAGAAACTACTACAACCTATTGCTTGCCCAAAATACTTCAATAATCTTCTCTACAACTACTACACACTAAGAAAACATGAACTACTTCTCAAATTCCTAATTATAACTTTCCTAAACAAAACCTCCACTCTGGTACCATAATGATGCGCATCAAGACCAAGTACAAACAAGGTCGAGCTTGCTGAAAGTTTGAAATGAACAATGGGGAGTGTGCAAGAGAACAAAAGAAAGTAAGAAAAGAGTAAACAAACCCACAAAAAACTCCTAAGGATATAATGCACCAATGAACTTCTAAAGACTCATGGCACAGCTCAATATGATGTACGAGTTAGTCCAATGAGGTTACTTGCCACCTAGCATTACTTAAGGGTTAGGATAAGAGTGAAGTGTAAGTAAACAAACTAACGAAAGCTATGTCTACAAGAGGAAAAATATCCAGTATATTGATGAAGATGAGATGATGTGGCTACATGTAAAGTATGTATTTATACCTAAGAAATTAGGGCAACTTAACTCAAAAATGGAAAAGAAAAAAGGGTAGTATCCCAAAGAAGTAATGTATAAGAAATATTAAAGGGTACAATGGGAAAATACAACCAAACTGAATATTTTGCATGGAGGATTCTAGCATATGGTCACTCGGATACGTAGTTTATAGTAGGTAGATGACCTTTTGGTAAAAAAAAAAAGATAATTCTATATAATTAGCTTAAATTCTACCAAGCTGAGATGCCGAATAAGAGCTTCGAATAGATGTGGGCTTGGCCGAAGAGGAGTAACTACGGACATGTGTGGGGTCTCTCATCATCTCGGTACAAATATTATTGAGCATGGGGGTAAGGGGTTTAGACATGCTAAGTAAGAGTGAATGGGAAGGTACGGCCATCCGTAAAACTTTCATCCGATCGGTAGATGATTTCTAAGAGATCTGTAGTCACTCGACACAGCGTATGGAGTTAGTTGATAGCAAGGAGTAGTTCAACTTCATCAAGGGTCGGTTGGAGTAGGAGGATTCACCGCATTAGTCCTTTTAGTCCTCTAGCTTGATTATGAGTTAAAGGCCCAGTAGCCTGATTCTTATCACCTTAAGCCTAGGCAATGTCTTGGTATATTGGCTTCCATGCCTCAAGACCAGGCAATGCCTTAACATCCACATCTTACATCACTACTACTTTAAAGCGTGGGATGTCTTCAATTAAGTTTACCAAAAATTGACTTCTACAATTAAGCCATGCTTAACTAAACATCGTTACTAATTGGTAAAAGCATGGCTCCTAAGCACGCAATGAAAAGACAAGCTCGTATAATGCAAACTGGTAAGAGCATTGCCTCCCAAGTGCATTACAAGTTATCACAACTAAGTAAGAAAATTTTAAGTAGCCGAACAATGGGAAATACCCCCTTAATTAATGAAAGAGAATTATTGATCTTGAACAATGAATGCTATTATTGCTACTTTAGCATGATCGAATACCTTCTTAAAAGAGATCACTTAAATATTATCATTATAAGTGAGAGCTTTTGCTTCGATGCACAAGATGACTCTAAAAGCTCCTTAGACCATAATAATCTAATTAGCCTTATGTTCATGACAACCCTTTAGGCGGCTCATTAGATCATAGAGTCAAAGTAGCCTTAAATGCTACAAGCTCAATGACCTATGAGAATGCCAATTATAATGACTTCCATTGTTGCTACTAAGTAAAGGCATCCCTTCCTAAGCATATGATGATTTGTACATGCTTAAATGATTTTTGCTACCAAGAAAACTTCAAGTGGCATCATGAAACAAGATAGCATAATAAATTCATTAGAGCAAAATGTTCCCTCAAATGAAAGAGCAATCACTCGAGTTGCTAGCCAATCTCAACAAGACATGTTAGTAATTAGGGAAGGATGGATATCAATAGGTGTAGCATATTGGTCACCTTCATATGCACATGAGTAGGTAGAGCACCAACCTAAGTACTAATCTCATCCCCCTTTCCTTGAGCGGTAAATTACTGACAAGAGCAAGTCAACTACTTCATGGGGATCCATTTGTTTCTTTAATGTCATCATTATCACCACCATTATCATCTTCTAAACATATTAGGGATTCCTTATGATCCACTAAGTTTAGATCACCATCGTTAGCCTCAAGAGGCATTCAGGCCTCCTTCTAAGTCAAATAGGGAAAGCAAGCTCCCTGGAACGTACTGCAAAGGAACTTTATTTGAGAGCCCAACAAACTCTCATAGATTTCCATTAAAAACCAAAGCAATAGTAATGCTAGTTTGACTTCAGTTGTGTAACTTCAAAAGTTTGACGACATCTTCAAATGCTAGAGTAACTCTCTTCATAAAGTAATAAACATATGGGTCTAAGTACTCCATTAAGAGATGATAGTTTGGCATAATTCCTTCTCGCTCATGTGTAGGAACTGCTGTCAAGTATAAGTAATGATAACATGAAGGATTCTAAGCCTGCCACACTTTCAGCTTGCACATTGCAAGAACTACAGTTGAGTGGAAGGAGCATGAAGGATGCTAGTCTTCTTCAAGTGAATCACATGCCCAAGCTTCATGGCAATGTACTCCACCAAATAACTTTACCCCAATGGCAATAACTTCCTAAGAAAAGTAGATTGAGCATGTAAGAGAGGTAACTCTCCCCTCTTATTCTCGAAATGAAACAAGTCTTCTTCAATAGTGAACAAGTGTCTACACGAATATCTTTGTAAACAAAACTCTTGATATGCAAGGTTTATTGGGGCTTGTTACTCATGGGGCTCATTGTGTGCAAGTCATGCTGCTTTCGAGGTTCATTATGCTCCAAGCTTGCTCGCTCAAGGCTTGGAATGCTTAAGGCCTACTGAGTCTTCTTTGATGGTGATCCTAAAGTTCCCTTAAGCTCATTACAGGAGAAGATCACTACACATGAGCCCTATCTCGCTTGAGGCTTACTAAGGCCTCTTACATTTAAAGTTTACTATATGAGAAGCTCACTATGCTTGAGGCTTGCTTTCTCAAGGCCTTCTACACTAGAAGCTTACTAGGACTTGCCATGCTTGAAGCTTATACGTTGGAAACTAGTTCCCTCCCTAGGAACCGCTTGACCTCCTTTGACTCTTGAAGTGGATATTGAGGTTGATTGGAACTTGCAAGAATAAGGGAAGAAGCTTGCAAGATAAGACATCCATAGTATTTGAAAAATAAAAAGGGAAGTGAAGAACAATTGAAGTGGAAATCCAAATAAAGGGAGATTGCCTACCATGTTTGTAACAATGTTGAATACTAAATATATATTGATGATATCTCTAGAAACTTTGGATACTCTACTGCAAAATGATGGCTTACAATGATTCCATTCCACTCATAAGCGGGAACCACAATCGAATAGAAGTGGCAATAACATGGAGGACTTTCCCCTTCTTCAAAAGAGTCGCATATTCTAACTTTGCTATAATATAATTCACCTGATAATCCTATCCAAAGGGTGGCTCTTTCAGAATTGCAAATTAGCTATTAGAGAGAGGTAACTCTCTCTTCTAGCTCTAAAGCTCAACACTTAGTTTCCCCTGACAATATCTCTAGAATCGGCATGAGGTTCACACTTAATAAACTAGAGCTCACCATCAATGCAAGGTGTTGTGCGGGCTTCTTAACATTAGGTCTTCTCCCAAGATATGTCTTTAGAGATGGACTTGTCTAACCACTTGTCCCAAGGAATCTAAGACTAGCGCAAACATTTATCTTGATGCGCTAACAAGTCTTTTCACTTTAGTGACTCTATGTTTCGACTTGGATTGGTCTTTATCTCTTTTGCCAGTAAAGTGCAACATCAAGAGGAGAAACTATTACTTAAATCATTACATTATTGCTAGTATCAGCTAAACTTGCTAGTAAGTGATAGGAGGGATTTATATGACTCAAAGAGTTACTATTTCAAGGGTAAAGGCTACTTTTCTATTTCCTATAATAAAAAGAAAAATGAAAGCCATGAGATTTGAAGCAAGTAGGTAAAGCAAGGGAAAAAAAAAGTATTTATTAAGATCTTGAAACATATTCACCCTAAAGGTATCTATATGGGGTCGTATGAAAGGTGCAATTATCCAAATAAGAGAATTATCAAGCCATAGGATTAAGATGTCATCTATTGAAAAAGTTGGAAGTTTCTCAATTAAAATCAACAAAGTTTGAAGGTTATGATGGTCCATGTAAGGATCGATTCATAATAATGCAAGTCTCCGATAAGTTATCAACAAAGCAATCACTAAACAATTCTAAGTGTATGCAAGAATTAAGTCGGCTTATGACATCAAATTCATAAGAGAAGCAATCATTCCATAATATTAAAAGGAAAAAAAAAAAGAAGAAATATCTGAGGACAATTTAATTATAACTACATGTGTTAATTGAGGTTTAAGGTCATCATGAAATTATGGCTGGATGTTTTGATTGAAATTGAAGATCTTCATCTAATTAGTTGACAAAATTCAATGACCATCCTTGTCCATGAAATCAAAAGATCAAGCCCCATTTATGCATCAAAGCTAGCCATGTCTAAATTCACTATGAAGCTAACATCCCAATTTATGCATATGTGCTTTATAAAGGATACATTTGGTCAGATTCAATATATTTTAATATAGGGAAGGAGCAGTGTGTAAAAAAAAAAAAAAAAACTCATTTCTTGCAACAAAGGATAGCTAATGTAACAAAATATTGATGATATTCTACAAACAATATAGTAAATGGCATTTAAATGAGTGTTATATATATATATATATATATATATATATATATTATATTATATTATATATATGGGGGTGTTATTTCAAATTATGTGAAGAAACACAATTGAATAAAAGGAAAGAAAACTTACTATTTTTCCAATGAGGATGCTACCATCAAGACTTGACTGCATTAGACGTTTGGTCACACGTGATCATTATTTCACCTTGTCAAAAAGGCTAATTCTTTGCTACCTATCAAAGAACAACAAAAGAGTGAAATCAAAACAAAAGAAAAGAGGATTTGAAAAAGCAAAAGGATAGAAGAAGTATGAATGCCACTATGGCAATTGCTTGTCAAACATAAAAAAATAAAAAAGAAAAGAAAAGAAAAAAAAGTATCATAAAGAATCATGATGGTGGATTTGACCTAAAATTATCTAGAAGAGCTTGCAAAAAACAAAAAAAAAAAAAAAAAAGAATGAGCTTCTTATTACCACGTGGCTTAGTAAAGATGTAACTTGATTAGTGTTGAAGTTGCTCGATGCTTCTTTCGAAGGAGTATCACAATTCAAGCATTAATTCGTTCGAGCTAGTGAATCAAAGACTAAAGTTTGAACAATATGAGTATAAAGTAAAAGAACAAAGAATGAACTACTATTATATATAAATAGTAGCTATAAGTATGTAACAAAAAGATATGAAGGTGATTTAATCTTGGAAGTTGGTAGATTTGGAATATATGTTTATATTTAGAATGGGACATAATATGTTCCAGAATATTTTGTGAATATATTATGAATGAAGTATTAGAAAGAAGATATTCATAGAAGAGTTTAGAAGATTTAAACCATGATATTTTGAAACTTGAGGTAGATAATTCAATAGACATAAAAAAAGAAAAATGGAGGTAGAAAAAAGATTTGTTGACAAACTAGTTTGCCATATATATATATATATATATATATTATATGTGTAGGGATTTGAGATATATTTGGCAACTAAAGGATTTGAAAAAGATTAGGAGTTATTATTTTCATCCTAATTAATGAAGGGGATAGTAGATTAAAGAATTGTGTATGGCCTCATTCTACATTTGGAATTTTATTATAATAGTTAAAAAAGAAGAAGAAGAAGCGACATACTCAATTGAAATGATGGACTTAATTAAGAAATAGAATCTAGCTTGAAGAAATAATGAGAAAGGGGTCTTAGTTTTCTTATTCTATGAGAATTGGCAATAGAAACTAATTTAATGAAGCCACTTGTGATTGGATATCTAATGCATCTCCATTTTGATGGAACCTTGACACGAGAAGTTATGGTGCAAAGTATTACAAGTTAATCCTTTCTAATTATCTATGTTGAACATATGTTTCTACTATTTATTTGAAGTGCTTCTAATGGGAATTTCTTTTAAGGATCCATTCAAGAATATTTATTACCTTGGGGGCAATTACACTCCTACATATAAAAAACATCGTGCACAATTAAATGATGCCATAACCTTATGTCACTACCAAGATCAATGTATCGATGCAGACTGATGCATCTAATAAATGAAGTTACAACGTAGGCACATAGGAGGTTTTCAACTATGTGAGCATGAATGGCAGTGGTGCAGCTAATTCATAGCTCAAATGCACTGAGTAGTAAACTAACTATTTAAAATTAGTAATTGATTCCCAAAAATAGTTACTCTTCATCTAGCAATTTTGGTCAAGGGGCAAAATGTAAAGGGCAAAAAATCGTTATATTAATTATTGGGCTAAGCCCATTATTTATTTAGGCTTAACTCCTTAAACTAGCTGATAGGGCCTAAAGAGTCTAATCTATAAAATGAGATGATTTAAGGAGATTTGACTTAGTGGACTCGGAATAAAGATCGTTAGACTGGTTTATCCACCTCCAACCTTTCCTAGATAGGCTCATGCATCATGAGGAAGGCTACTGGCCTTGGGGCCTTTGCAAGCTCATTCTAGACAATTATGGAATGAGTAAAATTCCATCTTGTTCGTCGATTGCTAAGACGATCCAATGGATATCATCAAGCTCAAGAGCCTATAAATATTCAACCATATCTCCTCATTGAAAACAACTCTAGAGATCAAAGAAATGGTGTTCCATTATAAAATATCTACTCTCTAAGATCAAATAGCATTTAGGTAAAGAATGATCTTAATTACTAAAAAACTATAAGGTTGACATCCTAAGTTTCCTAGTCTCCCTTGCCTATTATTTATGGATTTGAGACTCCGTGATTTCTTGTTCCTCCTCCCTACCATTCTCTCTCCAATCATCCTATTAAGTGTCGTCTTCACATCACTACTCCAAGGCTACATGTAATGTGATACACACGTGACTTATACGGGACTGCTTCAGTTAGAACCCCTCGTCTATAGTATCTATACTCTAAAATTTATAATTGTAAGAATGTTTTAATATCAATTATGTTACTATATAATATGGAAAAAAGAGGGTAAAGATATTTTATCTACCTCTAGATGAATGCACTTGTTTGCTATTTTTAAAATAATCACTCCTATCCTCATGCTATTAAACAAAACAAGCTCCTGTAGATATCTATTTTCTCCAAAATGAATAATAATGTTAAATGAAATAATTCTATATAATTACAAATCAAAATAATAGATTTACTCATAATTTCATGCTTAACCCATACTCTACTCCTCTCTTTTATATCTTACCATCCTACAGATCAATTTCCTAAGTTTTCTATAGGATTCAAACCTATTCTATGATACCACTTTTACTGTAACACTCCAAAACCTAGAGTGTCATAACTCACCCCATTTCCCTATCATCTATTAACACGTTAGGCGTAAACATTTACTACAATGACCAAAATTTCTTGTTAAAATCTCCAAATAATTCTAACAAAATTTAACTCTTTAAAGAATTCCAAATAACTATAGAGTAAATTCTACAAATTTTAAATAAGAATTTACTAATTGTACAATAAACTCAAACTATTCTAACTCAAAATTTATTCTAACAAAGTAAGTTCTAGCTTTTTCTCCTCATCACGGTTATCTTTCTTATAGTATTCAAATTGATAAACTTTGTAAATTTTATTCGAGTACTTGAACCTCAAAAATATTATGGGGGTAAGTTGAAATCCCATACAAAACACTAAAGCACATGTGCATGTCACATATACAATAAGAATTACAAGCATGTATAAAGAACTAATGCAACAAACACATTTTAACTATCTTTTTATTAGCCAATAAACAATACAGTTTCTAGCATCTTGAAACTTGGAGTAATCTATGACTCTTAAGCATGTAATATATATATAGATAGATCATAGTATTGGTGTGGGTCCTACCCATAATTTAAGTGAACCTTCTTAGTTCTAGTTGGGTCATCTCAATACAAAACCCCCATCAAGCGAGTCACATACAATTATTAAGTACCTCACCAACCCACCGGTACCTACCAATGGAAGGTTAAAGCTAAGCATACACAGCATATAATTTAATAGGCCAAGTTTGATTTAATTCTAGTTGACTAAATACACTAGATAAGCATAATACAACATACATGTGTCCCGTACCTAGATCTAGAGGGCAACCGTTACTCTCACTTATGTTTAAGCCAAGAGTAAGTTTAAGATCAACACCTGGTATACAATAATAAAAATAATATTTATGATTTGCTTTCTAAAATATTCTTTCATGTCTTAACTTAGTTTCCAAAATCCTACTTCAGTCTTGAGTTCAAATTGCTACTATCAATGATTTTAGGATGAACTTAGAATCCTAAGATGGTCTAGATAGGTTTAAATTATGATTTAGAAGGCTAGAAATCAAGAAAAGAAGGAATAAAAGGTAGAACAAGTACACAACCAAGAATTACGGTTGTAAACCTTGACTGTGGTTCTTGTTCTACCTTTTATTCCTTCTTTTCTTGATTTCTAGCCTTTTAAATCATAATTTAAACCAACCTAGACCATCTTAGGATTCTAAGTTCATCCTAAAATCATTGATAGTAGCAATTTGAACTCAAGACTAAAGTAGGATTTTCGAAACTAAGTTAAGACATGAAAGAATATTCTAGAAAGCAAATCATAAATATTATTTTTATTATTGTATACCAGGTGTTGATCTTAAACTTACTCTTGGCTTAAACACAAGTGATAGTAACAGCTACTCTTTAGATTCAAATATAGGACACATGTATGTTATGTTGTGCTTATCTAGTGTAGTTAATCAACCAAAATTAAATTAAACTTAGCCTATTAAATTCTTCACTACATGTGCTTGTCTTTAACCTTCCATTGGTACGTACTAATGGTTGATGAGGCACTTAGTGATCATACACGACTCACTTGATGGGGGTTTCGTATTGAGAAAACCTAGCTAAATCTAGGAAAGGTTACTTGGGTAAAGGATAGGACCCACATTGATACTATGATATATATATATATATATATATATATATATCATGCTTAAGAGTCATGATTTACTCTAAGTTTCAAGACACTAAAAACTATGTTATTTACTAGCTAATAAAAGGATAATTAAAACGTGTTTGTTGCATTAGTTCTTTATGTATGCATATGATTCTTATCGTATGTGTGACACATGCATGTGTTTTTAGTGCTCTGTATTAGGCTTTAGTTCATCCCGTAATATTTTTTAGGTGTAGATGCTCGAGTAGAATTTACAATGTTTGTTAATTTGGATACTATGAGCATGATTATCGAGATGAGGAGTGGCAGCTAAAACTTTCTTTCTAAGAATAAATTTTAAGTTAGGATAGTTTGAGTTTATTGTACAGCCAGTAAATTCTTATTTAAAATTTGTAAAATTTACTCTATAATTATTCAAAATTCTTTGAAGAATTAAATTTTATTGGAATTTGGAGATTTCAACAGGAAAGTTTAGTGATTGCAGTAAATGTTTACGCTTAATTTGTCAATAGATGATAGGAACACTTGGAGGGTTGGGATACCTTAGGCTTTAGATGTTACATTAAATAAAGTAGAATTTAGCAAAAAGGGAAGAGTATTAACATCAAGTGTATCATACCTTTCCAGATGCTCATTAAAAATTTCTAATACAATCTTATCTTTTGATTGCACATTTTCTTAGGTTTGTGGTGTACATGACTGTATACCCCATGAATCTAGCTTTCTAAGTATGAAATCAAATGCCCAAACTGTAGATGATTTCCTAAAGTTAATAGAGCCAGTGAGATTAAAAATCGATTAAAATCTCAATTCAAAACCTAAAGTGAATATGAAAAACCTTAAATTATCAATTGAACCTCTAATCGCATATGAAGACCCTAAAACCTCAAGTATATGTAACTGCAAAAGTCAACCTTGAACCTCATCAAAACCCTAAAATAACAATCAAAGACTTAATCGCGTATGAATATATTAAACCCTAAATGTGTAAAATACTAGAGATTGTACTCGGAAGTAATAAAAACCCAAAACCTATAACTTTAAGGATATAAAAGCACTAATGCACCATAATTTACCCTAAAACCCTAATTGATAATATAACCTTAGTATTATACTAAATCATTAATAAAAGATTAAAGATAACCTTTAATCATTCACAAATATTTATAACACTAAGGTAATCCTTTAGAAACTAAGATATTACATCATAGATCACATTCATCTTCTAAGTATATAACTAGGTTAGTATTATATAGAGTTAAGAGTTTAGTTGATGCTTATATTACATATAGTAGGTATTAGTACCCTAAATGATACTTTTCATAACAATTACATTAAGTAGCCTACTAAATGATGTGTATAGGATATAAATACTTAAAGGAAGATCTTATTACCTATTCTTATTAATCATTTCAATAAACTCCATATTTCCTTTTATTTCCTTAATTTTCTTCCCAATTTTCCTTAATTATCTCATTATATGCATTCCAATACACGTAATTCTAAGAGAGTTGACTAAGTCGAAGGTTGACTAAGTCAACAAAATGTCATTGTCATTGTCATCTAAAATTTTCTCCCACTTTCTTTAACTTTCTATATCTTTACACATGTCATCTTATCCTATGTTGCTTCTTCTTGCTATCTATTCTTCTCCCTCTTCTAGACTTTACTTTTCTCAATTATAAAACCCAATTTAAGATATGAACAACTCATTTTCCCCTTCGATTTCAAACCATGAACTCCCCTTTGCTTTGTCATCTTCACTTTTCTAATTCATTTTCACAATTTCAAATACCACCATACACCAATCTACTATATCTACTTGCTTTCCTTTTCAAATTATAAAGGAGAAAAAGGTATGTTTTATATGATTTCTTATCTTAATTAGTGAGTTAGTTATCTATCTAAGATTAGTGTAGGAACCTTATGTAATTTGTGCCTTTGTGTCATAGAAGAAAGGAATCCTTATACTTATGTTTATAGTGTAGAAATACCCATGTACATACATCAAGTGAGTATATATGGAGTGTACATATTAGGGTTTTAGTGAAACTCATAGTATAAGTGTATAAATCCTTAGCTAAATGGAAAGAAAAACATATGTACATATGCTTAAATATGTGTATATAAGAGTATACTTGATAAATACATGTACGGGAACTCTTGTACATGAATAACCATTATGTACATAACCTAAAATGAGGTATACACTAGTTATACATACATATACCTTGCTAAATATACCCTTAAAATGTAAAAATATGAAATTTATGAAGCTTTCTTAAGAGGGAATTTTAGGCATACGAAAATACGTATAAAAATACGTATGTCACCATATGTGTATATGGGTATATGTACTAATATATGTATAAGTATATAAGTATACATACTAATATGTTAGAAGTATAAGTATATGTATATGTATAACATATGTATAAAGTATATGAATACATAAGGATAATAATGGATGATGATATAAGTAATGACAATTGAATAATGATGTAAGCAATGATGTAATTAAATGATGACATAAGCGATGACATTAGTGATTGATGACTTAAGCGATGACTTAAGCGATGACATAAGTATAAGCTTATAAAATAATAAATTATAAGATTACATAAGAATATAATATATATATATATGTATACATGTACTTAGGAGTCGAAGATCCTTTAAACCCTAACATACTTCCTAAATTGAATTAAACTTAATTAAGTACATGAATTAGTAATACCAATGTAAAATTCCCTAAGTGTAAGAATCTAGTGGCTAATTAAATCATTAAATACTAGAATAGGATATAAACATAAGCAATAAGAATAATTAAGTTTCAATAAGTTAAAATTTCAATAAGTTTAGTCCATATCATAAAACATGGGTCTTAATGTTCAAAACGGACATCACCGTGTGAATGTGCGTCCAAAAATGATGGAAAACAACTATAAGTTCATAAATATCGGGATTAGAATGAAAAGTTACTAAATACATAAAGGAAGTCTCATAACTTACAAATATAAGAAAATAGTTACTATTAATCCCATTGAGTATGGTAAACCCTATACACATTATACTTGGGTTATATTAGGGGAACTAGACAAACTACAATAGATTTTTTGTTAACTAAGGAGTTTGACTTCTTAGAATACTTATAAGTTTTACTATTTTTTTTAGGTGTTCAATATCGAGTTCTGGAAACCCTAAAGCTTAGAGAATGAGCAATAATCCAGGTGAGAGAGTTCTAATGACCTACTACTTGCTTGTGCGTGTTACTTGTATGAGGTTTTGCTGCTTGCTGTTGCTTGTATGTTTGAATGATTGCTTTGCTTGTTTGCTATTGTTTATGTGATCATCTTTTTAAATTGATAAATATAAATATCAGACCAAAATAACCAATTATACTCGTCGCATGTCTATGACCTAGTAAAGGTATGAATGGAGAGTACTAGCTTTGCAAAAATCTTGAAAAAAGTGTTTTTAGAAAAAAAAAAAGCTTTTCTACTCTTAAATATATTTTTGTATGATCCTTATAAGGGCTCGTAGAGCCATAAATAATATTTTAGCGTTAAGGCAAAGCTAGTATAGGATCTCCAATTGATAGTGAGAGGACTCACTTTATTATGCCTGTAAAGGCCTTAGATAATTTTGGTTGCGAGAGGACTTGCATGTTTGTGCCTGAAGGGCCTTAGATGGTGGATAATCCTAGTTTAGGATCCACTTATTTAGATTGGAACTCTTTTCTCAACTAGGGTAATAGTCGAGTGTTGCCTAAAGAGGTGGTGCTCTTAGGTAACCTCATGCGGATAAGCTGAGGTGCCAAGTATGAGTAAGTATAGGGGATGATCAAAGTGTAGATGACGTAATTCTACACCGTTCATAGTTTTGGACTCTTATAGATGTGTTGCTTGCATTCATTATGCTTGCATTCATCATGCCTGTATTCATTTTGTATATATATAGCTTGCTTGTATGTTTGATAATAATGTGTGATAACTTACTTGAACGGTAGTAGTGAGGGACAAACTCACTGAGCTGTTTTATGCTCATTCCCCCTTAGTTTCTTTTGCATGTTTACTTACGATAGGACTGGGATAAATCTCGAGTGCCAAGTGCGAGATGAAGATATGTATATTAGTGTTAGAATTAGTTGAGATCTTTATAGGTGATACATAAACATCCTTTGTAGAAAATATTTATATGTTAAAATTTAGTATAATTTAATTTTTCTTATAGTTTTCTAATGTTGGTATATCCTATCTTATTATTTGGTAAGGGATATCGATTCTTTGCGATTTTAAAAAACTATGGGATTTTGGACATCCATAGTTATTTATATTTATATTCTATAGAAAATTAATTACTAAAAAAAAAAAAATCAGTAACCTAAGCGATTAATCATTTAGGGTTTTACAATTTTTTACTTGCAAGGCAATTTTCGTATCATGAGTACACACATAATAGGAAAATTTTAAGTAATCCTACTAAGCTCCCTTAGGGTCCTGACAATGACTAGGTGATTGGAATATGAGCTAATTCATTGAAAGTATGAGACTTCTCTGCTAAATTTTTCCAAAACTTTTTTGATAACTTCATTTAAAAGTCTCTCTCTTTTGGAAATTAGGATGATGTGCACATGGAGTGAAATTCAACTATCCATAGGAGCAATAGGAATACCTACAATCTCGACATGTATTCAAAAAATTCATAGATATGGGTTCCTCATACCAACTACTATTAGTTGTTTTCTTGATTCTACCTACCGTATTCTATCTCTATCTCTACAATTAATACAATGTAAATTAACAATCTACAAAAATTCTTAACCTAAAATTTCAAAAGAGATAAAATAAATTTACAAATGCAATAAAATAAACTAAGATGCAAGACGCAAAAACAAACAAATGATGTAAATAAATAAAAATTTAATCTTTTTCAAATTCTAAGAGTGGTTAGAATAATAAATTCAGGTCGTTCTTAATATTGTAGTTGTAATCCTCAGCAACAGTGCCAAAAACTTAATTGCGTTATGCAAGAGATAGTCAAGTTATAGTATAATAAAATGGATTAGGTTTGAGTGTCAATCCCTCAAGGACTACCTATAATTGCAAATACTAATATTTACCCTTTCTAAATATCTTACCTAACTGATAATTTTAATTAATTTATACAACTATTTAAATAAAACAAAGAATAAATAACAAAATAATAGAACAAGCAAATTTAATTAATTAAAGATAACAAAACTAATGAAATAAAGAATAAATCACAACTAAAATACAAGATAATTAAAATTAACCACAAACATATGAACTTAGTATTCAATTAATGATTCCTCTAGAATAGCTATGCAAGTTATCAATCTCACTCTTATTTATTGGACCGTAGAGATTCCTAGTGTAAATCAATTGAACTTACATCTCATGGCCAATTCCTAATCCTGAAACCCTCTCTACCCGAGTTACTTCTAAATAGAGCATCACAAAACCACATGAAACCCTTGAATTCCACTATTAGATTACCTTAATCTAAAAAAGTAAACTACTAAATGCTTTAGTCAGCTAGTTTTGCCTAAAAGTATCAGTCAAACATATTGTATGCTCTTGCAAACTCTACAATGGACTCTAACAATGATTCAATCATTGGTACATTAAATTAAAGCAAACAATAAAAACAATATAATTTAATCATAATAACAAAAAATCATATATTGATAATAAGCGAAAATTAATTATATAGCAAACTAAGACTTACAATAATTGAATACTAAAACTAAATTAAAACATTAAGAAAAATAAACAAAGAAAAGAAATGGATTATATGTCCTCTACTATGTCCTATTCTCTAATATACAAGACTTATATCCTATTTAAAGTATAAAAAAGTAATCTAGGAATGTATCTTAAATGCATCTCCATATATCTCTAAAATATCTTTTGCATATCTTTCATATTTCGTGAGATATCTTTCTTGTACATCTCTTTTACTTTCCAAATTTCGCTCTTAGAATAAAGTACAACGGAAGCATGGCATCTTGAACTTCATTGCTTTACAAAAATAAGAGATTTACAATCCATTTAATGACTACACTCTAGGACTATAGCCATGGTCTTTAAATGTGGTTTTTTCTTACACTTGCAATTCAATTAATTCGATGGAATTCTTTTACGAGAGGTATACAGACAAAGAACATGATCGCGGTGTTGGGTATGGTCTTACACTTAATCTAAACAATCTTCAATTTTGATGGAAAGTAATGACTAAATGTCTATGGCTAAGGAACATAACCTTAGTCTTCATTAGATTTCATTTCTTATATGACTAAATGTCTATGGCTAAGGAACATAACCTTGGTCTTCATTAGATTTCATTTCTTACGTGAAATTCTTTTTGCTCTAAATCCTTAATTAATGCTTTTCTTTAAATGAACTCCAAAATTTGACAAAATCACTCAAAAATCCATCAAACACTTCTAAAATCCCTACAAATGAGATTTAAATGAAATAAGCTCTAAATTTCCATACAATCAACTAAATTAATATATAAAATTGCATAAAATTACTCTAATATATATATATATATATGGTAATTTATTAGCAATCACCAACCACTACAAACTAAACCACAACTGTCTCCAAACTATAACCAATACATATAACTTAACTCAAAGCCCTTCTTAGAACTTAGAGCTTTGTTACCAAGATGATACGCAAGAGAGAGAGAGAGAGCACTAAATATAGGCTTAGGAAGAAGGCTTACCAAAGCATGGATGGTTCCTTTAGAGAAAGCTATTGGAGAAAGGAAAAGTATGTTTTTTGATGGGAAGAAATGTTAAAAGAAAATAATAGTATACAAAATAGTAGGCCACTCGTTGATGTGACGCACCACTCACGCACAATATGGCCCATAACTCATTTGATGTGACTCATCAATCCAAATTATGGGGTTGCTTGCTATATAATCTTACTTAAGAGTTGATATGAGCTTCAAGGATATGTTCTCAACAATGGAGAAGGGAAAATCGAAAATCTCATTGATGATGTAGAAAATTTTGATTACAACAAATGTAGTAAAAGGGTATTTGTATTTGACAATCCTAAGGTTACATTACATGCACCATTTATAAAAAAGGATAATTATCTATACAAACATAATTACAAAAGTAGAAGGAAAAATGTGCAATCCTTCTAAAATGAGAATATTCACATGTTAGGGAGTATATCCATAGAAGGTGGGATACATGTCATAGGAAGAAAGGCCAACGGTCCTATAAATAACAGTTTTTGCAGATTCTAGATAAGGTCAGCACAATTAGCTCACTCTATAAGCTCAAACATGGGAGTTCGAAAGTCAAGGATTAGAATTAAAGAGCATCCTTTAAAGCAACTCGGGGACTCTAGTCCTGGAGCTATAGTTAGCTTGGGTTAGTTTAATCCAGTTATAGTAATAGACTAGACAGCACAGGAGCTCGGCAAATCAAACAAGTTGGCTCCTTTAATGAGGTCAATACTCATGACACTTAGTTAGTTGTTGAGAATCTCATAAGCTATGTTGACTAAACCTCTTGTTCTTGATCAGGTGAGGGGTTCAGATGATAGATTCCTATGACATCCCCCGCCATAGTTGTTGATTGAGTTTGGTATGATGCTTAGAATCTACAAAAGAATGAATGTAAGGCTATTAAGTTTGCCAAGGCTATCCAATGTTTCCACTCTAATGCCTAAGTTAATGAGGTATTTAAGTGTTTAAGTTAATGAGAGAAAATGGTAGCAATTCCAAATAGTCTTATAGTGATTATCCTTGCATATTTATTGAGAAATTATCTATAATTGATAATTAAATTGACTTAGACACATAGTGCCTCTTGAATTTAAGCATGTGATAATCATGGGGATAAGTAGGTAGTTGAGCAGTTACCAATGGGAGTAACTATCAAACAGTTTACACCTTTATCCAAATATTCAAATATTTAAACTTTGTATGTTAGGCCTTATTGATTTGGCCTTTAGGTTCTTGGTTAGCATTGTTATTACAAGCTAGTGAAGCTCTAGGAATAGGTTAACAATTTAGCTACTAACCAATTGATATTGGCTAGTCTGAGGTTGATATTGGCCAATCGACAATTAACTAAGCTTTTACACAAAATTTCACTATCAACGTTAGTTAGTGTTAGTAATAACCAAGCTCTTAAGTGCATGGTTCTTAATATGGTTCTTTCCATCCTTTGGCTTTTTTGCACACTTCACACCTCTCTAACACCTTTTGGATGTCCTTTATCATCCTTAGCCAATAAAAGTCCTCCTTTAATAGCTTGTGCAACTCTTTTTCTCAAAAAGGCTAGTTGAGCCTCCAACATCGACCTCTCAAACCTATAGCTATCTAGCTGAGCTATTTAGGATACACATCTATCCTCCCTTAAAAAAGGGCCTTTTGCTTAAGTAGAATCCATCTATAGCCATTCTCAATCTACACTTAGTTATCATTGGTCTAAAGAAGGTATCTTGTTCATATTGCTTGAGAAGTGTACCAAACCCGAGTATCTATGCATGCATAGTTGTGGCAAGTACATGTTGACGAGATAGAACACCAGCTGTACCATTAGAACTGCCCTTCTTATACTTAATCACATGAGAGGATGTTTCAAGGAAATTAACACACATAGCATGATGCCAGGCTTCTCACTTAAGTACTCAACTAGTCATCAATCTTACATTAGATGGCTCCAATTCCTAAACCCGATACATCACAGTTGAGTTTAAATACTTTGTCAAAATCTAATAAAGCTAGCATAGGGGTTGAGGTCAACCTAGACTTAATCTTCGTAAAACTTCTCTAAGCCTTCTTCATCAACGGTGTGGTTGTTGAGCCAAAGTTATGGATGAACCATCTATAAAATGATGCTAAACCATGGAAGCTTCGAACATTATTGTACAAGTCAAGGTTAGCCAATCGAGAATAGCCCTAACCTTCTTCTCATCAACTTAGATACCCTCATATGATAATACATACCTAAGAAACATTACTTCACTATAGCAAAATATGCATTTCTTTAGATTCCCATACAATTTCTCAGCTTAGAGAATATTAAACATTACACATAAATTAGTTTATTTTGATGTAGATGGCAGGTAGAGTGTTATTTCTATCCAGTATCTACCGTTATCTAAAAATAATTAAGTTATTAATAACTAGATGAGCTTAACATGGGATTAGAGATCAACATTATATACCAAGATGTCATCGAAGTAGACAACAATGCATTTCCTAATCAATGACACACATGGAAGTACTTAGTGCATTAGTGAGACCAAATAGCATAACTAACCATTCAAAGAGGTCAAACTTCATCTTGAATGTCATTTTCAAATCATCACTTGACCTCATTTGGATTTAGTGATAGTTACTCTTCAAATTGACCTTAGAGAAAATTAGTGCACCATGAATTTCATCCACCATATCATTTGGTTGAGGTATGGGATACCGATACTTGATCGTAATCTTGTTAATTGCTAAGCTATCTATGGACATGTATTAAGATCCATCTTTCTTGGAGATGATAATGGTAGGTTTGATACAAGGACTCATGCTTTCCTTGATATACACTCTATCGATGAGCTTGTCTACCTACTTTTTGAACGTAGCTACCTATTAGGATTGAGCTTATAGGCAAGTTGGTTGGGTAAGGTAGCTCCATATTAAAGATCGATATGATGCACAATTCTTCTCATAAGAGGTAATCCTCTTGGCAGTTCATTGAGAAAGAAATCCTTAAACTCATTCAATAACTTCTTAACCTCATTAGACAGGGTTCCAACCTCTTTCAGTTCCAATAATCTCTTAACTAGCAAGAATACCCTCTTTTGACCTGATAGTCTTAGTGAATTCAGCTCAAGAAACTACTAAGACTTCTTCTTAAGGATCCTAGAGATATGCACTTAAGCTTCCTAAACCTCTTTCGAATTCATTAAGTTAACATGACCGTTTTGTCATCTTTCTAAAACATATATGTATTTTGGTGTCCATTGTGAAGCACCCTCAAATTAAAAAACCAAGGTTGGTGAAGGAGTATGTATGATGTACACATATGTAGGATGTTATATAGCACCTCATCCTTATCTCTCTCCCTAATAGAGATCGACACTTTAACTTGTTTGGTCATATTTATTCTACCCATCTCATTCATCTATTGGATCTTGTTAGGTCGGGGGTAGGGAGCAGTTAGTAACTTTATGGTATCTACCATACTATAAGCAGCAACATTAGTGTAGCTAACCTCATTAATGACCCTTAAACATAGGCTACCATTCATGTTACGTTCGAAAAAATTACTTAGGCAGATTAGTGATAACATTATTTAATATCTTTAGAGTTAGAAAAGAAGAAAGAATACCTGAAAAATATATCACATCCTACCTTAGCATGGAATGCACCATCATAAAGGAATACCTATTGAAACTTAACCTAACCTACTCATTCATTAAACAACAACATTGTTTACATGATAAAGGGGTTTCTACATCGGAGTTCAGTTGGATATTCAATTACAACTTATGTACATATCATAATATTTACATCAATGCATTATCCAACTTTTTCCTTTGTCATCTTCACAATAATAAGATTCCTAACTTAGTACAGGTTCCATACAAAATTTGCTGACTCTAACCCACGCTCTCAATATATATATCACCTCTTAGTGTTAGGCTCTTCATGAGGTAGTTAACCTAAGGATAAAACATTTTATCTCCTTAGTTATTAAAGCTAAGTGAAAGTGGATAACAAACAACACAATATAGACAATATTACATATCACAACTGAAACATTTCAACCATAACTTGCAAGTTCAACTTTACATATGCATTTGCCCAACCAGGAATTTATTTCTAGCAATGCAACATGCTATGCTCATGCATGTAGCATGCATTGGTATCGATATCCTATACTCTTCCAATCTTCTTTTGGTTAGTCAACATAGCTAGGCATCTTATTATAGCATCTAGGAACCTAGGGCAACAAGGAGTTGTTTGGGAGTAAAAACCCCACTAAATTGGACTACACACTATAGTCTACCATTTTCAAAGAAGGTAACAAGACGCTACCTAGGAGTAGGACTCTCAACTTTGCCTTACAAAATTAGACTATACACTGTAGTTCATCAAATCAAAGACACAATACTGCCAAATCAAACTACATACTATAGTTGTAAACCCCACAAACTTGGAGAGTCGAATTTGAGTACTGTGGATAACTCCATAAGTCAACATAATTGCAAAAATTTAAAACCAATTAAATTTTAAATTTGAAGCTCAAAACGAACATGAAAAAAAAAAAGGAAAATTGGAACTTGAATATAATGAAAAAAAAAACCCCTAAACATTGAATCTTAACATACTAAAACCTTAAAATTTACCTTAATACTAACCAAACTTACTTCAATAAAATTATTGCTAAATATGTAACATCGTGTGAAATCACTAACAAATGATTAGAAATAATTTTAAATAATAATAATTAACCAACCTGCTAATAAAAATAAAAATAAAATAAAATTACAAAAATTACACATAAATGTAACGAGTGATGCTACCATGTACATATAAATATATATATTAAATTATTTTCTTTCCATTTCTTAACATATAATACGATATATGTTGTGGTATAATATCTATTATATATTATATATGTATTCTTATCTTGCTAAATGTATTGTCCAAATATTATATATATATATATATATATATATATATATATATTAGTTAGAATTCTAAATGTAACTAATCTAACTAACCCCCTTAAAACCCAACCAATTTCCTAACTACAATCACTTCACTCCCTAAGCCTAACCGTTATTTGATTTGACAAAAGAAAGATTACCTTATCTCTTCTTTTCTCAAATTTCAGCTGACACAAGATAACATCAAATCCATCAACACGTATGCTTTACTTCCAATTCACATTAAATGCTTATGCTACTTTCTTCTCAATTTTTCATTTTCTCTCTCTCTCTAGAACATACACTATCCATACGTACTAATGTCCACTATCTATCTTTCCTCCTAACATCTTCTTCCTCCAAATAAACACCATTTCACTCTCGATAACTTTATCATAAATACCATAAAATGTTGGATACACAACATATGAAATCCTTAGAAATTTCAAAGCCACTACTCAAATTTGAACATTACATCCATTCAAACAATTATTCATTTTCTTTCCTATGAAAAGAGTGACAATACTATAGCTGGAGCAAGGATAACACAAGGTTGACATAGTTAGTTCACCTTCCAATATTAAGTCCCAACTATGACTTGGAGAATTGGCATTAGCTTCCATCTTATCTAGGTATCTCCATTGTCAACACTAGAGAAGATTGTGTTTTCTGGTAAGGCACTTGAATACTTTAGCCATGGCAACTACAGTGAGTTTTGTAGTAGATGAGCTTATACAATTTGAACCCGCAAAATCATTTCTTGACTATACATCCCCTATTTGAAGTTCTTATTTCTTTTTATTGCTGTTTCCATGTCTTCTACATAACTCTGGTGAGTTCTAGCTCCAACTTTCTTCAATGGCACTACGATGGTTGTCTTCGACTTTCAACAAAAATCTACAAATATCTTACTGTACATATTCCGACCAATGCCAATGAGATAAGTCTCCTCATTAAATCTGAGCTCTTGTGGTTCTTGTTCTTATCATGTACTCTATTCATCAACAAATGATTTATTGCACTTCTTACTTTATCAAATGTTGAATTTCTATACAAGGAACTCTTATGTTCCATCTGCATGTGTATGCTTCCGATGGTAATCTTGTCTTGGGAAGAAGGAAATTACTTCGACTTGTTTTTTTTTATTTATTTATTTTTTCTTTTCTTTTCTTTTCTTCCATTCCAAAGTTTCTAACCCCTACTAATGCTATGCTCATGTTCAAGTACAATATGTATAGCACATCATATTGCTAAAAGTTTTCCATATATGTTGATAATTTATTATTATTATTATATCATTGAAGTAATAACTTTATACATTACTATGATTGTTATTTAATACTATTTTTTGAGTTATATTACTTAATCATCATATATTAATTCCTAATAGGTAGGTAATATATATATATATATATGATACATATATATATTGATTCTAAGTTTGATATAAATAATATTATAATAACAATGGTGAAATTGATAATAAAGCTTCGTTGGTATATTATGTTGCTATATCAAATATTTTATAATTTTCTATAAATGTGGTACAAATGATTCAAGATAATAAAATAAATATGTTTGTTGTACTTTCTGATAACGATGGTTTTGATTGTGGAAATTATGAAAGATAATACCATGATATTGCTTTATTCTATACCCATTTTGGCATATGGTCATCTTACTATACTATGTAAAGTGGCTAGCATTTTGAACAAAAGTTGATTATGGGTTTTAAGAAATGCGTTAATTTAATAAAATTTAGCCTAAAATGATAGAATTGGAAAACTTAACCAAAAAAAAGTTGGGGGGTAGGGGGGTGTAGTATGGTGGGTACAAGAGGGGGAACCCATAGAAAGCAATTAACGAGTAAAGGAGGCCTGTTATAAAATCTGTAATTGATCAGGCCCATACTAGAAAATGCAAGTCTCGACTTTTGAAAGAGAATTGGCTATGTGATAGTACGTTTAAAAACAATAAGTTCATAAAAATCAAAACTACATTGAAAAGGTTATACGCGATTAACGAAAAAGCTCGATTCGAGAATTTTACATAAATAAATAGCTAATTTAGATAGATAGTACTAAATATAATTATAGATTAGTTATTTATTCCAAACACTTATTACTTTTCATATTTCCTCAATGTTAGGTGATTATGAGATTGAGACTGATTTGCTTATGAATTATTACGATCTTTGACTTTGAGAATAGCCGAGTGAGTATTCCTAATGATTCCATACATGCTTGTCTATGTAAATGGTAAATATTAATTGTTATTAATAATTGAATATTATGTGGGGCTAGTTATACTTGTGGATGATGCTGCTATTTACTTTAAAAGTATAATAATGCACTTTTTGCTGCATAGTAAATTCAATAGGAATTGATCTATTTGTAAATTTGTTTGATCACTTAATAAAGGAACTTAACATTTTTAGATTTGAATAAAATAAATCGAAATATGCATAATCATGTATTGCATAACTGAGTCTAGCCATCACATCGCACGGAGGTAACGAGAGACCATACGTAGGTTGATTATTTATGATTATAGTGTTTTTGTATGGTGCATACGTACGATATGACCTTACCTTAGGCCATGGAGACGCTAGACGTTGGAGGCACCAACCGCTTAATTAAGAGTCGAGTCCAAAGGCCTCTATTTAGAGGTGAGTTAGAGTTGCGAGAACCTACTCACAATTATACTCAAAACTGAGTATTGACTAAAACTAAAAATGAATATGCCATTGTGTTTTATAATACGAAATGCAGAGTTTTATTGTTATATAAGTTCTAGTATGATACCTAAATCTGATTAGTATCATGTATACTCCAACCTTGACTTCGAAAGGTGTTAAATCTGAATTTCATACAGTATTTGATCACCTGTATGTATTTTTATTACATATTGATTGTTCATGCATTCATTTGTTTGAAATTAATTGTTATATAACTTGTTTGTTATATGGTTGAGAGAAGATTTTACTAAGTTTATGTAGCTTACTCCCTAATAGTCTTCTCTTGCAGGTTGTTAGATAATCGAGCATGGGTTAAGAGTCGAGTATTGAGTATCAGTATTGAGATGCATAGAAGTTAGAATTTGAATGTAGACTATATAAACGGTTTGAATTATTACATATAACTATTAATATCATAATTAGATTTTATAACTTTCATAAGTTTAAGTTTTAAAACTTTGATACCTAATTTTATCATTTGGTAAGGGATATCGGTTCTCTATAATTTTTAGGAACTGTGGAATATTAGATATCCGTAGTTATTTATATAATACGATAAGTTTATAAATTAAAATTTTGAAACCCTAGAGACTAACTAATTAGAGTCTTATAATCTTTGACTTGCAAGATAGTTCTCGTATTACGGGTGCACACGTAATATGGAAATTTTAGGCAATTCTACTAGCCTTCCCTTAGAGTTATGACAGTAGTATACCAAATCTGATAATAAAAATTGTCACAATGTTCGGCCAATGCAATTTATATGCTTCCAAAAACTAAATTCATCAAGCTATACTTTTTCCATGACCAGTTGGAAGCCTCATTTTGAAAGTTCTAATCTATAGGTCTCTTTTTGTGCCATGCCATGCCATGCCATGATTTGCAATGACAACTTAAGTATATCACTCAATGCAACCAATCTTTCAATTTTATTCAACTTAGTGATTTAAATCTAGTTTTAAAGGTCTCCCTAACAAACTTCTAGTATCTTACTTAGGGTTCACTTAAGTGAACACTTAGAAGATTGAGTTAGCAATCACTCAATTTCCATAATTAGCACAATCAATTATAAGCACAAATTATTACCTAACATAGTAACATAATAGTTTAACTAAGATACATTTACTATCATTCAAAATCATTACATCAGCATCCACTATAGTAGCATATCAATTCACCTAAGATATACCCATATTCAATTAACACAACATCAAACAGTATATAGTATTATGAATAGCAATATATCTATTTCAAGCATGCGTTAGATTCACTTACCTAGACTCTATAATAATGCAAAATCCTAAACTTCATGACGTAGTCCTTCTTTACTTATCACACCCTTGAAAATATAACACAATCTTTATATCAAGTATGGATCAAACTCGAATTGTTATGAGCTTTTATTTTCGCATTTTTAAACTTCATGTAATTGTATTTTACTCATTCCCCATTTGATTTCAACAAACTTTATATCGTCACGATCTTTATTTCGAGTACTATTGAGATATTTTAAGAACCAAGTCTATCGATATTATTAAGGTCCAATAATACATTTTTCTCATTATGACTTGATCGTACGTTATTCTAACTCTGTAATTGACCCGAATAAGCTTCAGTATTGAACTAAAAACCCTAAAAATTATACTTTCTATACTTATCCAGCAATCTTAATATACCCCAAAGTATTCATTTTACATAGATTTGATAAATATTTTAATAGTACTAATTGTTAAATTACATATAAAGCTAACATATAGGTTTATACTAGTGAAATACACAATAAATAGTATATAAGCCTAATTAATTTCATGAAAAATCCTATAGACTTACAAAATTATGTTATTTAATCATCAATCATCAATTATACTAAACTAGCACTTATCAATTTCTATAAAAATAGTGGTTTTAGCTTAAATTTAGGAAAAATAAATAACTTTATGTATGAGATAAAAATTAAATATTCCAAATATTATTGTAAACATCTAGAAGTCTAAACTTGTAGGGCTCATTTATTAATTTCAGCAAAAACTAATTATTTCAACAATTCAATAAAATTTGCAGTTTTATTCAAAATAATTACAAGAAATAGTAAACATGCTTAATTTCAAAAATTATTATTACCAAAATTAAATATATATATTAGGTGTATTATATACAAAAATTGAGCTTGAAATATCATCGTCCAATATTTATAAAAATTAGTTTAATTTTCGCTCAAATAGGGCATTTTCTTGGGGAACCGATGTTTACACTATTTATTTAATTAAAATAAAATTACTAAATTAATCTAGAGTTAAAATTATACCAAAAAACCGAATTTCATAATTAATTGATAACATTTGATATTTTAAGCAAATTAAACAAGTTACGAGTGGAAAATTGGTTCACCTAAACAAGTCGTCTCTAACCATCACTTGGCCACTGTACCTTGTCAAACACCTCCTCCGATCATCCTTTGTTAGACCTCCAAGCTACTCCAAGTCAGGTTGTGGTTTGGTATGTAAACCACCCTATACCCATTCTAACTCTATTTCTTGTTCTATTTTTATTTAAATTTTTCCTAATTTTCTAAATTGTTTCCTTTTGTTTTCAAAGTTTCAAAACATTAAAATTGAGGGTTTGGGTCCTATTTATAGTTTTTAAAGTTTGCTTAATTAAATAGAAGTTGGACATGTATATAACACATGTCAATTTTCCATTTTCCTAAGTAACGTATGTCATCCCTTTATTAATCAAGTGTTAACTCATAATTTCCAATTAATACTAGGTTGACATATCATTTGGTGACTCATTTATTTAATTTTTTTTATTTTCCATTGTTTTACCTAATTTTGATAATTTTTTATTATATATATATTTAATACATATAATGTATATTACATGTAAATATAAGTATATTATGTATAATTTAATTTTATTTATTATTTTTGAAAATTAATTAACTTATCTCTGATATCTTACTATATTTAAATACTCGAATTTTATGATTATCGGCTTTATTGATAAATTGGCATTTTTTCTTAAATTAATATTTCTATATAGCTTATTTTTAGAAATTGACTCTACTTAAATTCTTTTATCTAACTTTTCTAATTTTACTGTAAAGTTTAAAATAAAACGGCTAATTTAGTCCAACATTCTAAATTTAGGAGCCCGGATCTTAGGATTATTGAACTGATTCGAAATTCTAGAGTATTACAAAATATTTGAAAGATTTCAACCGAACTTCATTGCAAATACTCTAGGAAAATTTTTGAACTTAATGATATAAACTTAAGAAATATAAATGCGGCATCCCGAAATCCTTAAACAATGTCAAATTATAAGCAATTTCGGATCATGAGCAAAATATTTTCCGATTATAGGTTCACGAAGTTTCAGGAGTAAATGATAACGAGCATCATGAGTACACCATTACACGAATTTTTAAGAAATGCATAGGTGGTGATTTGAAGCATATAAATATAATTTGATATTTCGTATTCAACAACAAAAAGAATTATTAAATAATTAAGGTTGCAAAACCAATTTTGATGAGCTTGAAAACTTTTGACATATACGTGGTAGCCAAAATGGATACGCATTAAACTGTATGATTAAAATAGTTCCTGTACGTCTAAAATATGTTTGTCGTTGTATGACGGAACTCTAGTATACCCAATAAGAGTAATAATAATTTAACTCAAAGATGAAGATATTAACGAATAAGAATACTATTTTGCAACAATTTAGTTAATTACCTCTATGAAACTAGTTACATAAATAAGAATTTATCATAAAATGTGTAATATATCTATATACTTGAATATGTATGAATAAAACGGTGCATCTATAATAGCATAAGAGCTACCATTAATAGAAACTCATATATAAATATAATTTTAAAACTTATAGTGGAGTTCTCTTGCGAATAGATAAGGCTATCTAGTGAGTTTTCTATATTAATTATGGTAAGCTATTAAATGCCATTATTAATACAACATAGAACATATATATACATACCAACATATATCACTTAATTCTAACTTATATTCTTTTCATGACACCAGTTATATTGACTACTAATAAATAACATCATAAAGTTACAAACTTAAAAGTCAATGGTAATAGCAAAGTGAAATCCGGTAACAGTAGCAGTCAGCACCTATAATTGTGAATAACGAATTAAAATCCACCACAGTAGTATTCAGTAAGCACGTGAGTATATATATATATATATATGTATGTTTGTACATATGTGTGTTTGCCTGTATGTATATATATATATATATATATATATATATATATAAAGAAAGAAAGAACTACTAATATTATGTTTCTAAATAAATGTGTGATAATTTATGCTTGATTTAAAAAAAAAAATGTAACCAGCAAGAAACTTTATTACCAACCACAAGATATACATACTACATTTATAAATAAAATAATCTAAAAACTAACTCATTTACTCTTACGACCTAAAAATTGAAACAATGCCAAGTTAACCATCATAAAATTTGGAATTTAATATTTTTCTAATTCCTAGCTGCAGCGCTACAGATCAACACTTCCAACCCAATTTATTTTATTTTACTTTCATTTCCAATTGTCTTACCCAATAACATGACCCTTTGAACCAAGGTAAAATAACCAAACTAGCTAAAGATCACTGAGCTAACCAGCCTAGTTTCCATTCTTGTTGGAAGACGCACGTCAACTATGTACTGCTTCTCCCTGGCATATCTGTAATATCGCAAAATGTGGGACGCAATGTCTACTATAGGACGTCAAATCTTCTGGCGGCATTCACAAAATTGGGGAGAAAATCCAATCAATATCTCGCCGTTTCCTAAGAACAAAAACATTTCAAGATCTCCTCCTCATCTTCATTCCTTGATTACTAACTCGCTCCTTCCTCTTCCATCCCTTTCCTTTATTTGAAGCCATAACCAGCAGTCACCATCCTCCCTTTTTCCGCTTCTTCTTTGAAACTCACCCTTGCTGCCCTGACTTCTTGTCCCGGTTCCATTCTTCTTTGCCATTTAACAGCAGCAGCGTAGCTCCACTACAAACGAAATATCACAAACCCCTCGCTCAACGACTACTGATAGGCCTGATTATTCCTACTTTATAAGGCTATATTTGTAATGCTTTTATAGAATTTTAAAGTAATTTTAGTGTAATATGTTGCTTAGTTTGTTAATATTTTGTTCCAACTTTTCATTAGACTAATGTGTATATTTTTTTTATTAAAAATAAAAAAGATATGCGACAAAGGTTTATTTGGAAATAGGAATTATATGGAAACCGAGTTAAGCGATTGCAATCCACGTCAGGCCCATCATGTCCAACAAAAATCATGCTCTAGCAATTTGCCAAATAGTTGAAATCAACATTCTGCTATGTTTCTTCAATTGTTCAAAGCCCTAAGCAACTTCAAAGTCTGCAGCATCCAGCCTTCATATTTAATTCACAAGTCCATGACATGCTAAAGCAATGATGGAGTCCACACGTTTGAAGCATCCAACGTCGACGTATGCATGTAACTGGAGCAACACGAAAGGCAAAGTCGAGCCATTCAATTACATACACGCCGTGTTGGATTGGAATATCGAAACCTTTGCACGGCAACTCAAAGCAGTGCTCATCAGCACGGGTAAACTACACGCCGTGCTTAGTTGTTTTGCGACAATTGAAGAATACATCTGCAGAAAGTTACACCAGCTAGTTGACGTATATCTAATATTATATCTATATTATGTATATCTATATTGTTAAAGCTTTTAGGGTTTAAGTAACTCCTACCGTTAAAATTATCTATTTATCTTTTATTTAATATCCTTTAACAAAAAAAATTATAAATTAAATACTTTATTAAAATTCCATTAGGAGAAGCTCCCAAGTTAGAGAAGATGGAAACCATTGGTAGTTGGGACTCCCTTGAATGGACTAAAATCAAGGTACTCTCTATTTTCTTGCAATTAGAATAATTAGGGTTTATCTAAATGGTAATTATATTAATTGAATGGTGCAAATTTATGTTACATCTATTGGTTGTTATTTACAAATTGTTGGTAGTTGGGACTCCCTTTAATGGACTAAAATTGAGGTACTCTCTATTTTCTTACAAGTGGTGTAATTAAGGTTTGTCTAAATGGTAATTGTATTAATTGAATGGTATAAATTTATGTTACTACTAGCTATTATTTACAGTCACTTTCTTGATCGATTTCCATGGTAAAGTGCAAGTTCTTGGTTGAAGTTGAAGAAGTGATAGTGGAGGTATGTGCCTTACTGTTTGATTCACTATTTTGGAATTTTAGTTATTCATTTACAATTTCAAAGTTTCATACTTTATATTGAAATTAAGGTTTATTATTGCAGAGGTATGCACCTCACTATTTGATTCACTATTTTGTAATTTTATTTATTCATTTACGATTCCAAAGTTCCATACTTTATGCCAAAATTAGGGTTTATTAGATGTTAAATGTGCATGGGTTTCTCTAATGATACTGAATTGCTATCTAATGGATCTTAGATTAGTCTATAGAGTTAGAAGGTGGTTTGTTTGTGTTTAATATTCATTTTCCTTGGGTTAATGTTGATTATAAGGGAATATTTCCCTACAAATCCTTGCTTAAGTTTGTACAAACCTATGAAAGAAGATAGTGTTATGGAGATGTGAGAAACAAGATTGAGAGATTGACGAAGTAGTGTAAAGAAAGATAGAGAAAGGAATGATTGGTGCCTCCGTTCCGAGAAATGCTTGTTCAAGTAGGACTAGAAGTAAGGAAAATAATCACAATTCAAACTACATATTTTTTCTATTTATTTATGTTTTTTTTTAAGTATAAAATTTGGGGCTGGCTATAGGTTTTCTATCTTCTGATTTAGGTCTTTAAGTTTCATTAGATATACATGCATATTTTTGTCATATTTTCAACTTCTACAAAGTGGCCTCATGACTATTGGGCTTCAATTGGAATGGTGGTAGCTAGGGTGGAAGTGCAATTAGCAACCCAAATGAGTAAAATTTTTGGTAAGCATTGACATCTCCAATCTAGACAAGCCTTAGGATATCGGGCTCTCTAGTATGACCCATTTCTCCTTTCTCATTGAATGCATTGGTCTAGAAGAAGTCAGTAAGAGAACTATCGCACATGTTCATCAAATTGTAAAAGTTTATGTACTTTTCTTTGTTTCGTGTTCTCATTCCTTATTTTTTATTCGTAACATTGGTCTAGAAGAAGTTGCTAAGAATGAACCATTACACGTGTTCATCAAATTGTAAAAGTGTATGTAGTTTTCTTAATTTCATATTCTCATTCCTTATTTTTTATTTGTGATATTTATCATCACTCTTACATATTATACTTATGTAATGTCTTCTAGACAAGGTGCTATTAAGGAACAAGAGATAAGCTAACATTCAGTTGAATAATTGATAGATTTTAATCAAATTAATATTATGTCAATGAACATATGAAATGCATTAACAAAGATAACGCCAATAAATCTTTTGATAACAAATTTCTTTTTAAGTTTTATAGTAAGTCTCTAAGATGACCCATTTAAGATTTCTTCCTTGAATCAATGAATCATTGTCAAAGGTAGTATCTTTTTCTTAGGTCAATGTAATCTAGATTTGTGGGTTTATGTTATTTATTTACTTATTGTGTTTTATTTTGGTTGCATGTGATTGAAACACCATAAATTTTTGCTAGGTGAGGTCAATGGTGGTGATAAGCAGGCCATTTTCATTATTCATTGAAGGAGAAGAATGGCTTCTGTAGCTTAATTCCTTTACTTGCAATCTACATTTACCATCTAATCCTTAAGCTTAGTTTATTTTTATGTTTTTAGGCCTTTTTATTTTGAGAGCATAATGGTTGCTAGTTTTGTAATGTTTAATGATCTTTGCTCTTGATAGCATTCAATGTTAGTTTCCATATCTATCCATAGATATTATGACATTACAGACATATATGAATTTCACTAGCCTCTGAGTTTTCTCATAGATTTGTAGAATGAGATTTTCTTGAAGTGATAGACTATTTTGTTGGAAATGTTCCCATTTTCTTAGCACTTTCATGTATAGACATAAGATATATGGTAAGAGGTATTTTAGCATGTGAAAGGAGTTTTACCGTCAACATTTAAATGTGAGCATAACCTATTCAAATGCTAGAATGATTTAGATGAGTTGTGGAATAGATAGTTGCATAATGTGCAAGAGCTGCTACTAATTGCTTGAGTAATTTGGTGCCACCCAAGTATGATATGTAGACACTACATGTAAGAAGTTTGTTGCTATTGGAGGTATTCCCTTATACCTATTGAGATTGAAGAGATTCCTTTATACCTCATTACCTTTTGTTGAGCACGCTGCATATCTAATATGTTCTGAATTATTATTGATTCTTTTTTATTTAATTTTTCCTTCGAAGTATTTCTTTCCTTTTTTTTTTCCCTTTCTCTTGATGTTGGTTATATCAAAACTTACATTATTGACAATTGACAAATAGTACAACAACTTTCTATATGATTTTTTTTTTATTTCAGGTTTCTTTATTTACTTCTTTATTTATTGTATTAAACCATAAGGAAAATGCAAAATTAATAAACCAATTATCAAATTTCTATTGTATTCTTAAGATGTTTAACTTTGTATTAAATAACAGCACAAATGAAAAAAATGAGGAGAGAAATAAAAGGAGCGTCCAAATTGAAAAAGAGACATAATTCAAATAATCCTATTACTATCCTTATCAAATTCCATAACAAAGATTGTCCCATAAATTTTCCATTCATAATCTATTCATTTCTAATTATTTCATTAACATTTGTATGTAACTATATGGTAACTTTTTAATTGTTATATGATTGACATATATGCAAAATTTATATTACTATTAGTTGACACTAAATCCAAATTAACAATATTGAAGAATAGTGTATATATAACAATTTTCTTTTAGTGTTATGTGTAAGAAGATGACAGAAAAGCTAAAATAAGCTTGGAAAAAAGTAAAATAAAAAATTGCATTATTAACAATTGATGAATAGTGGAATGTACAACAATTTTCTTCCACTTATGTATTGAAAAAGATTACAAAACAGCTAAAATATTTAGTGGGTACTAATGGAAAAAAAAATTGAAATAGTTATTTACTAATTCTTATAGTCTTCTATATGATTTTTTTTATTTAGGTTTCTTTATTTACTTTTTCATTTATTGCATTAAACTAAAAGGAAAATGCATAATTTATAAACCAATTATCAAATTTGTATTGTATTCTTAAGATATTTAAATCTATATTAAAAATAGCACTAACAAAAAACCAAAAGTGAGAGGAAAAAAAGAGCACCCAAATTGGAAAAGTGACACAATTCAAATATTGAATAGGTGCTAATGAAAAAAAAAATGATATAGTTAACGTAGTCAATAACTAATATATATATATATATATATTTTATGAAACCGTTTGGTTTATATTAGCGAACATTTCATTTTTAATTTTACCATATGGGTCTTAAAGCACTATGCTAATTAACCAGTAGTTGTTTCCATATTGTAAACAACAAATTAATCTTTTCATATCTCAATAATAATGAGTTAGAATGGACATCATGCCTCTTTTATCTATTTATCTATCTATCTATCTACCTATTGATTTATATGAATTTAAATCTATATCTATATTGATATTTATATCTTTCTATATATATCTATCTATAACCAAATCTATGTTTACAGATATATCTACATCAATATCTATCGTTTTATCATTTAAGCTTGAGTAGGCTTAAGCAACTGCATTATATACGATTTTTAATTTACCTTATCACTTTCAATCTTCATTTACAAATATTTTCTCTATCTTCACCAATTTCTTTGATAATTAATTGATAAATATCGATTTTTTTTTTTGTAATTAACAGTAATTATTTACCATTGTTATTATTTTTTATTTGTTAATTTATGGGAGAATTTCACTTAATTAAGAGCTTCTTCATAGTATATGGTATAGGTGTTTTATTTTTTCTTTTTGAAAGGCCACCTATTAGGTGTAATGATAATTTATCAATATTTTGTCATCAATTTTCTATGTGCCAATTTAGAAGAGGTTCCACCTTGTTGGGTTTCTTTTTTTTTTTTAAATGGCAACATCAATTCATTGGTATTTGTTTACAAATCTTTTTATTGTTAATTTATAGTTAAAATTCGATTTACTTATATTCTCTTCATAAGCACATATTTGTTTCTTATTTCACTTCGTAGTTTTTTTTTTCTTTTAATTGTACACACTTTATAAACAACTTATATAACTTTCCAATCTTTTTTATATAGTCAATTTTGGTGGTGTTTCATTTAGTAATTTAATATATTATAAATTATACTACACAATTTTATTCAATTTTTGCCTACGCAATGCGGATGCGTCGTTTGCTAGTTACTGTTAAACTCTAGGCAATATTTTACGTAATATAAATGAGAAGGTCTTGTAAAAACATGAGATGCCATTTACTATCCATCTTTAGGAGATTAGAACCAGAGTTTTTAAACTTCTCTTCTTTTTCCTTTCTTCTTTATTTCTTTTCAATGTTCTAAATTAGTTTTTTTTTAGTTTTCAATTATTGTGAACTTTAATTTTCTATGTAATTAATTAGTTTTCTTTCCAATTTGTGATTTTTTATTAACTAGTATCTAAATAATGTGTTCGTATTGGTTTTGAGTTGATAATTGCTAACTTATTAATTCAATGTATCTAATTTCACATATAGAGATTAAGAAATCCTATTGTAAATAAATCTAGCATAATTAGAAAGGAATTAGTATAGACTTAGAGATGGGCTGCATGATTTCTTTGGATTAGGGTGATGCCTAATAGTAGAATTCACAAAGTTTAATGTAATCTGATATATGCAATCAAGAGAGAGATTAAATTAATTAAGGAATTCTGACAATCCAGTTAATTGGAAATAGATTAATATATTACATAGTTATTCTAGAGGGATCAATGATTAAATACTAGATAATGCATTCCTTTTATTTTGTTACTATAACACCCTACTATCTAATTATTTATTTATATTTCTTCTTCAACTCTAGGTTCTTGAGAAATGGTTTGTTATGTTATCCCTAAGTTAAGGATATGGGGAAACCTAATAGGAATCAACTCCTTAGACTAATTACTAGAAGTTAAGCTAAGGGACTGTTAGGACTTACTCACCGCATCTTGGCTCTAGAATTACTTAAAGGAGAAGTGATGGGAATTAGGCTACCGGACTACTGACCCATAACCGAGCCTGAGGACTAAATGGACTATCAAGATGAATCTTCCTATTCTAACCAACTCATGCGAAGACTGAGTATCTCCTTGTTGACCCATTTGACTTGCCAAGTTGAATGACTACCTATTTCTCGCATATTGTGTGCCAAGAAGCAAAAGGTCGAGATAGCGGCTCATCTTTATTTTCACACATGCCTTGCCAATTGCTTACTCAACTATACCCTTGCTAATATGCCAAGAGAAAGAGTCTGAACTAACCAAACTACCCCTGCTTGGACAAGTAAGCTATTCGTACCTTTTTATCCACATCTTCCAACGGCATAACCAATACAGCATTGCCACATGTATAGAACTATTGTAGAATCTGTTACACCAATTATCACTTTCCTTGTATATTCATTTTTACCCTTTTGTATCTTGTACATTACTTTCTTAAGAAAGACCCTATTATTTCCTTTTGGGCAAGTTGCCTTAACTTATGGGTATAAATACCCTTGTACTTGTAGCTGTAAAAGAGAATCAGATCATCCTTAATGCACTTGAGTATTTTCTTCCTTGCGTAAATACTGCTTATTTACTCTTTGCATCACTCTTATCCTAATCCTTGAGCAAAACTAGGTGGTGAGTAACCTTATCGAATTGATTCGTACGTCGTATTGAATTGTGCTGTGAGTCCTTGGTAGTTCCATTAGTGCGTCATATCCTCTAGAGCTGTTTATGGGTTTTTGCTTACTTTTTCATTCGCATTTGTCCTTTCGCGTTTTTCCCATTAACTATTTCGAGATTTTTGTAAACTTAGACCCATCTAACGACCAACCTTATCTGTTTTTAGTCACAGTTTGCATCATCTTAGTATCAAAGCAGATGTTTCATATGAGTTGTAGTTGGTTCTTTTTGAAGTTTTGTTATACTCTATTTTACGTGTATGAAATGGAGCAAGTTATTAGTTCATTTGAGTGCTATATTTGTTATCTATTAAATTCCTGAAGTGTTTGAATCTATGAAGAAAATAACAAACTTAAGTATGAATGTTGGTATAGGAGATAAAAATAGTAGAGTTATCCACCATGGACAACAGTCTCATGGAACCTTGAGAAGCAATGACGAGAGACTTGACAAGGTAGCTAACTTCCTAATAGATCTTACTCGAGCTATTCATGCATTGGTTTTCCGACCCACTGAGACCACACAAAGCACTCTATAAGCTACTCAACCTGTTAGATATTAGAACCCATCTCAACCAATTCGAGGTAGAGATATAGGTAGATGAATAAGGCAAAAGATAAACTTAAGGGAACAAGATGAAGAAGAAGAAAAAGAGTATTTTGAAGAAGAGTAAGCTAAAGTCCCTAGAGCATCTGGCCATGTAAAGCTTTGGATTCCAAGCTTCAATGGATCTAGGAATGCTAATGAATATCTAGAATGGGAAGAGAAAGTGGAGCGTGTTTTTGACCATTATCAGTATGAGGACTACGAGAAAGTAAGGACTATTGTTGTTGAGTTCTCCGAATATGCCACCATATGGTAGAAGAATTTTTAGGCAATGAGGAGGTGAAAGGGCTACCGAGAGATTAATACTTGGCTTGAGATGAAGAAAATACTCAAAAACAGGTTCATGCCAAAAACTTATCTTTAAAATACTTTCATTTGATTTCAAGAGCTGAGACAAAGAGGCCAAACTATTGATGAGTATGTTCAAGAATTCCAAATGCTCATGATTCGATGTGAAGTAGAAGAACCCTCAGTGTGAACAATCTCCAAGTTCATTACGAGATTGAAAGGTGACATTCGAGACATTGTAGAACTCTAGAGATTCACAACAATGGATGAGGCTATTAGAATAGCCCAGTAAGTGAAAGGGTAAAGAAGGAGTCGAGTTCCTACAAGAATGTCAGCTAGCCAACCTAGACAGGGAAGTCACTAAACTCAGTCAAGTACCAAGCTGATTAGAATAATGGATGTCTAAGTTGATCAGAGAGGCCGACTTGATGTTGAAGTACCGACTCGAACTTATGAGAAGGTACAAGGATTAGGCAGGAAGACGAGTTAGAACAAGTGCTTCAAGTGCTAAGGGTTCGAACATATGGCTACTCAGTGCTCAAATCGAAGGACAATGGTTATCAGGGGAGACATCCTAAAGCTAGAGGTAAATAGCATAGATGAGGAACCTGAGGAGGAGGAAATCCCTGTTGAGAAAGAATTGATTGAGGAAGACGTGTTTACTAAAGACTTAGACCAGTTATTCATGGTTGTCCAATGCATTATGAACATGGAACCCTCACGAGAGGAGGAGTAAAGAGAGAATTTGTTTCATACCACCTTTAAGATGAATGATCAGGTGTGAGCTCTCATCGTGGATAGTGAAAGCTACACTAATGTGGCATTAACCAATCTTATTTCAAAATTGAAGTTGCCAATTATTGCGCATTCAAGGTCATACAAGTTACATTGGTTAAGCAAGAAAAGGGCATTATATGTCACTTGGCAAATACTACTGCCGATCACTATAAGGAATTACTCATACCAGATTCTCTACGACGTACTACCCATGTATGCTTCCTACATGTTGCTAGGTAGATCGTGGTTGTTTGATATGAGAGTTATCCACGATAGCCATAAGAACACGTATATGTTTGAGAAGAATGATAGGAAGATCACACTGAACTGAACTCGATGCCACCAAGAGAAGTTAATAAATTACAAAAAAAACTTGCTCACCAATTGAAGAAGGCTTTAGTGATGAGTAAAGTCAAGCTCCAAGAGGCCATCAATGCTAACAAGTCGACCTTCATGTTAGTTAGGTAACTATTAGAAATGAAGGAGTGGGGTGAACTACCCTCGGAGATCAGAAAGTTGCTAGACGAATATGCCGATCTGTTTCCAAAATAGCTATCCAAAGGGTTACCCCTAACTCGAGGCATAGAGTACTACATTGACTTAATACCTAATACCACACTACTAAGTAAGCCAGCCTATTGGATGAATCCCAAATAGGCTTTTAAACTCCAATGCTAAGTCAATGAGTTACTAGAGATAGGATGTGTCTAAGAAAGTCTTAGCCACTACATTGTACTGGTATTCTAGTGCCGAAAAAGGATGGAACCTAAAGCATGTATGTCAACAGTTGAGCCATGAACAAGATCATAATCAAATGCAGGTATCTGATCCTGAGGTTAAAAGACATGTTAGATGAGTTAAGTGGACCTAAGCTCTTCAATAAGATTGACCTGAAGTCTAGCTACCATCAAATCCACATGAGGCCGGGAGACTAATGGAAGAATGCATTTAAAACTTTACATAGACTCTATAAGTGGATGGTCATGCCATTTGGCTTATTGAATGCCTCGAGTACTTTCATGTGATTAATGAACCACATATTAAGACATCTGATTGGAAAGTGTGTCGTAGTGTACTTCGACAACATATTGGTCTATAGTGCTGAAATGGCAAGTCACTATGAGCATCTCTAAGAAGTATTGGATATCCTTTATGCCTACAGATTATTCAGCAATCTTAAGAAATGTTGCTTTCACTAGGAAAAAGTGGTATTCTTAAGTTACATAATTAGTGGGGGAGGCTTACAAGTGGATGACGAAAAGATCCGAGTAATTTTTGAGTGGTCGACTCTTATTGCTTATGCTGACGTGATGTGAGAAGTTTCCATGGACTGGCTTCATTCTATAGAAGATTCATTAAGAATTTCAATACCCTCGCTGCACCTTTTACTGAGCTCATGAAGAAGAACATCAACTTCTGATGGGGAGAAAGGGAGGAGAGAAGCTTTGCCAAGGTAAAAGAGAGATTGACCTCTACCCCGATGTTGGTTCTACCTAACTTCGAGAAAATATTTGAGCTAGAATATGATGCATCAGGCATTGGAACAAGTGCTGTCATAATGCAGAAAGGTTGACCAATTACCTTCTATAGTGAGAAGCTTAGAAGGCTACAGTTAAATTACTCCATATATGACAAGGAACTCTTGGCACTAATCTGAATACTGCAAGTGTGGTAACATTATTTTCTACCGAGAGAATTTGTCATATATATTGACCATGAATCGTTGAGGTACCTCCGAAGTCAAACAAAGTTATCAAAGTGGTATGCAAGATGGGTTAAATTCCTTGAAAGATTTAATTTTGTGATTAAATACAAGCAGGGAAAGAGCAACACAGTTATAGTTGCTCTTTCAAGGCAACATGCGCTTGTAATTGAACTACAGACCAAGTTATTGGGTTTGCAAATATCAAAGAGCAGTATTATGAGGATCCACACTTTGGACCCATAGTCATGTGATGCATTGATGGAAGGACAGTAGACGAATATCAAGTGGAGGATGGTTACTTATTCCAAGGTGAAAAATTATGTGTGCCAACTTATTCACTACGGGAACTATTGATTAGAGAAGCCTATAGTGATTATGGAGCTGTTCGTAGGTTTTTGCTTACTTTTTCATTCACATTTGTCCTTTTGCATCTTTAACTATTTCAAGCTTTCTACAAGCTTGGACCCATCTAGCGATCGGCCTTATTTATTCTTAGTCATAGTTTGCATTAAGAAGATTCCATTGCTAACCTAGAACTACCTCACCCTATTTTGATGGGAATCAGGCTACCAGACCTCTAACTCACAACCAAGCTCGAGGACTAGAGGGACTAGCACAACGATTCCTTCTATTCCAACTGACCCTTATTAAGGCCAAGTACTTCCTTATCAAGTCACCCTTCATGTCGAGCTGCATGACTGCCTATCTTTTTGTAGTATGTTGAATTAAAGATTACTCAATTATGCCTGAGCCGACTAATTACTCAGCATCTTCTCTATTGAGAAAGAGAGACTTCAAACTAACTAAGCTATTCCTATTCGGATAAGCTAGCTGTCCGTACTTTTTGTTCGTATCTTCTAACAACCTCGCTAATGTAGCAATGCCACATGTTCAGTATCATGTGTAGAATCCGTTGCATTAATGATTTTTTATTCTTGTATATTCATTTTGACCCTTTTGTATCTAGTCTATTACTTCCTTAGGAAATGCCCATTTTATCTTTTCCTTTTTAAGCAAGTTGCCTTAACTTGTAGGTATAAATTCCCTTATACTTGTAGATGTGGGAATCAGATTATCCTTAATATACTTAATTATTTTCTTCCTTATGTAAACACACTATTTACTCTCTGCATCACTCTTATCTTAACCCTTGAGCAAGGCTAGGTGACGAGTAACCTCACTGGACCAATTCGTGCATGATATTGGATTGTGCTGTAAGTCTTCAAAAGTTTCATTGGTGCATCATATCTTCTAAAGCTGTTCGTGGGTTTTACTTACCTTTCATTCATCATTCATTCCTTTCACACTTTCCACCATTAGTTCTTTTAAGCTTTCTGCAAGCTCGAACCCATCCAACAGCCAGCCTTGTTTGTTCTTAGTCACGATTCACAACATCTTGGCATTAGAGTAGAGGTTTTGTTTGAGTTGATGTGTGCTTTCGAAGTTCCGTTATACTCTATTTTGCATATGTAAAGAAGAAGTAAGTAATTGTGTTCATTTGAGCATTGTGTTATTAACTGTTAATTTTCTATAGTATTTGTTTAAGCTTTGAATCTAAAAAAAAAAAAATGACTAATTCGAGTATGAATGTTGGTACTAGCAATGACAGTAGAGTTATCCACCATAGAGGATAGTCTCAAGGAACTCTCAGAAGTATTGACAAGAGACTTGATGAGGTAACTAACCTCTTGGTAGATTTAACCCAAGCTGTACATACGTTGTCTTACCAACCCACTAACGCTGTGCAAAACACCCTACAAGTTGCTCAACCTGTTAGAGGTTAGAACCCAACTTGACTCGTTTGAGGTGGAGGAGTAAGCGGACGAGTGAGGAGAATGATTAATTTAGCAAGCATGGGAGACGAGAAAGAAGAGGAGTATTTTGAAGAGCGTATATGAGTTCCCACAGCATCCGACCATGTGAAGCTCTGAATTCCAAGTTTCAATGGATCTATGAACACTGATGAATACCTAGAGTGGGAAGAGAAGGTGGAGGATGTGTTTGATTACTATCTGTATGAGGATTATGAGAAGGTGAGAACTACTATTGTTGAGTTCTTTGGATATGTCGCTATGTGGTGGAAGAATTTTTTGGCCATAAGGAGTTGAGAGGGATATCAAGAGATTAATACTTGGCCGGAGATGAAGAGAATACTTAGAAATAGATTCGTGCTGGAAACCTATCTTCAAGATTCTTTTAATCGACTTCAGGAGCTAAGACAAGGAGGCTGAACTATTGATTAGTATGTTCAAGATTTTCAAATTCTTATGATATGTTGCGAAGTGGAGGAACCACCAACTCAAACAATCTCAAGATTCATTGTTGGGTTGAGAGGAGACATTCAAGATATTATGGAGCTTTAGCGATTTAACACAATGGATGAAGCTGTTAGAATTGCTTACCAAGTGGAAAGCCAAAGGAGGAGTCGACTAATAGCCAAGGTGCTGACTAACCGGCCCGAATAGGCAAGTTACTAAGCTTATTCAAGTATAAAGCTGAATAAAAAGATTGATGTCTAAGCCAGGTAGAAAGGCCAACCTAATAGTGAAGTGCTAACCCAAACTTATGAGAAGGGGCAAGGGTCTAGCAAGAAAGGGTAAGGGTCTAGCGAGAAGATGAACCGAATCAAGTGCTTCAAGCGTTAAGGGTTCGGACATGTGGCTGCTCAGTACTCGAATCGTAAGATAATGGTCATCAAAGGAGAAGTCTTGAAGCTAAAAGTAGAAAGTACGGATGAGAAACCCGAGGAGGAGGAGGTCCTTGTTGAGAAAGAAAATGCCGAAAAAGAGCTGATTGAGGAAGACGTGTTTGCTGGAGACTTGGACAAGTTCCTTATGGTTGTCCGATATACTATAAACATAAAACCCTTATGAGAGGAGATGCAAAGAGAGAATTTGTTCCATACCACCTGTAAGGTGAATGATCAGGTGTGTGCCCTTATCGTGGATAGTGGAAGCTACACCAATGTAGCATCTTCCGATCTTGTTTCAAAACTGAAGTTACCAACTGTTGCACATCCAAGGCCGTATAAGCTGCATTGGTTGAGTGAGAAAGAGCATTACATGTCACTCGACAAATACTACAACCAATTACTATAGGGAATTACTCTAACTAAATTCTCTATGACGTACTACCTATGTGCGCTTCCCACATGTCGTTGGATAGGCCATGGTTGTTTGATAGGAGAGTTATACATGACGGCTACAAGAACACGTATATGTTCGAGAAGGATGACCCGAAAGATCACACTAAATTCGATGTCATTGAGAGAAGTTAATAAGTTACAGATAAAACCTAGTCATAGATCAAAGAAGGCTTTGGTGATGAGTAGAACTAAGCTCCGAGAGGACATCATTGTTGATGAGGTGACCCTCTTATTGGTTAAGTGACTGTTGGAAATGAAGGAATGGGGTGAGCTATCTTAGTAAATCAAGGAGTTGCTAAATGAATATGCCGACCTATTCCCAGAATAGTTACCTACCTATTCCTAGAACAGTTACTTGAAAGGTTGCCCCTAACTCGAAGCATAGAGCACTGCATTAACCTAGTACCCAATGCCGTACTGTTGAATAAGCCTGCCTATTGAATGAATCCTAAACAGGCTTTTAAGCTCTAACACTAAGTTAATGAGTTGCTTGAGAGAGGACATGTTAGAGAAAGTCTCAGCCATTATGCTGTGCCGATGCTTCTAGTGTCGAAGAAGGGTAGAACCTAGAAGATGTGTCTAGATAGCCAAGCTGTGAACAAGATCACGATCAAATACAAGTATTTAATCCTGAGGCTAAAAGACATGTTAGATGAATTGAGTGGAGCAAAAATTTTCAACAAGATTGATCTTAAATCTCGTTATCATCAAATCTACATGAAACCAAGGGACGAGTGGAAGACTGTGTTCAAGACTCGACATGGCCTTTATGAATAGATAGTTATGCCCTTTAGCTTATTGAATGCCCCGAGCACTTTCATGAGACTAATGAACCATGTACTGAGACATCTTCTAAGGAAGTGTGTTATGGTGTACTTTGACAATATCTTGATTTACAGCGTCGACATGCCAAGTTACTGTAAACATCTCAAAGCAATCTTAGATATTCTCCTTGCTGAGAGGCTATTTGGCAATCTAAAGAAGTGTTGCTTTTGCTAAGAGGGAAGTGGCATTCTAGGGCTATATAATTAGTAGATGAGGCTTGCAAGTTGATGATGAGAAGATCTGAGCAATTGTCAAGTGGTCAACTCTTACTACTTGTGCTGACGTGAGAAATTTCTATGGACTGGCTTCGTTTTATAGAAGATTCGTCAAGAATTTCAACACCCTCGCTGTGCCACTTACTGAATTAATGAAGAAAAACACTGACTTCAAATGGGGAGAAAGGGAAGAGAGGAGCTTTGACAAGATAAAAGAAAGATTGACCTCTACCCCGGTGTTAGTTTTGCCTGACTTCGAGAAAATCTTTGAGTTGGAGTATGATGTACTAGGAGTTGGAATAGGTGCTGTCTTGATGCAGGAAGGCCAACCAATTACTTTCCACAGTAAGAAGCTCTAAGGATAGCAGCTGAACTACTTCATGTATGATAAGGAACTTTTGGCACTTATCCAAGCACTGTAAGTATGGTAGTATTATTTACAGCCGAGAGAATTTGTCATATTTACTGACCATAATCACTGAGGTACGTCAGAAGTTAGATCAAGTTGTCAAAGCGGTAGGCAACATGGGTTGAATTCCTTGAAGGATTCAATTTTGTAATAAAGTACAAGCAGGGAAAGAGTAACATAGTTGCAAATGCTCTTTCAAGGAGATATGTACTTTTATTAGAGCTACAGACCAGACTGTTTGGGTTTGCAAGTATTAAAGAATAGTATTTTGAGGATCCACACTTCGAACCCATAATTTCATGATGTGTCAATAGAAGGACAGTGGACGAGTATCATGTGGAGGATAGTTACTTATTCCGAGATAGAAAATTATGTGTGTCGATTTGTTCACTAAAGGAGCTACTGGTTAGGGAAGCCCACAGCGGAAGACTCTCTGGTCATTTTAGAGAAAAGAGGACTTATAAGCTATTGAATGGTCGATTTTATTGGCCGAGGATGAGGAAAGATGTATACTGAGTAGTCAAAGTCTGTGTGATGTGCAAGAAGGCTAAGTGCCGAGCTGTACAAGGAAAAGCAATGCCTTTTCCTGTCCCAACAAAGCCATGGACAGGATTGAGCATGGACTTTGTTCTAAAACTACTACGAACTATCCGAAGCAAAGATTCCATAATGGTCGACGTAGATCGGTTTAGTAAAATGGCATACTTTGTGCCATGCACAAAAACTAACGATGCTTTGGCTATTGCTTCTCCTTTCTTGTAAGAGATTGTATGGATATACGGCGTGTTGAGAAGCGTAGTCTTAAATAGAGACTCAAAGTTCTTAAGCCATTTTTAGAGGACCTTGTAGCATCGGATGGGGACTAAACTATTGTTCAGTATTTCCTGCCACCCTCAAATTGATGGCCAAACAAATTTGGTTAACCTCACTTTAGGATCACTACTCTAAGCTACAGTAGGCAAGAACTTGGTTAGCTAGGACGTTTGCTTACTTATAGTTAAGTTTACTTACAACCATACAGTACATGACACCACTAAGTAAACTCCTTTCAAAGTGGTTTATGGTTTTAATCTTGAGTTGCCCCTTGATCACACTCTTGCACCTGTACCCACGCAAGAGGACCATGATGCTTTGGCTATAGCACGATCCCTTCAGTACATCTATGACTAGGTCACTCAGCACATCGACCAAGCTACTAGAAGAATGCAAGAAAAGACCAAGGGTAAAGATGGCTAAACAATTTCAGTTAGGAGACTTGGTATGGCTGTACCTTAGCAAGGAATGGTTCCAGAACAGAGGAGAAACAAATTATCTGCAAGAGTAGAAGGACCTTTTAGAATCCTCCAAAAGATCAATGATAATGCCTATAGATTGGAATTGCTTGAGGACTATAGGGTTCTGATGCCTTCAACATTGTCGACCTCAATCTGTGTTACCTTGATAGAGAACTGAATGAAGACCATTTAGATTTGATCCTAAATCTAAAATAACTCCAAAGGAATGATGGGAATTAAGCTACCAGACCTTTAACCAACAACCGAGCCCGAGGACTTAAGGGACTGGCATGACAATTCCTTCTGTTCCAACCGACCCCTGTTAAGGTTGAGTACTTCCTTACCGAGTCACCCTTCATGCCGAGTTATATGACTACCCATCTTTCTATAGTATGCCAAATTGAAGATTACTCACTTGTACCCGAGCTGACCAATTACTCAACATCTTCCTTGTCGAGAAGCTAAGAAAGAGAGACTTCGAACTGACTAAGCCATCTTTGCTCAGACAAGCTAGTTGTTTGTACTTTTTATCTGTATCCTCTAATAACCTCGCCAATGTAGCGTCGCCAAGTGTACAGTATCATTTGTAAAATCCATTACACCAATTATTGTTTTTTTTTTTTTATATATTCATTTTAACCCTTTTGTATCTTGTCCATTACTTCCTTAGTAAATGCCCTTTTTGCCTTTTTCTTTTAAGGCAAGTTACCCTAACTTATGGATATAAATACCCTTGTACTTATAGCTATGGGAATTAGATTATCCTTAATACACTTAAGTATATTCTTCCTTATGTAAACACACTATTTACTTTCGGCATCACTCTCATCCTAACCTTTGAGGAAGGCTAAGTGGCGAGTAACCTCACCTTACCTCACCGATTTGTACATCATATCGGATTGTGCCGTGAGTCTTTGGAAGTTCTATTAATGTATCATATCCTTTAGAGCTGTTCGTGGGTTTTGCTTACCTTTCATTCGTCATTCATTCCTTTTGTACTTTCCTCCATTAGTTCTTTGGAGCTTCCTAAAAGCTTGAACCCATCCAATAGCCAGCCTTATTTGCTCTTGGTTATGATTCGTAATACATTCGATCAATGTTGAAGGACAAGCATACCAAGCCAATCGAGCTACCAAATAGACTTGCTGATCAACCATACTTATTAATAATCTCTTACTATGATCTATGTAGCATTTGAGTCGACCAACTTCAAGCATCTATCTAAGTTGAGGTGCTAAGATACCTAACCTAGAGAGAATCTAAATATCCTTTAGCATCCAAGATATGACCTGAACCAAACCAGATCAGCCTAATTCTCAAACCCTTTCTCGATGCCTGTCAAGTTTATTCCTACAATTGCAAAATTACCCCAGACTTCGCACTAACAAGACCCGCTTCTATACGAATCACCCGTTACCTAATGACACATGTCTTTAATTACAATGCTCCAAATGATTCTTTCCCTTTTTTGTATAGTGTATTATTTGCCATTTTTACCCTTTTAAGAATGTTTTAAGAATCTTTTGTACATTATCCATGTTTATCTTTTTCTTATTTAGTGTAACCTTAGTTAAGGTCATATAAATACCTCACTTTCTTAAACGTAAACAACATCTTTATTATCATTGATTATTACAAGTTTCCTTTTTTTGAGCAACCTTAGTGTCTCTCTCTTATACTTAACTCTTATCTATTTTCTTTAATATGGAGTAGTGGTAAGCGACCCTATAGTTTGGACTAATGAGTTATATCCGGCAAATTATAAGCCTTATAGGATCTAATTATTGTGTCATATCTAATTAGGTAGCTACTCAGATTTGCTAAACACCTTACCTCCCCCCATTTTTTTAATTTTCTTATTACTATTCATTGTGGTGCAGCCTCTATGTTTATGAACCTGAAGATGCATCAAAAGCTGTAATCAACTTGTCATTTAACTCCATATAACACTTTTTTTCAAATCTCTTCTTATTTAATATAGCAAAGCACAGCAAAAACTTCTACATAAGAGGGCCATAGCTAGAGTATTACAAATAACTCCCCTTTACATCGTATAGTTCAATGAAAAGTGTGTATTATTACATTGATGACTTTCATATTAGATTCTTACAACATAACACTATGACTTTCATATTAGATTGCTCCTTCTTAAGAAAGCTGACCCCAACTAGTAGCCTCAAAATTTTCTCACCCTCATGGTAGTGATAACCTATCTAAACTCTTTCTTAACCTAAAGATAAGACAACTTATCCTCTCAACTAATTGTAAGCTAAGTGAAAGTGGATAAACAAACAAAAGCACAAGTATAATCCAATACCAGAATCACACCAACAATTTGTTATACAAGATATTTTATCTGATATCTTAGCCAAGAAATCAATGCAGATAGTGTATGCTACGCTCATGTACTTGACATACATTGATATTGATATCCTAACCTAGCCTAGCATACATCTAATTATGATGCATCTCTGGGGTTGTACACAAGAGGCTGCACTACTACGAGAAAGAAAACAAAGAATGAAAAGGGTTTTAGCAAATTTGTGACCTATTTGAATGGATATGATGCAATAAGCAAATACTGATAGGAATCAACTCCTTAGACCAGTCACATGTAACTAAGCTAGAGGATTACAAGGACTTACATGAAGAATACTAGCTTGAAATCCCATTTAGGATGAGGATTCCTATCTTGACCTCAACCTTTCACATTTCTATTGACTTAAATATCGAACTTTAGTAAAGGCTAGCAAAGTTTTTGAGTTGTTGAGCAGATGTGCCCACTTTCTAAGCAACTACACACATTACTGAGCCCATACCCTAACCTAGGTAGCTCCCAAGTTGATCAATGTCAAATCCCTATTCAAACTAAGCTATCAAGATACCTAACCTATAAAGGACCAGAATATCCTTCAGTATCTAAGCTCTAACTTGAACCGGATTAGGTCAACTCTGACTGTTGACTCTTTTCTAACCTCATCTAAATTGTAATCTGTTAGTGTCGAGCCACCTCAAGGATCACTCTAACAAGACCAACTATGCTCTAGACCACCATCTACCATTTGACATGTACCATTTGACACATTATTCTAGAATGATTCTTTACTTTTCTGTACAGTGTATTATTTGCTATTTTTACCCTTTTGAGAATGTTTTAGGAATCTTTTGTACATTATCCATTTTATCTTTTCCTTATTTAATGTAACCTTAGTTAAGGTCATATAAATGCCTCACTTCTTTATATGTAGACAACACATACATTATTAAACATTGCAAGTTTCCTTTCCAAAGCAACATCGATGTTCTCATTAACCCCTAACTCTTATCTATTCCATTTAACAAGGAATAGTGGCGAGTGACCTAGTGAATTGCAAATTGTAGGCTACATAGGATCTAGTTGATGCGTCATATCTAGCTAGGTAGTTCATGGATTTGTTAACCTCTTTATTTTCCTCTTTTGTTCTCGTCAATTGTGGTATAGCCTCTCTATATACGACTTTGGAGACACATTACCTTCATTAGTATCATAGTACGGTTGTAAGAGGGAGTGTACGAAGTTGCAACAGAGTTTTGCTCATGTTTGCTATTAGTAGCTACTATGTTCCTTCTATAGCTGTTGCAGTATGTTCAAGTAGAGTAAGTTTTGTACTTATGAGTTGTATAGTGGAGGTTTGTGAAGTAGTAAGTGTCATTCCTATTGTTACTTTGTTTTTCATTACGAAAATAAAGCAAGTTCTTTTCTATGGCACTTGTGTATGTTGGGCATTGAAGTTGTTTGAGTGTATTAGTAAGATTCAGGGAAGTGAGTAGAAGTGTTTGTTGTATATTGTCTTGTCAACTTATTACAGGAATATCACACAATGTTGGATTCAAGTGTTCAAGGCATTATTAGTAACCAAAATAGTGGTGCTTATGTTAGCCGAGGCCAAAATGATAGTAATACCCTTAGGTCAATTAATGATAAGCCTAACAAATACATTAATCTTGTTGAGAGTTTAATTATTGTGATACAAGCTAATAGGCATCAACTATAGGGTGTACCTCATCGTAACCTATTTAAGAACATTCTTAAGAGATGTTATGACCAAAGTGGTCAAGCTAATCTCTAAATTTAACCTTACTAAAAGGAGTAAATGGAGTTGCTAAATGAAGTTTAGAGTTGGAGGAGATTGAAGAGGATGTCAAAGAAATAGATATAGAGGATTATGAGGAGGAAGAAGCGGAAGCGAAATATTATGAAGCACTAGAACATGGACACTAAGCTCCCTAAGGACTTAACAATGTTAAAGTCTAAACCTGACTTTCAATGGAAGTTGAGATGTAGATGAATACCTAAAGTAGGAGAGAAGGTTGAGAAAGTGTTTGATTATTATGGGTGTATAGATGCAGTTAAGGTTTAACTTACTACACTTGAATTTTTTAGATATGCTACCATATGGTGGAAGAATTTGAATATAGCTAAAGTGAAAGATGGAAGACAAGGTGTGAGGACTTGGGAAGAGAGGAAGAGATTGTTAAGGGATAGATTTGTATATGAGACTCACCTATAGGATACATTTGCTAAGTTGCAAGAGTTTCATTAAGGAAGTAATCTATTGATGACTATGTGAAAGAATTCTAGATGCTAATGATATAAGCAAACATGGATGAGCTTAAAGCCTGTATTGTGTCTCAATTCATATATCGTCTAAAATATGAGATTCCTAACATTGTAAAGGCATAGAGGTTCTATATATTGGAGTAGGCCATTAAAGTAGTGCAGAGGGTCGAAAAGCAAAGAAAAAATGCCCCGAGTAAAACTAAGCTAAGTTTTCCCTAAGCTTTAACTCCGTGTTATCTTGTTCATACCAAATAGAGGAGACCCTCCTAAGTCGAGAAAAAACATGACCGACCTAATAATAACTGAGTGAGCTCAAAGAGCCTAGCTATAGATAGGCTAACCCCAAGGATATATAAGAAAGGAAAGACCTCTAGATGAAAGACAAGCAAGGTAAAATGCTTCGAATGCTTGGCTTTTAGACACATGGCTACTAAGTGTCCAAACTAACATATCATGGTGCTCCAAGGAGATGAGTGGATAATATCAATAAGAGCGAGCTAGAAGAGGAGAAGAATGCTAATAGAATTGATGCTGAGGAAGATGAGGAGGCCTGTGTCTATGCTGACTAAGGAGAGGTGATGACACTAGTACTTAAACAAGTGTTGAGCTCCCTGCTAAGCTTCGAAGAAGATCAAAAGGAAAATTTGCTCCATACGAAGTATACCATTAAGGGATAGTTGTAAACCATCATTGTGGATGGAGGGAGTTATACCAAAGTGGTTGCATAATCCCTTGTGTAGAGATTAGGACTAATGACCTCTAAGTACCCCTGACCTTACAAGTTACACTGGTTACACGATAAGGGTGCTCTACACATTACTGAATAAGTATCCATACCTTTTAGTGATGGCAATGTATATAAGGACAAAGTAGTATGTGATGTAATCCCAATGGGAGCTTCACATTTATTGCTAGGAAGACCATGGTTGTTTGACTAACGTGTTATTTATCATAGATATAAGAACACCTATGCCTTTATTAAGGAAGGAAAGAAGATCATGTTGCAACCTATGACACTAACTTAGGTGAATGAGACCCATAACTAGCTTACTTAAGATAGTAAGAAGAAGGCCCTAGTAATGAGCCACCAAGAGCTCCAAGCTACTAAGAAGGCTAATGAGCCTATGTTTTTATTGATTAGAAGACTTTTAGAGTTGAGAGATTTTGAAGATGTGCTTGATGGGATCTAAAGATTGATTGATGAATTTTCCAACCTGTTCCTAAAGAGTTGCTAAAAGGATTACTCCCCACCTGAAGCATAGAGCATAGTGTTGATCTACAGCTAGGAGTAGCCCCGCTAAACCAACTTGCTTGTAGAATGAATCCTAAGTAGGATGTTGAGCTAAAAAGACAAGTATATGAGTTAATAGGGCAAGGTTATGTGAGATAGAGCATGAGTCTTTATGCTATGCCAGCACTACTCCTCCCAAAGAAGGATGGTCTATAGTGTATATACATTGACAGCTGAGCTATCAACTATATTATTATCGAGTATAGATATCCAATACTGAGGCTTAATGTTATGTTAGATAAACTTCATGATGCAAAGATATTTTCGAAGATTGATTTGTGAAGTGGCTACCATCAAATTTACATGAGATCTAGTGATGAATGGAAGGCTTCCTTCAAGACTAAGCATGATCTCTACGAGTGGTTAGTTATGCTATTCGAATTTACAAATGCACTAAGCATATTTATGTAGCTTATGAACCATGTGATGTGTTTGCTAAATGGAAGATGTGTAGTCATGTACTATGATGACATATTAGTATACAGTGTCGACCTGAACAACCATGTTCAACATACCTAAGTTTTTTTCTGACATTCTACGTATTGAGAAGCTGTATAGGAACCTAAAGAAGTGCATGTTTTGTCAATGAAAAGTTGTCTTTCTTAGGTATGTAGTATCTGGGGATGGAATTCGAGTAGATGAGGAAAAGGTTTGAGCTATCTTGGAATGGCCGACATCAAAGAGTATCACTAAAGTACGAAGTTTTCATGGCTTAACTTTTTACTATAGGCAATTGATTAAAAACTTCAGTATAAATTGCAGCCTCCTTAACTGAGCTGACAAAGAAGAGTGATAGATTTTGATGGAATGATTGAGCTGAGCAAACCTTCAAGGAAATTAAGGAGAAGCTCACCACTACTTTTATTTTGTCTCTGCCAAATTTTGACAAGCCATTTGATTTAGAATATGATGTGTCAAGCATTAGCATTGGTACAATCCTGATGCAAAAACATTAACCAGTTGCTTACCATAGTAAGAAGCTCAATTGTGCCGCACTCAACTATTCTATATATGAGAAAGAGTTTTACTCTCTTTTCCAAGCTCTTACTATATAGCAACACTATATGTTACCTCGAGAGTTTATGATACACACAGACCATGAGTCCTTAAAGCATCTTGGTAATTAGAACAAGCTTCAAAGAAGCAAGCAAAATGGTTGCAATCCATGGAAGGATTCTCCTATGTGATCAAGCATAAGAAGGGTAACGCTAATGTGGTTATTGACTCACTATTACATCAATACACTTTATTGATAACCCTGCAAACAAAGTTATTAGGATTTCCTTTTATCACCAAGTAATATGGTTAGAACTCACATTTTGGTCCTATTCTTGAGAAGTGCAGAGAAGGAGAAGCTGTTGATGGATGTTACCTCAATGATGGCTATCTATTCAAAGGAAGAAGGCTATGCATATCAAATTGTTCAACTTGTGAGCTATTGGTTAAAGAAGCTCACAATGGTAAATTCTTTGGTTACTTTGGAAAGACCAAAATAGCTGAACTGTTGAAATAAAATTTTTACTAGCTTGGTTTGTCTAAGGACGTCTACAAGGAAGTTAGGAGTTGTAAAGTATGTACATAGGAAAAAGGGAAGAGAGAGTCACATGAAGAATACATATCGTTGCTAATGCGAACCATATCTTAGGTTGACCTCAGCATGGACTTTGTCCTAAGGTTATCCCAAACATCTAGAGGAAAAGACTTAATCTCTATTGTAGTGGACTATTTCAGCAAAATGGCACACTTTGTCCTATGCCATCGAACTAAGATGCTTTATATATTGATGATTTGTTTTTGTAGGAAGTTGTTTAACTATATGGAGTGCCAAAGACTATTGTCTTAGATTGAGACACAAAATTCTTAAGCTAATTCTAGAAAACCCTTTGGAGAAGATTTGGAACTAAACTTATGTTGAGTTTTAGTAGCCACTCTCAAACTAATGGCCAAACTAAAGTTGTGAACAAGACACTAGGAACCTACTCCAAGCTATCATAGGAAAGAACTTAAGAGATTAGGATGAGTGTTTACCAATTGTGGAATTTACGTACAATTGAACTGTCTATAGTGCCACTAAGAAAACCCCTTTTGAGGTCATTTATGACCTCAATTCTACAATTCCCCTAAATCTAATCAATATGCTCACAGCTGCTAATGATAGTCAATTCAAAGTTGACCAAGCATAAGGATTACAAGTGGTACACCAATTCGTATCAAGGAAGATCACCAAGTTCATTTGAAGATAGCAAGAAATTAGTAGTTGTGACCGCTGAACTATTTCTTTCAAGCTTGGTGACTTAATATAGATTCATCTCAAGCAAAAAAGGTTTCCGCACTTAAGATAGAGCAAACTATCTCCACGAGCTAATGGTCCATTCAAAGTCTTGAAGAAGATCAACCATAATGCTTATCAGATTGAACTGCCCAAGAACTATGGTGTTTCCTCGACCTTTAATGTGTCCAACCTCATTCTTGACCAACCAAAAAAAGACCTAACAGATGTTAGAATAAAACAAGTGTAAGAAACCCCTTTGAATTTAAGGATAAATCCTTATAACCCTTAAGCAGATGATAGGAATCAACTCTTTGGACTAGTTACACATAGCCAAGCTAGAGGACTACAAGGACTTGTACGAAGAATACTAGCTTGAAACTCCATTCAGGATGAGTATCCGTATCCTAACCTCAACCTTTCACATTTTTGTCAACCCGAGTACCGAACTTTAATAAAGATCAGCATAGTTCCTAAGCTGTCAAGACGATGTGCCCACTTTTCGAGCAACTACATACATTATTGAGCCCATACCATGACATAGGTATCTCCCAAGTTGATCAGCATCAAATCCCCGTTCAAACTAAATTACTGAGATATTTAACCTAAAGAGGACTAGAATATCCTTCAATGTCCAAGAGCTAACTTGAACTAAACTACGTTAGCTCTAATTGCTAACTCTTTTCTATCCTCATTTGAATTTTTACTGCTAGTGCCAAGCTACCTCAAGGATCACTCTAGAAAGATTAGCTATGCTCCAGACCACCATTCACCATTTGACACGTATCTTCTAACACATTATTCTCAAATGATTCTTTACTTTTCTGTACAGTGTATTATTTACCATTTTTGTCCTTTTAAGATTGTTTTAGGAATCTTTCGTACATTATCTATTTTATCTTTTCCTTATTTAGTGTAACTTTAGTTGAGGTCATACAAATACTTCACTTCCTTGTACGTAGGCAACACATTACATTATTGAACATTATAAGTTCCCTTTCTGAAGCAACTTCAATGTTCTCACTAACCTCTAACTCTTATATATTCCCTTTAGGAAGGAGTAGTAACCAGTGACCCTATAGTTCAGATCGGTGAGTCATATCCAACAAATTATAGGTTGTATAGGATTTAGTTGGTGTGTCATATCTAGCAAGGTAGCTTACGGATTTGCTAACCCCTTTGTTTTCCTTTTCTGGTCCTATTCATTATAGTATGGCTTTCATGTATGAATTTGGAGACACATCAAATACTCTATAACCTAATCTATCACTTGATATGATGCATGAATAGTAAACTAGGTTTGCATGCCACAATCCTTGCTAAAGGGATTGATAAGAGCTAAGAAGGGAAGGGTTTTCTCAAAGGAAAACTATAGGTTCTATTCATCTTGCCTTAAAGTCTCAAAATATTACATTTATATAATGCTAATATGCAGGTAGTCTAGTAAAGTAAAAAGTTCTAATAGCAACTATAAACAAGTATGTAGACAAGCTGTCTAGGTGATGAGTTGTTGAGCTAGGTCAATGAGCTGTTGGGTCCTTGATTAGCTATTCTCGGCTAATCTGCAACTTGGCTAACCTATTTTTGCCGACATGACGACCTAACGACCTGATTAGATGACAACCTATCCTTTGGAGCTTTCCAATAGGTAGATAATCTACATATGAGCTCTTCAATATGTCTCTACCAAATGAGAGGTCCTCGAATAGGTCTTCAACATGTAGAGAGCTTCTAAACAAGTATCCAACATACCATATAACTTAGCAATTGACTTCATTAGAGTTCACATGAGTTAGATTGGTATCTCGAAGCTTATCATCATCCCCCCCCTCCACCACCCCCCCCCCCCCCCCCAAAAAAAATGTTTCAACCTAAACCTTAACAATTGACTACTCCAGAATCCACTTGGATAAAAAACAAATATGCAAAAGTAAAGCAGAAACAAGCTAGGATAGCTCAAGTCCATGACTAAGGCCAATGCATTCCAACACTCTTTCCACTCATCATGAGTATCATCAACCAAGCTCCTCATCAAACACCCTTCCTTCCATTCTTCGTGTATCTAGTCAATTACACCAATGTAGTTTCAGTAGCTATCAATCAGGAGGAACAACGCAACTTCAAGCTCAAACATGACATGAGCTCAAGGAATCTAAACATGTAAAAACTCAAACTACTTTACTTCCTCAAGTATTCCAAGAGCTTCATGCTCTTTCAACGTTGTTCCCACTACATCATTTTCAGTAGTTAGCATCCCCTCCACTTCCTCATAACACAATTCTTCTTTCCTCCATCTATATAATTCAACTTCTTCTAGTATAAAGGTACCAAGACCAAGCACTACACAACCTTAACACACATACTCATCACAGCAACCTCAAAAGACACTGACCAACAATTGATATTACCTTATAGGCACAACACCACTACAACTCATATCAAGATCGGATAAGCCCAATAACAAATCAAGACAAAAGAGCCCAACAAGTAAGAGGCAAATGTAATAGTACTTGTGGTCATCATGAGTAGCATGCACGAGAGAAAATGGGGATCACGTCTAAAATGTGGGGACTAGGTTGTAGCTCACCTGAGCCTTCTTCAAGTATCATAGAGGATGGATCTCTATGGCTAATCTCATCAATCATCTTCATTTCACTATTTTCTGATTCTTTCCCTGCTATCTTAGAATTCACCTACTATCTTATCTCACTTGTTATCTCTTTGAGCTTAGTGAGAGCAGTCTCTAATTGACCTAACATGTTAGGGGAAATAGGATTTATGGCTTGGTAACAAGATTTTGCCCTCATGGCAATTTGAATAGCTCCATCTAATGTTCCAAGCTTAGAAGAGTGAAGATCTCTAGCAATTTTAGGGTTCAGTCCTCTAACAAACCAAGATATGGTGCATGAACAAGACTCATATAATTTGCATTGCCTTAGGAGTTCCTTATATTCATGTGTGTACTCTTTAACACTTATTTGTCCTTGTCTCAAGGTTTATAATTTCTCATACAAGTCATCTTGATAACGAGGTAGAACAAACTTTCTTCTCATCGAGTGCTTCATTGATCTCCATGACACTTCTTTCCCACTTATAATTCTTTGTTTCTTCACATTCTTCCACCATACCTTAGCGAAGCCACTATGTTGCTGGCTAGCTACATCTTCCTTTACATATTTAGAATATGGACAATCCAAGAAAATCTTGTTCATTTGATATTCCTAATCCAAATATTCATCAAGAAGTCTATATCCATCAAACTCAGGTAACTCAGCTTTAATCTCAGAAAATGTTTCATTCTCATAGTCATAGTCATGTTCACGTTGAGAATTACAAGCCATATTGATTTTATTCTCAATTTAACAATTTTATAAATAAAATCAAGAATTGGACAAGAACCAATGTTTCCAATCTAGTCAACAGCTCACAAAAATTCGCAATAACTACGCTTTCACACTAGGATTTTTAGAGAATTTATCTACAGCTGGGACAGGAACTTATAACTTGTTAGAGCAGCTTTTTAAAGCCATGTACTCACCTATGCTATTTAGCTTGGCAACACAAGCTAGATCAGCAATAACCAGTACTATGTAACACTTGGAATAGCACACACTTGCACTCGAGGACAGCTCGATAAAAGAAGCTTGGCAATTGAAAAGCTACACTAAGGTCAGCTCGAAATATTCGTTCACCAACCAAGTCAACTCGGATAGGCACGACACAGCAACAGTGCTTAGCATGATAGCAATAGTTCAGCCACGGTCAACACTCAAATAGAACGGCTAGGATACATGCACAAACACTTCAGCACTGCACTCTCTTCACGTACGTTCACTGCACAAATCTACAGCCTGTACAAGCACTTCGATACACCACTCCAACTAAATTAGCTTGGTAATGGGGTTCTCTTATGAAATAATTGCAGCAGATAGTAGCTCAGATTTTTCACACGCTAGAAGCTTGGATTGAGAATCATTTGCAGCTTGGCAATTTCGGAAGTAGGACAGCACACACTCAAGTTAACAACTCGGCCATACAATTTTTAAGGACAGCAGCTCTGTTCAGCACTCGTGGCCACTTGTCCGACTGCACACACACACACTTCAAGCTGCACTCACCCTTACTCTACACCTTCACCAACCACCTTAGCTTAGTTTGGCAATTTTAAGATTACAGCAGCTCCACAAAAGTTTCAAGGACAATGGCAATTTTCAGCTTACACACATACAACAAGTGCGAACACAAGGCTACACCTCGGTTTGAATTCAGTAACAGCACAGCTCGGTTGATCTTGGTCTGTGGCAGTTCGGTCAATTTGTGTAACAGCAAGTTCGGAGCTTGGCAATGCTAGAAATATAGCAGCTTGGTGCAATGACTATGGTCATTCAGCATGCACTAGCGATAGCACAGTAGAAACACAACAACAGCCCAATGACAGGTTCTATTCAATTCCTTCAATGGCAGCTCACTTACACTTCAATTTTAGCTTGGCACTTCAATCATCGTCCAACAACGGTTCAATAGCTTCTATTCACAGAAGTTCGGCTTAAGCAACAACAAACTAGCACGATTGTACACATAACAAAACAGCTCGGTATGTAGTAGCTTGCTAACACTTCAAAACCAATAGCTTGGCTATTGAAGACTCCAAACTGTCACTTGTGCGGCTCGGCACTTGAATAGCAGCACAACTCAGCTCGGAAACTGGCTCATGCAACAGTTGGCCTGGCAAGTCGTCACGATACTTCATTCACAATGTAACAAAAGCTTGGTTCTATGCTTGAATCAGCTCGAGCACTAGACCACGGCTCGGTTCTGCAAACTTTCAGTCACGCGTACAGTACCGACACCTATAGCACTCTCAGCAGCCACCACAACTAACGCGACCTAACTTTGGCGAGCTGCGTAGACACCCACTTTGATTGGAACACAACAGAACTGCGTCTTCAACTAGCCCTCAATCCACGACCTGCACTACAAAGCCACACAAGGCAAGCTACACGGCGCACAATCACCACCAGCCACCTCCATACTGCTTTCAACCAAATACAAGCTTTAACTCGCATTCTGTTCAAAAGTACTCCACGACAGCACACAATTCTGTCATTGCTAGCTATGGCACAAAACTGCAACACCACTATTATCCTCTGTTCACCCCCTGTACTACACGAAAACCCTACGTACAACACCCAGTCTTTTCACCGCCGGCCTCACACTGTGCACCAATTCACGGCCAGAGCAACTTGACCACAGTATTCAACTAGCACAATTACTGACATCTACAAGTGGCCAACACTGACAGCGACGCCTTTGACTCCTCCACCAAACACTACAGAATTACATCAAACACTCTCTGGTCTCAACATGGGCGACCACAACACGTCTACTCGCTACTAACGTGACAATAAGAAGGAATCTCATTGAGCGCCTCTCCAACCGAATTCAACGCCCCCAAACTAGAAGTTGGAACACTTACCGTAAGAAAATCGGACACCCACTTCTCAATTTGAGCACCCAATTCGAATCCTTTGCGACTCTTGCAACTACTCACTCGCAATTTCAAACCCCTAAGTCGTGGTCCTTTTGATAGAGGTTAAACCCTTGAGCATCCACATGCAGTGCATTCAACGAAACATTGCGGGAATATAGCGTTCTTTCTCCTGTGCTTCAACATTCATATTTGGAATTCACGGACAATTCTAACCTAGATTATATATATATATAATATACTTAATATCAAATCTACGACTCTTACGAATGAAATATCAAACCAAATTCACAGTAACCCACAACTATGATAAGCACTCATAGTAACTTCGACATTATAGTAACTATAGAAAAGATACAATAGCAAAAAGGAATGAACTTCACTACAGCCTAACACGCTCTCTTATTGGAATCATACTATAATATTAGTGAAGTTGATGCATCTTCATAGCTGTACACATATAGGCCACACCATAATGAGAAAGAAAACAATGAAACAAAAGAGTTTTAGCAAATTAATGAGCTATTTGAATGGATATAATGTACTAAACAAATACTTTATAACCTAATTTATCACTCGAAATGACGTACAAAGGATGAATTAGAGTTATTCGCCATAATCCTTACTAAAAGTATTGATAAGAGTTAAGAAAACAAGAGTTTTCTCAAAGGAAAATTCTAGGATCTATTCATTTTACCTTAAAGTCTAAATACATTACATATATTTATATAAGGTAGCTTTTTCATGAAAAAAATAAAAGATAGGATCTTTAGTTGCATTCTCGTAAATATAAAGTAAAATATATGAGTAATCTAGTAAATAATACATGAAGTAAAATGCTCTAAGAGCAACTATAAATAGGTATGTAAATGAGTTGTTATGTTGGGATAATGAGATGTTGGGTCCTTGATGAGCTATTCTAAGCTAACCTACAACTTAGCTAACCTATTTTTGCTGACTTACCAACCTAACACCTACTAACCTGCCGACTTAATTAGATGACGACTTATCCTATGGAGCTCTCCTACAAGTAACCAATCTACATACGAGCTCTTCAATAAGTCTCCAAATTGACTTCATTAGAGTTTACGTGAGTTCAGTCAGTACCCTGAAGCCTATCAAATAGTTAAAATCCCCAGGCATTTAGATACTTCTTGGATCTTAAATTCTAATAAGGAGCTACTTAGGATTGGAAACCCCAAAACCTAGCATTAGCCATTGAATCACAAAGAGTGGACAATTACTTGACCAAATGCAATTCTATATACTTTAAAATCAAGTTTTATAAACTAAAGATTTTGCTTAATAAACCTAGTTTTCAAAGAAAACTTGATTTGAAGGTCCTTTTCATACCATGACATGAATGCATCAAATAAAGTATCAAACAATATATGGCGTAACATTCTCAATTACATATTACTCATCACTTAGATTAATGCAGCCTTTACTTTAATCTCTTACTTCTTTTTCATCTAGAATTCTTATTATTGATTTCATTGAAGTAAATACCTTAGGTGGTAGAGTTAGTCCCTAGTTCCTTTACGAAGTTAGATTATGTCCTAGTAAGTGTCACATAATCAATCAATATCACAATTATAGTAACCATTTCCACAGTCATAGCATCTTTCAATTGAGATCACATATACATAAGGTAGCATCATATAACTCATCATTAAGTATGTTAGAACTTGCAATGAAGCTCATTTATAGCAAAATAAGTTAATAAAATCAAATCACAATGAGTAGATATAAATTTACTATAGACACACAAATATCTACTTACCCGAACTTATCAATAGCTTAAGCCTTATGCTTCAAAGTGGGGTTCTTCCTCATTTACTTTGCCTAGGAAATATATATAGAACTAAGGTCAGCTATATGTCGAATGTGGACTTATTTAATATTACTTACAGTTACGTTTTAAGAGCTAAGGTCTTTCTCTAAGGAAGTATTAATCTTAGACATCCTTTGATTTATCTCCTGAATTTTCCCCTAAATCAGGTTGATTGTAAAATTTCTAAATGAATACTCTCAGGCATTTATCCTTAGTCCATACTTATTAAGAGTCTCATTTACATCTTTTGATTCAATCTCTAGGCCTATCTTACAAAAAAGCTACTAAACTTATCATCTGATTCTTCTTCTACTATTTTTTCCGATTGAGCTAAGTGACTATAGTACTTATAAAATTCCTACCTATTATTAACGTTATCATGTTAAGATCAGTAAAGAATATATCAAAAGTAGGATTATCTAATTTTAATGTTATAACAATATGATTAATACAAATCCCCTATTTATCATAATAACCAACATATAGGTAAACAATGAGAAGTTACATATTAATTAGAATACATAATCAATTAATTCCCAAAAAATATTGTAAACTTATAAAAATAAAGAGTTCAAGGTCTGATATTTGCAATGCTTGAATTTGCCCATCACATATATTTTCCAAAATATTGATTTTAGGTATGATTTTACTAAGAGTTAGTTTAAATTAGGTAAATAATCAAATTAAATCACAAGATTGAAATTATATACTCTTAAAATCATAAATGAACTCCAAAAGTTACCACAAGATAGTATTATTAAGAAATAATTTAAAAAACCATTTATTCTCTTAAATTGAAAAATAAGGCTGATTTACCTAAAATAAATTTAGTAAATATTAAATGTGTAGTTTAACAAAAGTTCTTTTTATATAAATTAAATGTAACACATTAGCAATCTATGCACCAAAATTTAGCTTGAAACAACATTATTTACTATTTATAGAAATTAGTAAAACATTCATTGGAACAGGGTAAGGAACCCATATAAGATCTTCTAATTTAAAAAAATTGGGTTGATATTATGACTTTAAATACAAAAATACTTAATAATGCCAAGTTTCATAATTTTTTAACAACATTTGATATTTTGAATAAATTAAAGAACTTACAAGTGATATTTTAGACATTACTATTTCTCCAGTCACCTTAACATAGCTACCAAACTCCCCTCTACATCAAACTTAGTACCTCCAAAGCCTACCATATTAGGTTGTTGCATGCTTTAAGAACCTTAATTTCCCTAAATTTCCTAATAGTTTTCTAATTTCTTTTATTGTGATTTTGAATCTCCACAAACATGGTTTTCCTAATTTTTATCCTTCTAAATGTTGCAACTTGCTATCTCTTAGTTTATTTATAATCTCCAATCAATGGAAAAGAGATTATGAAGTCCATATGTTGATTCTCTACTAATACATATGTTGTTTGATCTCCAATGGGTGTTTGTCCTCAATTATTGACTCCTCCCTTAACTTTTTTGGTTGCTGCCATGTCTAATGCAACCATTTCTCTTATTGTTGTCTTTTTTTTTTTTTTTTAGTGGAAAAGAGATTATGAAGTCCATATGTTGATTCCTACTAAAGCATGTGTTGTCTAGTTCCAATAGGTGTGTGTCTTTAATTGTTGACTCCTCCCTTAGCTTTCTAGTTATTGCCACATTTAGGTGCAACCATTTTTATTTTTGTTTTTTTTTTTTAATTTATATTTAATTGATAGTTTAACATGTGATATAATATTTTATATAGTATTTATAATATTGCATATGTACACATACTATGTTTGAGTAGTCATTTGATTCCATTATGAAACTCACTGTTAATGCATAAATTAGAGGGTTGGTACTTGTTTTAGTGTAATTTGTTTGCTAACCCCATGTATCATGGCTATATTTGTTGATATTTTTAGTTATTATATTATTGCATGTCTAAATACACATCAAGTACCATATGTACATCATAAACTCATGTACTTCTTATATATAATTAAATACACAGATATTGCTCAAAGTCGAAGTTGTTTACTAGAAGGTCAGGGTTTCATGGTTACTTGGTCTTTGTTTATTTTAATTAAGCTAATCTAGATTAGTTGTTTTAAATTGAATTGAATTTCTTTATGCTATATATTAGGGAAAGTGTGAGGTACTAGTAATCATAAGTAGTCCTAAGGCATCAACATTCAGACTCATGTCCACTATATTATAATTTGATAGGTGCATCTACTTTATACCAAGTTTTTAGTGCCGTTGGCAAGGACTACTATCACATCCTGTCATAATACAGGATGTACCATCATATAGGAATACGTGTTTATACTCAACAAAAGTTCTATTTATAACAAAAGTGTACTACAACAGAGTTTAGCTTAACACTTGTTTATACAAAGGTTTACATTTGTCAACATAACCAAACCTAAAATACAATACTTTTTTTTTTCCATGTGTACAAATCCTTTATAGGAAAAAGAACAAAATATGACCAAACTTCTTTAAAAGCGGCTATCTCCATCTTACGCACTTTCAAAAGACTTTTTCCCCTAGTTGATATTACCTTGTCAGTTCTCTTCATAACTTAAGGATATACAAGTATCCCCTCAACTCTTTGTGAGTTAAGTGATAGTGGATAAAACAAAACATAGAATGTACATACAAACATTCACACAGATCAATACTATAAGATATTTAATCTTGTAACTCGAGTTGCCAATATAAACTGTCTATGCAAAAAATCCATGCTATACTCATGCACGTGACATGCATTAGTACGGATATCCTATACTTTTTCAATTCCTTATTCGATTAGTCGACTTACCCGGGTATCTGGATATAATGTCTAGGAACCTAAGGCAATAAGGAGCTACTTGGGAGTATGGCCCCTAATAAAAACCACCCTTTGTAGTTTGAAAATCCAATACGTAGTTAGTCACTCAATGTGGCCAGAATAAGTTAAGTAATGCACTTTATATGCTCTAAAGCCAACTCAACAGTTTTCAATCTTTTCAGAAACTCAACTCGTAGTTCCTTTCGTACCATGCCATGAATGTAGTAAATAGTAGAGTAACCCAATATCAAACATGAATCTCAAGTTCCACGTTATAAACAATTCAACTATCTCATCTTCAGTTTTGTTTCTCAACCTTATATTGCATTTCTTCATATAAGGTTTACTTGGGTGAACACTTTAACCGATAGTTCAATTTCTAAGTTTTCCAAATAGAATTACATATCGATAAATCAGTTATACACAAGGAAACATTTCACTTTTTCAACACACATTTAACAAAATCAAGTATCCAATCAATCCAGTATGTCATTACAATTCACAATACAATTGACTCTAAGTCAAGTAGACATAGATCTACTTGCACAAAAATAGAAATATCCACTTACCCGAGCTTAATAGTAGCGTAAAATCCTAAGCTTTACAATGTGGTCATTCCTCACTTATCACACTTAGAAAAATACACACAAACCCCAAATGAACTACCGAGTCAATACTAAGTTCTTATGTGTTTTTGCTATTACGTTTCCAAGCTTAATCCGAGTGTATCTTATTAATTTCTTATCCAATTTTAGTAAACTTTATATCATTACAATCGTTATTTTGAGAAATATTAAGATATCTTAAGAATCATAACTAACCAATATTTTCAAATATCCAAAAATACCCTTTCATGTTACCGATTCGACTATATGTTATTATAATCTCGTAATTAACTCAATTAAATCCTAAATCTAAATTAAAAGTCATAAAATTCCTCATTCCCTGAGTTGATCAGCATTCATTATATACTCAAAAATACAAATGCTTTACATTTTAAAAAAGTATCACATCAATACTAATTAGTATATCATATATTAGATTAATATATAGATTTGTATTATGAAAATACATAATAAATAGTAAACCAGCTTGATTAATTCCACAAAAAATCCTGTAGACTAAAAAAAATATGCAGTTTAATTATTAACCATAAATTATACTAAACTAGCTATTATGTATTTTTATGAAAATAGCAATTTTAACTCAAAATTAACAAAAATTAAGCAAATAAGTGAATTTAATCACAAGATAAAATTAAAATGTCCCAAACATCATTATGAACTTCCAAAAATCATAATACATGGGGCTCATACCTTGATTTTGTTAAAAACAATTTAATTCCATAAAATAGTGAAATTATCGATTTTATCCAAAATAATTACAATAAATAGTAAACATGATTATTTAAAAAAATTTCTTATTACTATAATTAAATACATATATTGATGTCGCGTACAAATTTTCAATTTGAAATGACATTATTTACTATTTCTAAAATTTAATTCAATTTTCGTCCAAACAAAGCCATTTCTTAAGGAACTTATATTTCTAATAATTATTTATCAAAAATAAAATTACTACATTAATCTACACTTAAAATAACTCTAGAAAACCAAGTTTTATAATTAAATAACATCATTTGACACTTTTAGAAAAATTATAAAGTTTCAACCAAAAATTTAGTTTATCTGAATCGGCCACCTTTTAGCTACCCAACCTTATTAGAACACCTCCTCTAGCGGTGCTTTTCTTAACCCCAATTGGTCACCACAACTGGACACCAATTGCCTATTGAACCAACTAATTGAACCAGCTCGATCAGATTCTATGTCCTGTTTTTGCTCTAATTTTCTTATTTTTTTCTAATTTTTTTCAAAATTTTTTTGAGTGATTTTCAATTTTTTTTTCAAACTTCCAAAATGTTGTTTTTGAAGTGTATAAGCTCTATGTATATTTTCCAAATGGTTTAGGATTTATAAAAATTGGACATATGGCTTATACATGTCATTTTTTTATTTTTCCAAAGCATGAGGCGTCATTTTCTTATTATTTGCCTTTTGACTTATTAATCAAATTTAATCCTTAGTTGCCACATCATGGGATGACTCATCCTTTCATTTTTTAAAAAATAATTTCTTATTATATATGTGTATTTAATACAAACAATGCATGTTCTATGTTAATACATGTATTATCACGACCCAATAGTATCGTTGTCGTGGTAGGTCGTCGTGTACCGTATAAAGGTCTATTATCAACCCCCTTACTGATCATAGGACTTTCATATGACACACAAGGTTCCTTCCACTCTACGTTACCACTAGGCCCATAAACAAGTAATATAGAGCAATTTAACTAAAATTACATCTATGTTATAAATTAGCTAATTGTGTGGGCTTGGGAGACCCACATCCAAACAATATTACAAACAAATGCAGTTCATAATGAAACTGAAAAAAATTTGAGTTATGAGCAAAAACATAAAAGTATCTAAATGTCTATAAATCTATTACAAAATGTCCTATTCGCTCTCTGATCGGTCCAACCAGTCCCTACACGAGACTTACCATGGGCGTGCCTCGGCTTGGATTGATGAAGAGGTTCTCCTACATTAACAAAAATCTATAGAGATGTAAGTTTACGCTTAGTGAGATAAATACCCTCGTCAGTACCACATAGTAGAAGTTTATTATATGCACAATCATATAAATGCATAAACAATCAGTATGCCAAACAACGCATGCAGTGACCTAGGAACTGCATACGACTTAGAATTACGCCCCCTGAAGTCGGGGTTTGGAGATAATTAACCGACCCAAACTAAAATCCAGGTTCTAGACCTTGGGTTTTATTTCATTTGCACTATCGTGCTATGCTAAAACAAAACTCTATATATCTATATATATATATATATATATATATGTATACTTCCTTTACCAAAATCAAATCAAATCATATCTTTTAAAATCCCGAGTCTAGCGGTGTAGTGGCCCCCGTAGTCTACAAACACACGCCTTAACCAAAAGCCACAAGACTCGGCCCCTTGCCGATAGTTGGCGTCTCCCAATGCCTAGTAAGCCCATCAGCTTAGGACAAAGACTTAATATATATGATGTCATAGCTAGTGCCCAATCCTACAGGAAACTCGTATTCCTGTGAGTCCCTTCCCATTTTCTGCGTGAAGCGGCAGTCGGTGTTATCCGTATGCTATATGGGGTATGCATGATTCATTTTGATTTCTTAATCATATAAGTGATTATCTCGATTTTCAAGGTGATCAGACAATTTCATTCCATACAATTCACCTGTATATATAATGCAAACAATTCCCCTTATTAAATATAATTAACAAGTCATCACATTCATCCACAAATTCATACACATGCATCTCCCATATCCCACAAGCATCCAAATTTATATATATAAGTTTAGGTACATCTATTCTACAAGCTCAATCAAGTAAAGAGTCATCGGGAATTTACTCACTCTACCATGTAGGTCAATCAAAGTAATCCGGAGGCAAGTCGTCTCCGTAAACAGTGTCCCCTAGTCATTGAAATAATTTTTATAAGGAATTGAAACAAACTTAAGAAACTAAGTAAATTTTCCTTAAGTTATATTCTTGACTAGTTTTCGTAATTTTTTCCCGGTTTTTACTCAAAGTTCAATTGCGTATAACTTTTTCGTTTTAAATCCAATTTTTATGATCTTATAGTCAATATTCATCATTTTCGAGTGTACTCTAACATGGTAAGGTTAGATTTTCGAAATGAGATATACAATTCTATCCACGGGTCAGAACAGTAGCGTTCCTCATGTGTTGGAGTGTTTTTTGGGCCTTGTTTGGTAAATGGGCTTTTTAATAACTTAAGAAATTCTTTGGGCTTGGTCTTAAGATTTTATCCTAAGCTTAAAATACTCCTTGAGATCAGATTTACAACTTTGATTTATATTTCTAAGGCTAACAACCACTTCTTGGGCCCTTTAATGGGCTTAAGTTGTCAAATGGGCTTGTTTTTGGTCCGAACTAAAGTTAGTGACTTTGGTGAGCTTATGAGGCCTTAGGTGGATTTCTTATGGGCTTCAAAACAACATCTCTTGGTACTTTAAGGTGCTGGTCAGAATTCCATTGAAGGCCTAACTTAGAGTTCTAGGCTTGTTTTGAGAGTTTTAGGCTCGGTTTTGAGTTTTAGGCTTTGTATGCTTATCATACTTGCTTTGGTTGATCTTTTCACTTTGTTTATTCACTTTTATCATATTTTTAAGCTTCCTTTTCCCATGTTCCAGATCTTTTCACGATGGTTCCAAGGGGTCCTTACTTGGTTTTTCAACTTATTTCATCATTTCCTCAAGTTTAGGTGGTAGATTATGCACTTAGACTACTTATGTCCAAATCTTAACTTAATTTTTCTTTCACAAGATGATTCTTTAACTTATGTTCCACACAAAGAAATAGAAGATCTTATATTTAATACAACTGACATATCATAGCTCATGTCATACAAAGTTAGTTTCTTTATAAAACTTCATGTGATGGATTTTTCCTTAACTTAAGTTTAGATTTGAGCATGTTTAACTTAATGAAAACAAAATCAACATCCAAATGACTATGGAACTCTCACGTCCAGCATGCTCATCCTCCATTAAAGTTCTTATTTCAAGATTTTCTTAGCTTAAAATCTTCCATTCAAAGCATTAAACAAATGTCTTTATAAAACACCAACTTTACATGCTCATGTTTCAACTTCATGTAAGGGTTTCATGGTCTGTTTCTTAAAACGATTTTTAGTGTTATAACAACTTAAACCTTACTTATATCTTCAAGAAATCAAAGTCTCCTAACATAAATACTAATCCACATATTACAAGAAACACTTACTCATCCTTAAAGCAAAGTTTGGTGGTTGCGCACTAAGATTCCACTTAAACTCTTAACTTTGCTTCCTCCTTTTTGCCACCTTTTGGAACCCGAATCGTTTGGTCTTTTGGAATGGGATTTGTGGAAGGTTCTAATGGTCTTAAAAGATCTTAGATGGTGAAAGAAAATGACACAAGAACAAAAAAAGAATTGCCATAAGTGAAGCTTCAAAAATGAAAGAAAAGTTGATTTTGTGGGGGTAAGGTTGTTTCTCCTTTTTATGTTTATTTCAAAGGAGAGAAAGAAGATGTGAAAGTGAAATTGAAAGTGAGAGAAATGATGGAGAGAGTGGCCAGTTGGAATTGGGAGAAAATGAGTGTTTAAATGTCTTGAAAGTGTTGTCTTGTAACTTACACAAAGTCAACAATTGCAACTATTGATGATGTAAGCATTAAGGGGTGAATAGTGATGTGTAAAAGGAAGTGATTGATGGTTGAATGACAAGAGCATGGCCCTCCTTTCTTCCATGTTTAGATCTACCATTTAAAGTCTTTTTAGGCCATGGAGTGGTCTTGTCTCATTTATTAAAGTTAAGCTTATGAAATCTTGTGAAAAATTGTCCATATGTAGTATAAGTGAAGAGGTGATAAGGAGATTATCTTATCACTAGATTTTGATAATTTATCAATTGATAAATGATTCCAACTCTCAATTGATAAGTTATCTAAGGTGATTGGTTAGTCTACTTATTTATGTGTAAGGCTTATACATGAAGATAAGGGCATAGCCTTATAGGAAATTGTTTTAGGGTTTTTATCTTACATTGCTTTGTAATTTATGATTTGATTTTTGTAGAATTGTGAAATTTTCTAAAGTTGAATGAAATTATTCAAATTAAATTACCAATTAATTATTTAGGGTTAAAATTCCTTAATGGTTTTAAGATTTAGGGTTTTAAGTAACTTTAGAGCTTGTAGTTCTTCAAGCTCGGGTTTTATCGACAATTAGCTTTTGAATTGTAAAAATTTAATTCGTTTCTAAATATAAACTTAAGTTTTTTGGTTTAGTTAATCTTTGGGAACATTCGGCAAGTATTCTAAATCAAGTCTTAGGCCCACTAAAAATGGGGTTTACATGTATAATTCAACTACATTTATTATTTTTATAAGTTAAATAACTTATCTTTAATATCTTGCTATATCTAAAGGCTCAAATTTTACATTTTCAATATTTATCGACTTTAATGATAAACTGACGTTTTATTAAATTAATATTTTTATATAACTTATTTTGAATAATTGACTTTACTTAAATGACTTCATCTAACCTTTCTAACCTTACTATGAAGTTTGAAATTAAACTGATATCTTAACTCGGCGCCTTAAATTTAGGGGCTCGAATCCTTGAGTAATCGTATGAGCTCAAAATCTAAGGTGTTACAACTACACTATTAAGAATACCTTAAATCTGGTCCTCTAACCACTCTTGGAAAAAAAATTAAAAAAAAAATATCCTTTCTTTTTGTTTTGGTTCCTTTTAGCATAATTAGTTGTCAGTTTTATTTCATTTCTAATTTTGAATTCTAATTTATCCTTTTTTTTTTTGCATATTTTATTTTATTGCTTGTGAGTTTAGGGTTGAAAATTTTTCTACAAAATATTGATTTGAATTGACTTAGTTGTAAAGATCAATATGGAGTACGGTTGGTGGAATATAGCTATTGAAGTGCTTTCAGTAGGTAGTAGCCATTGTATGGAATTTGTACCTATGGATTATGAAGACATGTATTGGTATTATGGGTACTACTATTATGCTTATGAATGTCCAAATTCAAATTTTCAGTGTCAAGACCTTAATACCCTATACATACACTATCCTCGTTTTTAGGAAAAGCAGTAAAAAAAAAAAAATCTTTAGAGGGCATTATTACAAAGTAATTGGCAAAACACATAATAGAGGAACCAGCACTTTTAATGATCTAGTCCATACCTTAGCCACTTTGCCACGTTAACCTAGCATACAAGTAGATGAGCGACCATGAGGTAAATCTATGGTTGAGTTAGCTAATGAGTATTATGAGAGGTGTATTACTTTTAACCTTAGTAGTTTTGCCCCTTTATCACCTTTAATTGCCTTATTATACAACTCCAAGTCTTCAAAGAATGAGTCTTTTGACTAACTTTAGAGAGTAGTCATTTAGGATACATAGAAGAGTTTTCAAACAAATAGCAAGGGTGAGATGGTGATTGAAGGTGAAGAGGAGTCGAGAACTAAGGAGGATTTTGATAACCAAATCGTACAAGTAAAGTTAAGTGAGGGGTAGGGTAGTTAGAGGAGAGTGTAGATATAATTCCTAATCCCTTAGATTCCATGGTGCTTCTCATAAGGAGTAAAGGGGAATGGAACTTCTCAACCCTAAGATTGAAGAGGTTGATAAGCAATTTGAAACTAACAATTTGAAGCTTTCTTTTATCTCTAATGATGAGATTTTTGTTGGAGGAAATGAACAAAAATTGGAGTGCCACGAGCTTTTAGGGTATATAATCAAGTTTGAAGAGACACTTATCTTGTACACTTCTCTTAGTGTTAAACTCATCAAGGGTGATTTACGGGAAATTAAGCTAAAGGGGAGTGTAACTTATTTATCCCCCATCTTTAGTTGAATTAGCAACTTGAGTTTTTTGTTTTTATAGAAGTTTTATTTTTTAGGTTTTTTTATGCATTTTACATTTTCTTTATTTTGTTTTATTTTTTTCTAAGGCTTTGGTGAACTTATGATGCATGTAATCTCACATGGCAATGTCAAATTTAGTACCATTGAGTTAAAATCAAGGAAATATTAGTTCTCTTTCCTTTTTCTTTTTGATTTTGTGCTTTTCATTATTGTAGTTGTTCATTGAGGACAATGTATAAAATAAGTATTTGGAAGGGAATGAGAGTTATATTTGACACTAAATTGGCTAGATATATTTTATAAGATCATTGATTGAGTATATAGCCCACATGGATGTTACATAGGATTATTAACCATTATAGTATATATTAATTTGAATTTGCATCAAGAAAAAGAAATAGCAACTTTATAGTAAATTCTTTTTTTGAAGTTAAATTTTTTCGATTTTTTGCATAATTTGTTAGTTGATTATCGATGACCGTATTACACGATGCTAGAGTTGAATTGTACAATCTATATGGAGTAAAGTTACTTGTTATTGAGGCTTAGATTTTAGACTTGAGATGAGGGCAAGGCCACAAGTTAGGAGTTAATCACTATTTTTTTTCAAGCCTACTTTGGTATATACTCATTCCTTAAAAGTTTTTAGAGTCTTATAATTCCTAGTAAATGAACAAATGAAACTTGTCACTTGAAAATCCTATGAATAATTAAAATAGTTAGAGGATAAATAATTAATTAGACTTAATTGAATAAAAGTTTAGCTATGGATCCTTTTGACTTGAGTAATTAAGTGTGTAGAGTGCCTCCTTTGTATGAAAAAAGGCCTATAAACTTGAGCAGTGAGCTTGGGATTATCAATTGAAATCTCACTACAAGGGTTGAGAGAAAAGTCTATGTGCAGGCTAAACTAATATATAGATAATAAATTTAATTAAATAATTAGAGTAGTGGATAGTTCGAAGGGGAGTTTTAATGCCTAATAGCCTAAAATCGTCTAGCCTAGAACTTACTAATTAATGAAATGCTTTAATAAAACAAAATAAATTGAATAAAAAAAAGAAGAAAATAAACCCTTTAGTGAAAAACAATACTAAGTGGATGATTAAGGGATAGGTAAATGTAATATGCATTTAGTTTGAATTATGATGCTTAGAGAGATGGAAGAAAGGAGCATATACATTTTAGCAAGGTGTACAAATTCTAATGACATTTTCTAGACCTTGTTGTTGGTTGATTTTTGTAAAGAATCTTGATCCTACAAAAGTAAGGAACAAAGCTAAGGAGTGCTGAGGCTAGCTTGACGTAGCTACTCCAATGCTTAAGTATGCATGTGTAAGTGGAAAGTAAGAAAGTATAAGGAATTAGAAGTGTGGAAAAGTGTATCAGAGAGTCCTTACGATGTTAGCCCTTCCTTATTTATAGACGTTCGTAAGAACACTATTGTAACAGGTAACCTTTGTTCATGGACTACGTGGTGGCTCTTAAATTAAGCACATGCCTAAAGATTTGGAGTAGTAGGTGGTTGTGTAACGAGATGAAGCATAGCTTTAAACTATCCGTGCCACTTTTCAAAATTCAAAGTAACTATGAGTAGGCATACTAGGCACTTAGGGCCTCCTATTGAGGTTGGCCCAGCTTGATAATCTACCATGAGAAGCCAAATAAATAGGCTTAATTAAAAGTTTGGTTACTTGGAAGTAGAGGAGCTAAGCAATATAAATGGTTAAAATTCTACTATCAACATTTACCCCCAACTCCCATGGTTAAGAGCTCAACTATGGGAGTTAATAGTAAGACCTATATTCAACTTAGTTGATTTGAGAGAAATCAAAAAATCATTATGTGCTTTGTCACACCTCAAACTTAAGGAGTCATATTTGCCTTGCTATGTAAACTAACCTAGGCTAGAAGCTACCCTTCTTAACTGTTAACATAAGTATAGTCTACATAAGGTGAACAAAGACTCAACGAGCTTTGAAGCAGTTAGATGAGCACCTATGGTATCCTATGGAGTAACACTTTACAAAATATATTTTCTCATATTTATAAATAGTTTAGTTCTTTTACATAACTTTACAGACATCTTAAGTTCCAAAGTTGTCAAAAGAAACTATACATTTCTATTGGAGGACTACATTACATATAGTATATATAACAGCAAGCTAGGGAAGACTATAAGGCCTCTTAAGAAGACCTTATAATCCTTCCACAAAAGAAAAACAAAAGTAACATGAGTTTGGATCCATTCACTAGACTTTAACACTTCACTCCTCAACTTATCGGAACTAACCTATGGATAACTATAACGAGGCATCTCCAAGTATTACTTCATACCTACAAAACAATCTATTGGGATGTGACCTTAACTAGTTTAGTAAGAAGGGATGGAGTCATAAGAGTACATTAACAAACATGGTTGTTCAATCATTATTTAAATGTAAATGTAACAAGAAAATGATAGATCATTACACAAAGTTTAATCGATTCATTGCGAAGTTAGAGAAATTTTGTCGACTCTAACTTGGATTTTGAGGAGTTTCAATGCAACACTATTAGATTAGATCCGGGCTTATGCAATGGAGAACACTCTCCTCCCTAGACAACATTCGAACCATAGTTCCTAACTTTGCTGCGACCTCCTCTCCTATTGCTTAGTTCGACTAAGGGTAGGAAAAGGATAAGTTATGCTATTATCATTGAAATGTTGGTATTTAGTCTAACAACCTAATTGTTACTCCTATCAATTAGGTTATCTTGAATGTCAAGTAAGATCTTTAGTCAACTTAAGATTACTTCGGATTATCAAGTGAGCAACCATGTTCACACACGCAAGACAAAATATGTTCAAGTAGAAAAAAGCACTTGGAGTTCAACTCCTAATCATTAATTAGTATCACAAGCACAAACATAGTGTATGCACAAATAGTCTAGCTACAACTACGAGCAAGCACTCTTACTTCTTTAAGTATCCTAATATGATACTTTAATATGCTACAAAGTATCAATCCCAACTTACTTATATCCTCTAGTAACCTATTCTTGACTGTTACCTCCTTGATCTACGATTGTCCCCAGAAATATACAATAGATTAGTTTTTAAGCTTTAATTTGTCAGTCATTAGATTGTTTTTTATGTTTTTGGCTGTTTAGTCATAAATTTCATAAGTTATTTCCACTTAAAATCATAATTTCTTGACCATTTATTAATTTTTATAAGCTACCCTAATCAGCTAAATCCTTTAAGTTAAGATCTTAGTGGATTTATAGTGGTTTTTTTTAGTGAAAAATCATCTAAGTTAGGTTCTAAGTGGATTCATAATAATTTTCTTTAGTAAAAAATCCTTTCAGTTACTCTTTGAGCTATACAAGGGTCATTTGTTACACCGGTTTTATCCTTTGAGACAACATCTAAACTTCTCCAAGTTATACCCCTTATTACAATATCCTATGAGCTACCCTTTGACTCTATTACTCTGACTAATCTTCTACTTTCTTTGTTTTTACATTTACTTCTTAAATTTTGATTCTAATATACTTTCTAAGTATCATTTTAGTATAAAATTCATTTACAAGATCCTCTAAATCATGCTCTACCTTTAATCAATAACCTATACTTAGCTAATTTACTAACTTTCATCCAATTGTTTCAAGTTCACTAAATTAGTCAAATACTAACTTCACTAGTTAAGGCTAACTCACCATTTTCCATAGCTTCTTACTTTATCAATCAATCTAACCACTCCAAACCAATATACATACTCCAATTTTGAGTCAAACTCAGCATCTAAATGGGATTATTAAAAGAAACATAATATTCTTCACTAAAACACCATTTCAGGCATAATTTAAGGCTCAAAAATCAAATAAAAATATGGAAAATAGCTTCACGAAAATCTTTCACATAGAAATTTAATATTAACTTACGATAGTTTATAGAAAAAATTTGAAGTGAAAACTATGCCGTTTACTCAATTTATTTTAGCTTTGAAAATTTTTCAATTTCTTTGATTTCTTATGGATGTATATGTTAATTACTAAATTTATATAAAATGATATTTTTCTTAAATTTTATACATGAAAATATATAAGAAATTTTTTTTCTTAATTTTCTAGGCATATTTGGTATTTTTACAAAATTAGATAAAAATAGACACCTACCAAAATTTGAAGCTTTGGCTACTAGTGGCTGCTCCCACCTTATTGGAACCACTAGGTGATCGGTGTAGCTTTTGGTGATGGTGGTTATGCTCCAACACACTTCTAGACTGCTATATCCTCCTTTGATCAAATTACCCCTATTTTTTTATATAATTCCCTAAATTTATTTCCTAAATCTCTAAATCCCACAATTAATTTTCTTAGATCCTACTTTGCATGTTGCATTCCAGTAGAGAGCGATTCAAATTTTTAAGATTCATTTTATTGTACAATTTGATTCTCTTTCTCCCTCATCATGAAGTTTCCTTTAAGTATCTAGCTAATTCTTGCATGATCCTTTGCCATATTTCATAAACACCTATCATGGCAATTCTACACACCTAAATATCCATCTTCCCAGTTGCCCATGAATTTTTTTTATAGTTTTTAGTGATTTTCTTAGGTTATTTTAGCTTAAAATATATATATTATGACATTTTAACTAATTACAGGTATATGTATATACTTAAAAATTACATTTGACACATATGTATATATTCCATATGTTATTTTATGTACCATATTAATTTTATTACATATATAATTTAACTCTAAAAGTTTATGAATTAACAAAACTTACTTTATGTGATTACAATAAATAATCAGTAATATAGTTAAATTTTACTATTTTTGCTATATTAATATTATTTTATTATATTTTCAATATCCTGGTCCGCGAGGTCTCCTTGTCTAATGTTTTGAGCTTATTCGTAAATTTTTAGGTTAATTAGGTTACTTTCAACGATATCCTAAATTTACCTATTCGATCCTTATTGCGAAGTACGCAGCTCACTTGCTTTCTAACTTGATTTGTTGTGTTGTTGTCAACATCCTTATGTCTATCATTCAAAATGTGTCATGTTGAGTTTTAGGTGAAAGGTCACAACCTTTTGGTTTTCTTGTTTGTTCCTTTTTTGTGTAGGCACATGAGAAAGCCGTCACATTTGTTATCATTGCGTTGCAAGGTTTATTAACTGCTAGTAGTATGATGTGCCTTAGATTTCAACCCTAGATACAGGGTAACCATCTATGCTAGGCCATTTAATTAGTACTTGAATCCCAATTAGGGTTGCTTTAAAGTCTTAAGGGGAACAATTATCAGTATGCACGTATAAAAGCCTTTTTCTTCTTCATTCTGATTCTTATTTTCTAGTCTTTATTCTTTTCATTTCTCTCTCTACAAATTTTCTTTTGTGAATTCTTATTCAACCTTTGAGTAACTTCTTTACAAGGCTGATTTTCAACATTTCAGCGGGTATGGTTCGAAGTGTTATTCATCCTCTTATCCTTACAAACTTTGAGGCAACTATCTCTAAGGACACTTCCAACCCCAACAACCACCCCCCCGGCGTACCACAACAACTTCTTTATCTGGTAGTTTAGCAAGTAGTACAATGGAAAGATAAGAGAAACTTGCTTGCATTAAAGCTCTACCTATGGACAATTATCCCAATGATAGTGAAGATAAATCGATTGCCAAGAATTTATATAACAACACTGTTAACAACATTGTTTATAACATTGACTCTCCGAATGGAGTTATAAGAGGTGTTGTTAGGTCACTAGTGTCGAAATATAACAAATATTGGCAAGATCTTCCTATTTAGTGGCATTTACGTAGGCTAAGAGATGACGAGAGAGTCTATTTTCCTATTGATCGTTAGTTCCATTTGTACTTGAAAACAATTCTTCAACTACTTTTGTGTTGCTCCAAGTATGTACTTTCCTAACACTTATAAGCTCCTCGTTGCATTCGAGATAATATATATGGAACTTGAGGTTAGGGCCACACCTCAATTGTTTAGGTATTTTTTTCTTAAATAAGAAGGTAGCCAGATGATTAAGTTTATGCAGTAGCTCAACATGGTCGTAAGTTCATGGACAGATTGGAGTCTAAAACTCACAAATGGCATGATATAAATGTTTTGAATAGATTGAACATGGAGTGAGATTTTTGGAGTAAATGGACCGAACCTATTAGAACTAAGGACATTGAGTTGTTGCCAAATGATGCCACTATTGCCAAGAAGATAAAAGACGTGTGAGGAAGTAAAATGTTTTTCTAGGATTCCAAGGGGATCATCTCCAAATACTATAAAGGGGAGCCTATATTTTTTTATGATGAAGGTAAGCTTCATATTCCTTACCATGTTAAGCTGAGCTACAAGAGGAAAGCCAATCTTTATAAATCATGGGGGGAAGACTTGTTGCCTTTGAGCTTTATTCGACATGGATTTGTAAGTTTCATTGTTTCTCTCTTTTTATAGCTCTTTCTTTTCCATGTAGACATGAATGTAAGCGATAGACCCTAAAACGTTACTAGCTTAAGCTAAGACTAAGAAGGCAAAATTAAATAAGCAGGCTACTAAGGTTACCGCTATCTAACCACCAGTGTCAAAGAAGGTGACTAAGGAATGGGTTGTCAAGGAACTTGCTATCTAAAAGAAGATAAAGGAAACTACTTGCCTAAGCAGAGGACGACCAGCATAATAGATAGAAGTTGTTGGAACTGCTCAACTTGAGGTGCTTCCTATAGTGAAGAACAACACTAAGAAGGATGGTAGGGGGTGCCTAGCCAAGTTGTTGCTACCAATGCTGATGTAAAAGTTATCCTATAAGAAGCCATAGACAACTTGGCTGACCGGCAAACTTTGGTGCTAAGCCCTAAGAAAAGGAGTAGGAAAGAATATGTAGATGCACCCATAGCTAAGAGAACAAAAGAGATGGAGGAGAGCATCAACGAAGCTTTAAGGAAAAAGGTTCCTAGCATTAGGTCTGCCAAGTTTGCTTCCTAACCTGTGCAAGGTGAATATTTTGTGTTATACTAGAATTACATAGTTTAGGACATCGATTTAGCGCTGGGTGAGAAGTTCAAATCCTTAGCCTTGTTAGAAGGGATTATCCTTCCACAAGACAAGAAGATAGTGAAAGGAACGTAGACAAGGCCCATCACTTATGACTTTACGGACCCTTACTAGTTCCTCCTAATTTGCATGAAGTTTCCCATGGTTGTCTCGCCTGCCTATTGCCTCTAATTTCCTACAAACCAAGTCTTCAGGTTGAAATATTATGTGCTTCACTGTTCTAGTTATAGTACCTTGTCTCTTTATGTTGGTAGGCAATAACTTTTACTCTTGTAATGTCCCTTATTTCCTCAATTGTGTCCAAATTGGCCATTAAGTCAACCTGATTTGCCATGATGTCAAACTTCTATGTTCATATGTTAGGTAACTTCAACTCAATCAGTATAATTGCTTTTAATCCAAAAGCAAGCTTGAAAGGCATCTCACTTGTTTGAGTTCTATAGGTGGTCCTATACCCCCACAAAATATTTGGCAATTCATTAGCCCATTTATCTTTGGCCTAATCAACTCTTCTCTTCAAATTGTATATGATGGTTTGTTAACAGCTTCCACTTGTCCATTGGTTTGGGGTAAGCCACTAAGGTGCAATTCAATTTGATGCTATGCTCTCTATAAAAAGCTCAAAACTTATTATTGTCAAACTATGGCTGGTTATCAATCACTATCATAAAAGGAACCCCAAACCTTGATATGATAAAGTTGAAGACAAAAGATTCAATTTTTGTTTAGTGATCTTTACTACTGCTTTGGCCTCCACCCATTTGGTGAAATAGTCCATTGCAACTATTATGAACCGGCATTGTCCCGTAGATCTTAGAAATGGTTTGAGTATGTCTAGCCCCCATTAGGCAAAAGGCCAGGGGCTAGTTAGGCTATGTAATTTAGTAGAAGGCACATGACTTGAGGCCTTATGTTTTTGACATTATCGAATAATAGTTTTGATGTCCTGCTTCATAGTTGGCCAATAATAGTCTAGTCTTAATGCACAGATATACGAAGTTTGGCCTTACACATGATTATTAAAAATGGCTTCATGTAATTTCGAAAGCACCTATTGAGCATCCATCGATGGAAGACATCAAAGGTTAGGTTGCTAAAGGTCACACTTATATAACTGATCATCAATCAATGTGTAACTTGTGGCCTGACATATCAATCTTCAAGCTTCTTTCTTATCTTCGGGTAGGACACCATCCTTTAGATAGTTGATAATCGGTTCCATCTAAGATTTCTCTCTTAGGCAAGAAGTTACTTCACAACTCTACCCTACTACCTCTAAACTCTTAGCAGGAAAGTATTTAATAGATAATTTGTCACTCATATTGGGAAGTGTTATACTAGCTAGTTTCGAGAGCTTATTAACAGCAATGTTCTTGACCCTTGGTATCTTTTCAATTGGGAAAGATTGGAACCTTAGGAACATTCGTACTATCATCAAGTACTTGCACATCACATCCTCCTTCGCTTACAATTTCCTTTCACTTGATTTACTATCAATTGTGAATTGTAGAAAACCTCAAACTTCTCGGCTTAAACTTCCCTTGTTAACTTTAGCCTACAATCAAGGCTTCATATTTGACCTCATTATTGTTAGCCAAAAATTTGAACTTCGGTGCATATTGAATTTTCATGTTATGAGGCCTTTGTAGAATAAGGCCCACACTACATCCTTCTCTAATAAAGGAACCATCTACACATAATTTTATGTAGGTTTTTGGCCATTTCTATGCTATCCTCATCTCTAGTGAACTTCGTTACAAATATGCCAAAACTTAAGCTTTTAGGATTGTTTTGGGTTTATATTGTACACCATAGGTGCTTAGCTTTAGAGCATACTTCATTATCTTCCCCAAGGAGTCTGATTGTTGCAAGGCTTGTGATACGAGGCAAGCGCACCTATCAATTTTAATATAGTCGGATATGAGTCCGAGTCGATCCCTCAGAGATTTTGAGTACTAATATTAACTTTAGCTTTATTATCTAACCGGAAAATTATGTCGAGTTGAATGAATTAAAAATACTGAAATTAATAAACTAAACTAATTATGAGACTTAATTACACAAATTAGAAAGCAATAAAACTACAAACGACTTCAAGTATGCAATAATGTATTTAGGAATTATTTCCCCTAGTGTTTAACATGTAACCTTTTAAAATATATTCAATTTAGTTTCTATAATTCTTGACCGGAGGGATTCACAATTAAAGCTAATATCTTTCTCAAGCATATTAACCCTAATCCTAAATTATTTACCGGAATCTCTTCACTTAGTAATATAACTTAGAATTGCATTAATGTTTAATGAATTCCCACACAAACAATCAACTTTCCGGAAGAATCATGTATCTTATCTCTAAGTATACATGTAATTCTCTTCAATTATGCTAAGATCTAATTATACATGCAATTTCTCAATCAACATGCATAATATCATATATTGATACTCTAGAATTATCAATCCATAACTAAACGATATAATTGAATGAAGAAAAGATAGAAACTTTCTTGAAATTATAATTCAATCCAAGAATCACATGAAACCCTAGGTTCTATAATCCTAAATACTTGAATTCTAAGCTATCATAACGAATCTAAAAACGAGTTCCATCAAAAACGTAAAATAAAACATGAAAACCCCTCTTGATTTGATGAACAATCTTTAATCTTGAAATCGATGTCGCTATCGCTTCTTGATCGATGTTCGCCTCAAGTCTCTTCTCTTCTCTTGTCTCTCTTTGTTTCTGTAATGTCTCTCTCCCTTTTGAACCCTAAGATCCCCTTTTATATGTGTATTTCACGGATTTTATTTTCGTCACCAGACACGGCCTGGGACATGGCCGTGTCCCCAGGTCGTGTAACTTTCTGCACAAAGGCAAAATTTCTGCACAACTTCAAAATTTCATAACTTCTTCGTTTGAACTCGGAATTGAGTGAAACTTGATTCGTTTTCTTCGTTTTCGAGCCTAGAATGCGTTTAAACCCTGAAATCAACATTTTACTCAATTAAGTATCATTTTCTTTAAATAAAACAAAAAATGTACGGGAAATGCTATAAAATCACCATATAAAATATGTTTAAAATTAGAGTTATCAGCTTGACATAAAGGTTAATCAGTAAGAACAATTATTGGATGAGCCTCAAAGTACATCTTTAATTTCCTTACCAAAAGAATCATAGCCAAAACAAACTTCTTAATTTTTGTATACCTTAGTTCTAGGCCTTATAAGACATGACTCACATAATAAATCAACTTATGCTCCTTACCTTCTATTCAAATTAGGATAGATGAAAGAGCTCAACTACTAATTGATAAGTATAAAAATAAGTCTTCCTCGGGTATAGGTGTTGAGAGTACTAGTGGTGATGCTAGAAATTCTTTCAACTCTTTGAATGCTTACCACTTAGGGGCAAAATGCCTCTTCTCTTGCTGCACTATCTTTGCATTTAGATCAATTTGCAGTTTATGTGTCATTACTTCTTTGAGGATACCTAGTATGTCCGAGGGAGTCCAAGCAAAGACGTTAGCATTATTTTGAAGAAATTTGATTAAGTCTTGTCAGATGTTTGTTGGTAATGGTTTCCCTATCTTTATCCTTTTTTTTCTAAGTTATTGCTAAGTTGAACTACCTCCATTTCTTCCTCTGCATTCTCAATGCCACTACGCTTCTTCTTCGAATTAGTTTCAATTTGAAAACTTCTTTGCATTGTAGTGTAGAACATTAAGCTAAACTTAAGAGGAGCCGCAAGTAGGGGGCATATGGTGAATGGAGTTTTAAGGACAAATTGCAATTCTTTTCAAAATTAAACATTAAAAGTAACAATGAGCATAATCAAGATAATGATAATAAGCCCGAATATAACGTGGAGTTCAAACCGCCCCCTAGTCTCTACAGACACATAATGCCTCCAATTAAGGACTTCACACCACTTTATTGATTTCTCAATCCAAGCTTCAAGAGCTACACACACACAAACTTGATTATATAAGTTTCACACTCATAACTCTCAACATAATTCACAATCTCTACTCACAACACAAAAACTCGATTTTAAGAATTATTGGTGTAGTGCTTTTAACTATCAATACTTTGTAACTAATAGCTTATAAGCACTACACTTCAAATTTCTCTAAATATTAGCAAATTAAGGTATAGGAGATAATGAGAATTATAGATAACAAGAATATAAGAGAATGTTGAAATATTGCAGTAAAGGATCAATTCTCCCTTGTGTTTGGTTGGGTTGTTGAGCATTTATACCATCCCATTCAATTCTTCTCGTTATAGTGCATTAAATGCTCCAACAACTAGTTGAATCAAACTTATTGGCATGCTGGTATCTTACCCTTACCGATAAGCCTGTAGTAAATTGTACTATCGGTTTGAATACTAGTAAGTGAACCAACATGTCGGTACCTTGATAAAAAACAATTCCATCTCCTTATTTAAGCTACTTCACTGTCAAGCTGGTGGTGCTCTAGAGCCATTAACTCGATAGGTTAACTATCACTCGAAAATACTTTTAACACACAACAAACAAATATACTTTGCAATCTAACTTCAAGATCATTTGATCACCACTCAAAAGATTAAATTTCTTGTAGATATAATTAATATATTTAATCATTAAGCAAATTGATCGATCTTATTCAATTATCTCAATATAATCAAATAATACTTAGTTTAATCATCCACTTGTTTTGTTCACTTAAAAAACAACATGTTTAGATATATACTTTTTGTTTTATTCTTATCAAAATCACATAACAAACCCTAGGTTCAACACATAGCACTCTCAAATATAATGACTTAGCTAGTTGTTGGTCTCCTTTACATACTTCAACTCCTATAGGAGTGGGGAACTTCACCTTGAGATGTTGATGGGTTGTTGACTTTTGGCCCACTTTCTCACATATGCCTTAGAGACCTCCAGTCCCTCACCAAGAGAATTCTCTCTTATCAACTTGCCAAGGATGAGAAATCGTATATAGAATAATAGAGGTTGAACTCCTTAAGACCTTCAAGTTGGTATACCTTTGTCTGCTTTATCCCTTGTGCCGACGCTGATTACTCTCTTACCGAGCCATCTTTACCAAGTGATGTGAGCTAAGGCCTTACATATCAAATCCTGCTTAGACCTTTAGCTATCGAAAGCTAAGCAATAGGCTCCTAGTGACTGATTACTTCTCTTTTGGCCTCCTACTCATACTCATGGCATCCCTTACTCATCTCTACAACCCCTAAGATTGCTACGTCATGATCTAGCTCAACTGTTGTGCCTAAAGATTCCTTAATAAGGGACCATTGACGAGTTGCCACCTGTCCTTTTCACCTGCTATTGTACTATTTTCCCTTTTTGTCATTTATTATATTTACCCTTTTTCATTTGTACTATGAATCCCTTTCCATGAATGCCTTTTTGTAATTTTCTTTATTTGTAATGTTACCCTAAGGACTTACTATAAATAGTCCCTTCTCCTTGTAGCAAGAATCATCTTACATTTCTAACAGACAATTTGAATATACTTAGTCCTTATGAGATATTCCTCTTCGAGTGCATTTCCATACACTCTTATCTAATCTTGCCAATTAGCTTCAGATTAGCAGTGATTGGACCTTATCATCAGCTTGTATGTTGCATCAAGTGAGTTGCCAAGTCGAGTTGTGTTCCTAGGTGAGTCATATCTTTCAAGCAGCTTCACGTTAGCAACTGCATTCAGTTTACCGGCCTTTCCATTCTATTTTCTTTGTTACTTTGATTGACCCATTTAGTTCTCACCTCTTACGGTAAGTCCTAATGATAACTGAGTTTCTAGGCACATCATATAATTCCGGTATTAGAGCTTGAGGTTAAAGTTGTGACTAAGAGCTATGTTGTGATAGTTCCTACCAATTTGCTATTTGTTATACTATTTTCATTTAGAAGAATAGAGTAAGTTGCAGTTTACTGTTTGATTGGTATTTTCTATGAGTGTAGGGATTTCTTGTGTGAAGAGTATTTTTTGAAGCTTGGTTTTGAAAATGTCAAATGCTAGTGTTCAAGGAGAGATTAATGATGCCAAGAGTGATGTTCATGGTCGTAGTCGTGTTACTGAACAAATATTACATACTACTGATGAGCAGATATAAGACCTTGCCGCTGTTGTAGCCAATTTAGTTATCTCGGTACAAAGGGTCTTAGAGACTAAGCTACAAGAGAGAGTTTTCATTGAATAGGGTCAAGAAATGGGAGATAGGTTGAGATGACAGATGAATGAGCAATAAGCTCCTGAACCCATTATTATGAACCAAGCACCACCTTATCATGCTGATAGAGTTGTGAGAAGGAGACTCTTGTTGGATGAAGTCGAGGACTATGAGGAGGAGGAGTAATATGTTAGGATAGATGAGTAGGAGCTTAGAGCTCCTAGGGGAGCCGAGCATCTCAAAATATAGATTTCGAGCTTTAATAGGTTTAGTAGTGCTAATGACTACCTAGACTAAGAAGAGAAGAATAAAAAGATCTTTGACTTTTATGACTATGAAGATGCTGTTAGTATTCGAGTGGTTGCATTGGAATTTTCTAGATATGCAGCAATGTAGTAAAAGAAGTTGTAGAATGTTCACCTAAGAGACAGATGAGAAGTTTGAACATGAAATGAGATGAAAGGAGCCTTGACAAGTAAATCCGTTCTCGAACACTATAAGCAAGACACTTTTCGACATCTCCAAGACTTGAGGCAAGGTAGCAGATCAATGGACAATTATGTCCATGTGTTTCGATTGGTCATGATCTAATGTGATGTTGATGAGCCCTATAGACAAATTATAGTACGATTCATTTATGGGCTTATAATAAAGATTGGTTATATTGTAGAGTTATAGAGACTTAGAAGTCTAAATGAGGCCATCCGAGTGGCGTAGCGGGTTTAACGGCAGAGACAATGCTAGATTAGTCGACCAAGATTGCCCAACCGAAGTAACATGCCAAGCCGATTTGATCATGGCCGAGCACCAAACAATTCTAAGGTAGATCGTCAATGACAGGTGTCAAATAAACCTAAAGAGGGCCGAACTAAAGGCAAGGTCAAGGAGACTGAGGTTCAAAGGGACTAAGGTTAAGGCTTAGGAAGGAAGACTTAAGATATCAAGTGCTTTAAATGTCTCGGTTATGAGCACATAGCTAGTTAATGTCTAAATTGACGAGTCATGACTATAAAGGGAGATAAGCCTCACTTCAAAGTAGAGAGTGCTAGTAAAGGAGAGAAAGAAGTGGAAGTTAACTAGATGCTAGAAGAGCTCTAAGAAGACCCCGATGCCTTAACACCTCCTAAAGAAGGAGTTGAGTACTGTTTTATTGTTCGATGATCTCTTAGTACTTTTATAGTCAATGAGACTAAGTAGAGGGAGAACCTATTCCATATGAACTGCTGATTGAATGGTAAGCTATGCGCCTTGATCATTAATGGAGGAAGTTGTACTAATGTCATAATACAAGCGGTAGTTAAGGCCATAAAATTGCTAACCCTTTTGTACCCTAAGCCATATATGATTCACCAGCTAAATGAAAGAGGAGGTTTACCCATTGTCGAGTAGGTTAAAGTACCAATTACCATTGGTGATAGGTACAAGGACTAAGTATTGTGTAACATCCTTCCTATGTATGCCTCACACATCTCATTCAGTCGACCTTAGCTGTTTGACTTGAGAGTATTACATGATACACCTACGTATTCCAAAAGGATGGGAACAAGGTTATACTAACCCCCATGAGGCCTAAGGAGGTGTAGGAGTCATAAGAGAAGGTCGTCATATCACTATAGTGGAAGTCCTTAGTGATTTCCCGTGCTCAATTTTCCTATAAAGTTAAGGCAGAGGAATGTGTGCTCCTTTTAGTTAGGAAACTTTTGGAGTTAAGAGATGCTGAAAGCTTATCTACTGAGGTGCAAACATTACTATAGAAGTATGCTGACCTATTTCTTACTAAGATGTCAAAAGGATTACCACCCTTAAGAGGCATTGAACATTGTATCGACTTTTAGCCTAGAGTTGTGCTATCGAACTGACCTACCCATAGGCTCAACCCCGAGTAGGTAACTGAGTTGAAGAAGCAAGTAATCAAGCTGAAGAAGCAAGTGGACGAGTTAGAAGATAGACTATGTGTTCGAGAGAGTCTGAGCCCATATGCCATACCAACCATACTAGTACCAAAGAAAGATAGGTAGTGGAGAATGTATATTGATAGCCATGCCATCAAAAAAATTACTATTAAGTATCAATATTCGATCCTACGATTGGATGATATGTTTGATGAGTTGTATGGTGCCCACATCTTTTCAAACATTGATTTGAAGAGTGGTTACCACTAAATATGAATGAGACTTGGAGATGAATGGAAGATGGCCTTCAAGACAAGGGATGGTTTATTCGAATGAATAGTGATGCCGTTTGGTCTGACGAATGTGCCAGTACTTTTATGCGACTCTCAAATCACGTATTGAGGACACTGATTAGCAAATGTGTTGTGGTTTACTTCAATGACATTTTGGTCTACAGTGCTAACCTCGCCTCTCATATTGAGCATTTAAAATCAATATTCAACATTCTCCATGTTGAGAGGTTATTCGGTAACTTAAAGAAAGGTGTGTTTTGCTAGAGTGAAGTCATGTTCCTTAGATATGTTGTATTAGAGGGAGGAGTCCAAGTTGATGATAAGAAGGTCAAAGCTATTCTTGAATGGCCTACGCTAACTAATACTATTGAAGTCAGGAGCTTCCATGGTCTGGCCTCGTTTTATCAGAGATTCATTCAGAACTTCAGTTGCATAGCAGTGCCATTAACTAAACTAACTAGGAAGAACTCTAAGTTTAAGTGTTTGGAGAAAGCTTAGAAGAGTTTTGAAGATATAAAGTCTAAATTGATATATGCTCTAGTACTCACCCTGTCAGATTTTAAGAAAGTTTTTAAGGTTGAATGTAATATGTTTGGAGTTAGCATTGGTGTTATCCTTGTGTAGGAGTGTTGACCCATTACCTATTTCATCGAAAAACTCAAAGGAGTTGCCTTGAATTACTCAACATATGATAAGGAGTTTTATGCCCTTGTCCGAACACTACAGAACTGGCAACATTACTTATTACCAAGAGAATTCATCATCTACTCTAATCATGAATCTCTCAAACACTCTGAGAGTAAAAAAAAAAAAAAAACATTCTCAACATTATGCCAAATGGGTAGAGTTCTTGGAATCCTTTTATTACGTCATCCGACATAAGAAAGGGAGCACCAATACTGTAGCTGACACCCTTTCTAATCGTCATACCTTCATTACAACAATGCAAACTAAGGTACTTAGGTTTGGGACCCTACCCAATTAGTATGAGCATGATTCGTATTTTGAGCCTTTAGTGACCAAGTACAACATTAGAGGGGTTGTAGATGGGTTCTACTTGAGTCAGGGGTTCCTGATGAATGACAAGTAGATTTGTGTATTGAGTAGTTTGGTTAAAGAGCTACTTGTCCAAAAGGCTTATGTTAGAGGCTTAGCCGGCCGTTTTAGAGTAAAGAAGACCATTAGAATATTGAAAGAACATTTCTATTGGCTTAAGATAATGAAGGATGTACGCCAAGTTCATGAGAGATATGAGGTTTATAAACATGCAAAAGGAAAGAGAGAGCCGTATGGAGAGTACACACTCTTACCTATACTCTAGTGGCCATGGACCAACCTAAGCATAGATTTCATGCTTAACCTTCCCCAAATGCTGAGAAGACATGACTTAATTATGGTAGTAAACTATCAATTCAAAAAGATGAGCCACTTCATCCCTTGCCATAGAACTAATAATGTTTTATTTGTCACTAACCTCTTTCTATAAGAAATTGTGCGATTGCATGGAGTGCCGAAAAGTATTGTGCCCGACCGTAACTCGAAGTTCACAAGTTTCTTCTCAAGGAAAGCTTGGCACTAAGCTCATGTTCAATACTTCTTACCACCCTTAGACGAACTACCAAACTAAAGTTGTGAACAAGATAGTCAGTAACCTCCTTCAAGTAGTTATTGGGAAGAATTCACTTGATTGGGATTTATGCCTACTTGTCATTGAGTTCACTTACACTCACTCAACTTATAGCTCGACAGGAAGATTGCCATTTGAGGTCGTTTATAGACTTAACCCAAACTTATCCTTGGATCTAATTATCAACCTGACCACATAAGGGGAAAGCTAATCTAGCCTGCAGCGTGCTGAGGAGTTCCAAAAGTTGCATCAGAAGGTTGTTGAACAATTGGCTTAAACTATGGCTCGATAGAAGGACCAAGGAAGCTGAGGAAGGAGGTAAGTAGTTTATACCCCTGGAGATCTTATCTGGATCTACCTTAGCAATGAACACTTCCTTGGCAAGAAGACAAACAAACCATCACTCAAAGCGGATGGGCCTTACAGGATCCTTAGGCGTATCAATGACAATGCCTATGAGGTTAAGCTACCTAAAGGGTATGGCGTATCTATTACATTCAATGTACCTGACCTGATGCTCTATGTGCCTAACGTAGACAAAGACCATGATTTGAGGGTAAATCTTCAACTATCCTAGGGAGCAAACAGGTTACTGATCTCTAACCCACTTACTCGTACATGCTTCAAAGGCCTCCAGTCCCTCACTAAGAGAATTCTCTCTCATCAACCTACCGAGGACGAGAAATCATACATAGAAGAATGGTGGCTGAACTCCTTGAGAGCTCTGGGTAGGTGCACCCTAATTTGCTCTATCCCTTGTATCAACGTCAACTACTCTCTTATCGAGGCCTCTTTATCGAGTGATGTGAATTAAGGCCCCATACATCTAATCCTGCTCAGACCTTCACTTATCGAAAGCTTCCTACCGAGTGCTAAGGCATAGGGTCCTACTAGTTGAGTACTCCTCTTTCAACCTCCTACTCATACTTAGACATCCCTTACTCATCTCGACAACCCTTGAGGCCACCACATCATGATCTAGCTCAGTATTGTGCCCAAAGATTCCTTAATAAGGGACCATTGACGAGTTGCCACTTGTCCTTTTCACCTGACACTATACTATTTTCCCTTTTTGTCATTTATCCTATTTACCTTTTTTCGTATGTACTAGGAATCACTTTTCATAAATGCTTTTTTGTAATTTTCTTTATTTGAAATATTGCCTAAGAACTTACTATAAATAGTCCCTTCTCCTTGTAGCCAAAATCATCTTACAATCCTGACAGACAATTTCAAGATACTTGGTTCTTGCGAGACATTCTTCTTCAAGTCCATTTCCATGCACTCTTATCTAGTCTTACCAAGTAACTCAAGATTAGTGGCGAGTGGACCTTGGCATCGACTTATATGTTACATCAAGTGAGGTATCAAGTCGAGTTGTGTTCGTAGGTGAGTCATATCCTCCGAGCAACTTCACATCAACTACTACATTCAGTTTACCAACCTTTCCATTCTATTTTCTTCATTACATCGAAGGAGCCATTTGGTTCTCATCTCCTATGGTAAGTCCTAGTGATAACTAAGCTCTTAAGCACATCAAATGTGCTCTAGAAGGGACCATGCCAAACAAATGATGACATGGTTAGCCTATAATCATACTATAAGGGGACCAGTACCTAACAATAAGGAAGTCCACCTTATCCTCCACAATGTTCTCATCATCTCCAATCTAAATTGGAAGGGAAATAACTTCTGCAACTCGTACGGGTTGATTATTGAATGCATAGAAATCATAGTTATAAGACCATAGCTGTGCCTTGATCTTCAACTTCATTTGTTTGAAAGCGTATTGAAAAATAATATCTGTAAAACTTCTAGTGTTGACCAAAAATTTTTTGAACTCAAAGTTGGCAATTCTCATGCCGATCACCAGCACATCATCATAAGGCCTCTACATGCCTTCAAAATCTTCTTCCATGAAGTAAATGGAATTGTCAACCTTAACTTTCTTACCCTGCACATTGTAAACATATTGCACAGCGTTAGTCAAGCTCAAAGAACTAAATTAGCCTATGGTGGAAGGTCTACCAACAATGGTGTTTATCACACCATTTGAGGCTCTATTATTACCTCTATTCATTGCCTCCTTCCTTGGTTGAGGAGGGCGCTTTGCATTTTCTTACTCATCTCTTCATCTTTAGGTAGGTCGCTTAATGTTCTTACATCATTGGTAAAGAAATTGCCCAAATGCCTTCATTGGATTGCATCCTCTATTGCATTTTGAGTTGAATACACTCATCAATGTTATGACCTTTATCATGATGGAAATCACAATACTTGTTTGAATTTCTCTATGATGGGTTTGCTCTCATCCATTCTAGCCATTGTAATACCCCCCTTTGGCTACGTACCTCCCTTAATATGTTAGAAATTGAAAGATTAAGTAGGGTGTGAACAAAATAAATTGGAATGCATGGCCTCTTCCTTTCCTCGTTGCTTCCCTCCGAAAACTAATCATCAAACGTGCTAAGTTAATCCCTTGAATTCTTTTTCTTGTCATTTTTCCTATCTCCTCTACTTTGATTGACTTATCACTGAGCATTGATGTTATTCTCTTGCTAAATGTAAGAAGTGGCCTTAACCTTAAATTCTACTGATGTTTACAGCTTATTCTTTGCTATAGACTTAAATAAATCTCTACGAGGTTCAACTCCATTAATTAATGGGTTGAAGGCAACAATAGTCTCTATTAGACTTATCAGATCTTTGCTTTATAGTATTAAGGACCAATGAATCCGTCATATGTAGTTTACTTTCAAGGAAGTGCTATAAAACACTTCAACTAGGTCCTCAAAACATGAAATTGTATTTGGCTTCAAATGTTTAAACCTTATACTCACAGCATTCCTTTGAGTTGAAGGGAATGCCTAACGAGCCACCGCATCACTTAAGCCGTACAACTTAGCTAAGGTATGGTAGTACTTAAGATGATCCTCTAGGTCCTTTGTCCCATCATATGTCTTAAACTATGGCAATTTAATGTGTCGCAATATTACTTCCTCCAATATTTCAGGAATAAAAGGACTCCTCTTTATTTGAAATTGTCTACTAGTTGAAGTAAGGGTGCTGACATGTGATGGTCTTGTATGGTGCACCTGTTATGGTTACTTTCCTTTGTCACCATTCTTAGGAGTAAGGGTTAAAGGTCCAAGTGTCACCTCAACCTGCTTTTTGGGAAATTCAATAGAGTAAACTATGTCATTGGAATTATCGACATTGATATTGCCATGCCTTTGATTTTGATCTAGCTGACTACTTTACAAAGAAGATTCAAAATCTTGTCATTTTTCTTATTGAGTTTTTTTTTTTTCTCTTTGGCTAAATTATTGCAAAGTTGCTCCAATCTAACCAAGCATTGCTCATCAGCATGCCTATTCCTCCCGTAGAGGTATTAGGGAGAAGAACTAGCACTTACACTTTTGGTCATTCTCATTTTTGCCATGTAGGTAGTTATTTGAAAGCAAATAGCACCAAATGTTACAAGTTGATTTTGGTAAAGAATCCTGATCCTAAAAAAGTAATGGAATAAAGCTAAGGAGTACCAAGGTCAGTCTGGCGTTTGCAACTCTGATGCTTAAGTAAGTGTTTATAAGTGGAAAATAAGAGAGTGTAAGGAGCTGGAAGTGTGGAAAAATGTGTTAAAGAGTCCTTATGGTGTTAGCCCTTCCTTATTTATAGATGTTTGTAAGAACAATGCTGTAATGGGTAATCATTGCTCATGAACCATGTGGTAGCTCCTAAATTAAGCATATGCCTAAAGATTTGGCATTGTAGGCGGTTGTGTAACGAGATCAAGCATAGCTTTAACTATCTGCACCACTTTTCAAAATTCAAAGCAGATGTGAGTAGGTAGGTCAGGCCCTTAGGGCCTCTTGATGGGGTAAGCCCAACTCAATAATCAACTAAGAGAAGCTGAATAAACAAGCTTAATTGAAAGTTTAGTTGCTTGGGAGCCAAGGTACTAAGCAATATAAATGGTCGAAATTTAACTATCAACAAACCTAATCTCAAATTTGTTAATCTTTGGTTTAATGATGTAGGTAATACTCTAGTTTACATTGATTAACTCTTAAACTCTAGTATGGTTTTGTTGCTTAATACTTAAGTATCTGTGTTTTAAGGGTATGGTTTGATGATTAAGTAAAGCATAGACATAGGCATGGTGTAGGTTCGTGCTAAAGATCCATACTAGACCTTAACCTACCTCTACAAGTTGGACCCCTCTAAAAATCTAGCAGTAGATGGGTCCTTAACGAGTCAAAGGTTAAAACCCATCTAACTTAGTAGGTCTAGGACCTAATAAAAAAAAAAGAATAAAAAATCAAAAGCTTCAAGCATAGCTAAGAAAAAAAATATATATATATTTATATATTAATTGAAACATTGAAAACTATTAAAAATTTAAACTAACTTCATGTAAAGAGGAAAATTTTAATTTCCATTCACAACATTAAATGTGTTTCTATTAACAACACAAGTAATAAACATATGTTGAAAGCATATGTAGTTTGATATTTATATACTTTCACTTATATAAAAATCTTATTTCTTAATAATATGGGATTTCCTTTAGTTTTTTTAACTTCTTTATAATTCTAGACTTTTTGTCCTATATTAGTAATACTACAATTCAAGTTGGATATTGTCCTCTATAAATGTGTACACATATTCAACAACTTTTCCATGAGATAGGCTAAATGGTATATAGCTTTTAGGCCAAATTGTTTATATTTTGAATCTACTTTAAAAAAAATTATAGGTCAATTCACAAGTCTAAGAACTAAACTAATGAATCAACGAGTCCAAGAACCGAACCATGAATCAATCATCTAGGATCAATTCCATTGCTATGTTTTTTGGACCTGTAAACCAGCGGTTTAGGGCCAAGTCCAAGTTGGATTTGACCCATGCCTAGTTTTACACATTAGAACCACAAATTAGTTAAAATGATACAAAGAATTTTGGTACTTAGAATGGGATTATAAAAAAATAATACAAGTTAAAAGCTAAAAATTTTTAAATTTACTTATGATTTGTTAAAACAAGAAAATTGTAATACTTGAAATCTAGATTAATGTAATCTCGAAAAAAATTAATTAATAATGAAATTTAACAAAATTGCATGAAACAATATTAAAGATATACATAAAAGAATTAAGTAAGTATAATTTTAGATTTTCAAACACCCAATTTAGGGTGCCTATAAAAGCGGTTTGTTTAGGCTTGAAATTCCCAATAAGACTCTAAAAAGTTAGTCCAAGAGACTTCGTAAATTTAAATCTTAAAATGAAATATTAAAACATTAATATTAATTAAAATAGTAAATATATGACTAAATTTGTTAATGAAGTATGGGTTGCAGAAACTTCTACTTGGGGTAAAATTAACTCAAATAACCTTAATATGATTAAATAATATCCAAAACTTAACTAACAAGTTAAGACACATGGTTTTAATAAAAAGCCATGTATTAGGGTAGATGGTTTTGCTAAAATCATAGATTGCCCAAGGATTTAGATCATGGTTTAAAAAAAAAAAAAACCCCTAGAATACTTAGTGGAAAGAAAAGAAGAGTGACACTTATCCAACATGCTTGAAGTTAACCAACACTATAAAAAACCCATCTCTACCCTTATTTTAGACTCTTTGGACACTTAGAAATCAAGGGAAATTCATGTGAAAATTTGAGGGAAATTGGTGGAAATTGAAGAAAAAATTGGAAATCTAGGCAGATGAGAATCAAACGATGAATAGCCACTACCACTAAGGCCACTACCCAATGCCTTAGCATGTCAACAATCACCCCTGCACTACCCTTCACCAAAGCTTCTCTTATTGGGGAGTTTGACACCCGATTTTCAATAATTTATTAAAATTATCAAATTTTGTCTAAAAATTATGGAAATTTTTATTTTATTATAATTTTATGTATATTTCCATGTAAAATTATTATTTTTATAAAAATATTTCATTTTATAGATCTCCCTTAAGAAATATATTATTTAGAACTGATTTTCAATTTGATTTTCAAAAGCCTAAATCATATAGTTTCCCTACCAAATTTTTTTTATAAATACCTTATTACATATAGAAACTTGCTATGTAAGAGTTTCTTAAAAACTTTTCATTTTATTAAGATTAATTTTTAGTTTTTGGAAAACCAATGAGCTAAAATTTAAGGAAAATTTACTATTTTCAACAGATATTTTGAGTATTTTTTGTTACATGTAATGGGTTAATCTTGATTTCTATGTGAAAATAAGGGATTTTATGAAAGGACAGGTTTTCTAAAGCTAAACGTAATGATTTTTACTTAAATGCTTATGTAGATTTTCATTAAATTAAGGAATTGATCATTTTTGTTGAAAATGCTTAAAAATTAGTAGTAAATGATGATAACTAGTTGTTTTACATGTTTAGTTTTTGGTCTTAAAACCTTCCTTTTCTTGCTTAATGTATGCATTTTATGTATATTAGTTAATTAGCTATGTTTAACACCCTTTTTGATTAAATTTTCGAATGATGCATGAATGGTCTTAATGGGTTTCAAGCCATACAAGTTGATACTAGTGGCGTTTCAATTAGGTAATCTAAACATAGTGAAGAAAAGTGTAAAAAGTGGAGTATCGGTGAAATTGAGCAAATTTGGTAGCTGTAGAAGTTTTTATTGGTACTGGTTTGAATTGATGACATGTAAAAAGTATCGTAGAAACTTTCTTAATCAAGTTGATTATAAGTTATAGTAGTAGAAACTTTAATATAATGTTTCCTAATATGGAAACTAATACTAAAATACTTGTAGATGGTTATATAGAAGGTTTCATATAAAAAAAAAAGGAGTTAAAATCCTAGCAGAAACTTGAGAAGAAGGTTATATAAGTCTAAGATATCTTAATAGAAGATTAAGTAAAAGACATTACAAACCTAAGAAACCTTATAGAAGGTTAAGTGGAAGGTCTAAATAACCTATGAACAACTATTAACACTTAATGCTCATCACCAAAATCTATTGACTATGAAAAGAATATTAGACCTAAAAAAAAGTACAACAATTAAAACACTATGACTTTAATGAATTGTATAGAAACTAAAATATGATTTGTAATATAAGGACCTTAAAGATGGAAGGACTATGGCATTTGACTTATAAGAGTGACTATGAATCTAAGTAAGTGGGATCAATGCTTAATAACATTTTAAAGTATTATATAAAGGTACTTAGAGGTTGATGTATAGACTTGTTTGTGGTTGTAAAGTTGTTGATTGTGTCCATGTGATGTGTATCCTTGAAATTGTTGTGCTGTATTTTTTGTTACAATATATATGGTGATTACTTTGCTATGCTTTACTTCGTGACTTAACTCTCTATAATTTAGTTTTGTCATGCCTAAAATGGACTATGTTAAAATTGAGAATAAATACTAACTTAACATGTATTGTAACCCACTGGGAGAACAGTTAGGATTTCTGACCAAATACTGACACTTCAAAAAGACAGCTAATTTGGCTTCCCCCATCCTTAAGGTTAAACTAAGTGATAAGAGAGGAGATCACTATAAGGTTGGGGGTGTTAGGATCGAAGGAGGTCTTTGAAGTAGTACACCTTCATTACACAGACTTAGATTTAGTTAGAAAGCATCATGGCCAAAGTACACCTCCATTACGCTAAAACTCCTCAACCCAAGTTAAATGGGCACAATTTCTCTAACTTCATAATACACCAAACAACATTGTATGGATAGCATATGTTTGATTACATTGCATTGCATTTAACTGATTGACAACCTTGCTTATTGTTGTGTTATGTATGCTTCCATCTCCATCCCTTTACCAAGCGGATGGTTACTTATATCCTGTAATCCTTTTGCAAGTCCTCGAAGATAAACATTGAAATTAACTAACCCTCGGACTTGTATATGATGGGCAATAGGTCTAGAGTAAGGGGCAAATAGATTTAGAACATTGTTTTTGTCTTTTTGTTTTAGAGTCAACTAAGCCATTTGAATGATCTAGACTAACTTATAGTATGTAGTTATTATAAGCATGATTTTGGAATTCTTTTACAGATGTTCTTTTATAAAAACTTCATGTAAAATCTCTATTTCCCTAAAGAAACTTATGAATCAAATTTCTACTTTTCTAAAGAATTTTATGAATCAAATGTCTTTATTTTACTTTAGATACTAAATTGAAAATGCTTTAGGGTTGTTAATTCATATGATTCTTATATATACCAAGTCTATGATAGCAATTGAATGGTCAGCTTTTATTATAGGTTGGTATACATGATGGAACTGTTACAACTTTACCACTCTTAAGGCATGACAGGGTATATATATAGACATATATTCATGTGGAGGGAAGCTAATAAGTGCATATAATAAATGGGATATTTAAATTGTCATGACCCTAGAGGGGGCTTAGTAAAATTACTTAAAATTTTCATATCATATGTGCACCCATGATTTCAAAATCATTTTACAAGTCAGAGATTGCAAGATTCTAAATAATTAGTCACTAAAGTTTTTATTTATTTATTTTTTTATTCTTAATTTAATTAACTTACGACCACATATATGTGATTATGGATATCCGATAAACTACAGTCCATCAGAACCGCAGAGAATCGGTATCTCTTACTAAACAATAAGATTAGGTAGTAAAGTTCTAAAACTCAAACTTACTAAAGTCACAAAATTTAAATATAGTATTAATAATTACATATATAATAATTCAAATGAAACATACAATCTATCCTCAGATTCTAACTTCTATACATCTCGATGTTGGCACTCAACTCTTAGTTCTTAACCCATACCCAATCATCTAGCAACTTGCAAAAGAAAACTATTGGGGAGTAAGCTACAAGAGCTTAGTGAGTTATCCCTTATACTATATCAGCAAACAAGTTATCAAATAGTTTATTATCAAACATATGAATGCACGAACAAGCAGTATGTCAAACAGTATATATGTAGTTGACTGGTGCTGCATACAACATTGGATTTAATGCCCTTCGAAGTAAGGGTTGGAGATACATCGGTATCAATTACAACTGGGCTCTAGCACCTAGGTTTTTAACCTTATATAATAATATATATATATATAAATTCTCTCTCTATTTCACAGAATAGGTTTCTATTTCTAACAATCAATAGTATATAAATATCTAGGTCTAGCTGTAAGGTGGCCCTTGCAGTCCACACTCATACCCTATAGCGGTGGTCTCTAGATGCAACCTCCAGCCACCTATGGTTAGTATCTCCGACGCCAATAGAACTCATAAGCCAAGGGTAAGGTCTTATTGTACCAATGTTCCTACACTGTACTAATCATATAATGTGGGAATCTATCCCTCTAAGGCCCTTCATTACCCATTGCGTGAGGTGACGGCCGGAACATTATATGTAATGTTCGTGCTCTATGCATGATCCATTTAATTTTAGTTAAGTTGAATATGATTAAGTCAATTTATGAGGTAGTCAAACATTATTAACAAATCATTCAAATTATACAACAATCAATTATATTCCAAATCTTCATCTATCACATTTAACAGTATTTTGTATAGTAATCAATCAATATCAAGCACATGCATAACCCGAACCCCCATGCATCAAGTTATTAATATTTAATTCATGTGCACTAACTACAAACACAAAACAAGTATAGAGTCATCGAAAGTACTCACTTGGTCATAAATGATGTCAGGGATTGTAATAGTCCAAAGGTAAGTCGGTCTCGATCTTAGGATCACCTAACATTAGAGGAATATGGAAAGTTATAAGTTTAGGAATTAAATAACTAAATTAGCATCCTAAATCGTACTGTTGACTTAAATCAGTTATTGATTTACATGAAATCACCAATTCGAGTTTTTTATTGAATCACGTATAATTTTTTCGTTTTAGCTCGGATCGTTATGAACTTATAGCCCATTTTAATTGTTTTCAAGCACATTTTCTCATAGCGAGATTCATTTTGGACATTGTGACTAACAGTTTGAACTTTGATATAAAAATATCACAAAATTTATTATTTTAATTTAAAAAGTTATAAAATATTAATTTTAGCTTTTTCTTAATATATTTATGATTTAATAATTATTTAAATCATATAATTGATAATTTTATTATTTTAAGCTTATTTTACCTTAGTTACTTATTTTT
>JAMXBB010000004.1:52530028-52632306 GCA_024138015.1 Lumnitzera littorea | reverse complement strand
CCCCCCCCCCCCCCCCCCCCCCCACTCATCGCCATGGCTACTATAGCACCCACCATAAAACCCTAACCACTACTACAACTACAAAGGGAGCTCTACCAACAACTGCACCCATCTAAACCATCACCATAGCCACACTTGAGACACCAAATATCATCATCCTAACAACCTTTTCCCTATCAATGATCACCATGAACAATCGAGCCACGTATTTCTCCCTCTATTGCCGACCACTACTTGTAACACCCTAAAAGGGGGCCTGGTAGTTTTGTCTAATATCTTCTTATCATATATGCACCTATGACATAAAAACGGCTTTATAAGTCATAGGTTGCAAGACTCTAGCTTGTAAGTTTTTAATCATACTTAATCTTTTTACATACAACTATTTAAATATATATATATATAGCAAAAAGTGATCCAATAATCTATAGTTCATCAAAACCATAAAGAATCGGAATCACCTATTAAACAATAAGGAAGGGTATCTGAATTTCAACAATCATAAAGCTGCTAGTTAGTTTAAAAGCTTGATTCAACTATCTTACTTGCTTTTCCAAACTTATCATTCTAGTTTCTCAACCTATTAGAGCATTCTACACTCAAATCTTAACCTAACCCCAGCTTTGTAAGACCTACAAAAGAAACTATTGAGGGGTAAGCTACATTCATTTTAGTGAGTAACCTTTTACCTTACCATCAAACAATAACAAGCAAGTTATTTATCAAACATATGAATGCATGTACAAGCATATAGCATTCAAATAGTATATATAATTGATCGGTAACTACATACAACATGGTTTTATATCCATCATTGCTTCAGTTAGGAAGTATTTAGGTACATTAGGACTTAAGTCTCTACATCTATCATCCATATATCATCTCTCTTGGTAGACCAAAGTGGCGGACACGGCTCGGTCTCAAGCAAAGAGAAACACTCCCTAAAGCCAAATAGATCCCAAAGGTTAAGGTAAGAACATGTAGTACGAGTATGCTGTATGAAACAACCATAACATATAACAATGATGGATCCAACATGCATGATCTCTAGCTCTATTACATAGTGCTAACACCCTTTCATAATAATGCAAAAGCATGCAATGCATGACTAATTTATTTAAAGGTTGGATAATCATTAATCCAGTTTACAAGTAACCAACCGGTATATATAATAAACATTCCAAAACCCTATAAGCTAATGCAGTAATCAATTCTTAGTTACGATATATTGTGGTGTTTTAGAAAGCAATTACAACCAATACAAGCACATGAAAGAATCCCAATTCCCTAAGCATAACAATTTCATAGATATATTTAAATAGTGTACTACGCTACAAGCAAATACAAGATAAGACAAGAATCAATATACTTGCTCAGCCATGAAGTCTAGCAATCCCAATAATCCTTGGTAGTCTCGAACTTGCTATCCTAAATCACTCAGGTAAGGTAACTAAAGCAAATAAGATTCATCTTAAACTTAATCTATTCACTAACCTCGCTATAATTCTCTATTTGCGCTTATTTCTTGTCTTAGTCATAACTTTCTTGTTTTAAGTTGGAATTTTGCAATCTCATAGTTGATTTTCATTGTTTTCTAGTGTTCTTTCAATCGATGGGGTCCTTTTAAGGTGTTTGACATCTCGAGGCTTCGGTTTAGATCAAACAATTTCATTAGTTAAAGGTCTTAGTTTAACCGCTTTAGGGTTAGGGATTAGTTTTTGGCTTTAGGCTTAATTTTAGGGTATTAGGCCTTACACTTGGGCTTTTAGGCCTTTATTTTGTTATTGAGTCTAATGTTTTTGAGTATTACTAAAGTCTTGATCTATGGACTTCCTACTAATTTACTTAGTCTTGTTTTTTTTTAAGTCCTCAATTTAAGGTTTTGGGCCTTATCTTGGGCCTAAGTCTATTTTTAAGCTAATAGGCCAATTTTATTCATCATAAGGCCTTCATTATTTTATTTTAAGATCTTGATTTCAAATAGTCCAATTAAAATTTGGCTACATGCCTATTTCTTATGAATTAAAGGCCCAAATAAGCATTTTAATTAGTTATAAGCCTAAGTTAAAGTTTAAACCTATCTTAGGCCATCTAAAACACCTAATGGGCTTCGTAAGTCTCTTATTTGGAGCTCTAAACTTTGTGTGCAACTACTGGCTATTTCATTCCACATGGTTCAAGCTTAATTTGCATTCTAGAGCCTTAAACTTAATATTAACTTATTCTAGTAGGCTAAATATCTTAATCACTTCACTACATAACCCATTTTACTAAGTGTTCTTGATCTAGTCATATCTAAGGGCTCTAAATTAATTTCTCTACGCCTATATGTCATTTTAGACAATGTCATACTTCTAAGATCTTGTTTAGCTACTTAACTCCAATGATTAAGTCCTAAATCCTAATTGGCATCAATTAATCATGTCATTAACATATTAAACTACAATTTACAACTTGTTTTCCTAAGTAAAGGGGGTGGTTAAAGGGAGTTTGCAAGGGGATTTTAACTATTTCTCTACACAACTTGTTGTATCATGTTAAAACCATTACCAAAATGAATTTTAAGCTATGTCTTCCCAAGAAGAACATGAAAAATAAAAAATATGATGAAGATGGGACTATTCATGCTTCGACCCTAGCATAGAGTAGGGGGTTTGATAGTGGCTTCTCATCAATTTATCATGTTACCCATATAAAACTATCTCTTATACTTCTAGAATGCAAGTAACAAACTAACTAAGTACATGAATGAATGTATGATTATGTGTCTCTAAAATGTCATCTACATGAATATAATATGTTCAACTAGTATTTATTTGCAATTAATGAATAGTTTGGCGATATACTTAAGATTTATTAATTAAATTAGGGTTTTGGACCTTCAATTACGGTTTTAGTTAGTCTATTGATGTTTTTCAGTCATTTTAGGGTTTCCTACGTATTAAGGTTTCACACATACAATTAGGGTTTGGGGGTTTTACTCTCTTTGACTTATTGTTTATGGTTTATGGCTCATTATTTGTGGTCATTCGTCTTATTTAGCATTTATTTAGCATTTTTTATCATTATATCTTAAGCAGTTCTAGGGATTACCTATTAACTCCTATATTCGACTTCGAGTTTAAATTCGAAAGTTCGCAAGGTTTACATTATTTCCTTAAGTATAATGTTAGCATTATTAAGGAAATATTTTCATATAATTAATCACTCTTGACTTATAACTATTTATGATCTAAAACCTAATTAGGGGATTAATGTTTAATTAAGTTTCTTAATCTTAATTATTAGTGCACTTGATAGCAATTAGGTGTAGTTTAGGGCTTAATGTATCAAATTAAGTTAGCTAAGCCTATTAGGTCATCTTGTCTAATTAGTTTTAGGAATTGTTGACCAATTATTGTTGCTTTAGTATGTTTAGAGGGTAAATTAGGATTTAAGGTGTTGATAGTTGAATTTCATTCACTCGGCCACTCAACTGCTAACAAGCTAAGTAACTCTATTCTCGGCTAACGATAGGTAATACAAATCTGTATTTGATTTGAATTCAAGGAGAATGGTGTGAACAGTTAACACCTGGCACAATTATACTACATAACTACACACTATCCCTACATTTTAGGAATGCACCTAATTAAGAGGCCTCCATGTGTCCCCATAATTGCTCCGTTAACCACTATTTTAGACACAACATTAGCCTATAAATAGGAAGAAGAAACACTATAAGAGTCTCTGAAAACTCTCTACTACTTACTTAGTCTATTCCTACACTCATTTTTTGACTTAAGCATCAAAGTGGCCATACCAAATTAGCCCATGTACAAAAAGCTTTTTCTTTTTTTTTTTTTTTGGCAAGAAAAAAGTTCTAACCTAAAACCACCTAACAACATTTGGCACTGTCTATTTTTTCTTATCCATCCACATGTCAATAACCAAATTAACTAGGAGTGTAAGTGCTAGTACTTCATCCCACCACATTGAGGAGGGAAGTTGGCACATTAACAAGCAATGTTTGGCTAAGTTAGAGTAGCTTTTCCTTAACTTGGCTAAAGAAAACCAGGAATTAAGCAAAAAACATGAAGAGATTCTTAATCTCCTTCATAGTAAGTCCACCCAAATCAACATAAGGAGCACGTCAATCATAATGCCATGAATAGTGATGACTTAATCTATTCACCTAAATTGCCGAAAAAGTAGGCCGAAGTTACAATGGGACCTTTGGCTCCCGTACTCAAGAAAGTCAATAAGGGAAAGCAATCACAGCAGATGTACCATGCTAAACCCTTGCATTTTAGCACCCCTGCTGCAACGAGTAAATAGTTCCAAATTAAGAAGAGCCTTTTTGTTACTAAGATTTTGGATGAGACTATAAGATGGCACATCAAATTGTTGTAGTTTGAAACTTATGATGGAACGAAAGATCTTGAGGATCATTTAGAGCACTATCGTACTTTGGCTAAGTTGCATAGCTTGAGCAATGCCAAAGCTTACTAAGCATTTCCCTCAACATTGAGGGATACGGCAAGTACATGGTTCAAACACTTGAAGTTAAACACTATTTTGCATTTCGAAGAACTAGCAAAAGTGTTCCTCCAACCCTTCCTTGCAAGTAAGCTTCCTATTAAGGATTCTTCAGTCCTTAACACAATAAAACAGAGATCAAACGAGTCTATTAGAGATTATCTAGCCAGGTTTATGGTTGAGATGATCCAAATTCCATAATTGGACATGAGTGTAGCCCTCAACGCTATCATTGATGGAGTCAAGCCCCATGAAGACTTTCTTAAGTCACTTACTAAGAATAAGCAAAGAACTTTTGCTGAGTTGAAAGCCAAAGCCACATCCTACATCCAACAAGAAAACAATATAAAGGCTCAATGAGAAGCCGATCAAAATAAAGGAGATAGGAAAAATAACAAGAGGAGAAGTGCAAAAGATCGACTTGAGATGGATGATGATCAAAGCCCTAATGCCAAGAGAAAGAGACCATGAATTTTGACATATTCGTCCTACATGCCAATTAATCATCCAATTTCGGACATATTGATGGAGGTATGTAAGTAGAAAGGTGTGTTGCAGTAGCTAGAGAGGATGAGAGGAAACCCCTTAAGGTGAAATTCCAACAAATGCTGTCATTTTCATCATGACAAAGGCTACAACATAAATGAATACATCTAACTCAAGAATGCGATCACAGATGTAAGCCAACGAAGGCACTTGTACAAATTTCTCATGAATGATCATGGGTTGGCCACGTCATCTCTTATTCAGCTTCGTCCCTTCAACTGCTCATCTCAAAGACAAATTCCTTACTCCTACGAGAGTTGGTATATGTAAAGGGGATCAATAGTTGGCAAGGTCTTTGTACATGAGGGCATTAAGGCATGAAGAAGTTCTTTAAGTAGAAACTTGTCTAAAAGGAAAGTTAGTCAGCATAGACAATGCTAAGAATGAAACAAAGGAAATTTCTTTAGGAAGTAACCTTAGCAAAATGACCAACATAAGGAAACCCTTGTCGAGATACACTCGTCAAAGCTTAATCAACTTCTTGCAGGATAATACCGATGTATTTGCATGGTCCCCTTTGGACATGCCGAGTATCCCTAGAGACTTTATAGTACACAAGCTCTAGATTAATCCAAGTGCAAAAGTGACCAAACAAAAGAAAAGGCATTTTGCTCCTGAGAGGTAGGCGACCAAAGAAGAAGAAGTTCAAAAACTCTTGAAGGTAGGATTTATTTGAAAAGAGCCTTATCCAACTTAGCTAGCCAATTGTGTGCTAGTCAAGAAGTCTAATGGCAAATAGCACATGTGTAGACTTCACGGATCTTAATAAGGCCTATCCTAAAGATTGCTTTCCACTATTGAAAATTGATTAGATGGTTGATTCAACCATCGAACATATGTTGCTTTTTTTTTTTGTGGATGTTTTTTCTGGCTGTAACCAAATCAAAATGGATAAGGAAGACAAAGTTCACACATCATTCATCACTAATTTCAGGACATATTGTTATATGGTGATGTTCTTTAAGCTGAAAAATGCTAGTACAACCTATCAAAGGTTTATCACTATGATGTTTAAACCCTAGATTCATCAAAATGTCGAAGTATATGTCGATGACAAGATTGTTAAAAGCATGACAAAGGATCGACATGTTGCTGATCTTGAGGAGACATCCGTTACTCTGAGGAGATATAATATCAAGCTTAATCTGCAAAAGTACATCTTTAGCGCTACTTCGAGAAAGTTTTTAGAGTACATGGTCACACAACATAGCATAAAAGCTAACCCAAGAAAGATTGATATGGTAATAAACATGAAATCTCCTCATACAATCAAGGAGGTATAGGAACTCACTAAGCAATTAGCTACCCTTAACCGGTTTGTGTTAAGAAGCATGGATAGGTGTGTAGAATTCTTTAAAATTTTAAAGAATATGAAAGAGTTCAAATGGACAGATGATTGTGAGAGGGCATTCAATGAACTTAAAAAATTCCTTATATCACCCTTGATACTCTCGACACTTATCTTAGGAAAGAATTTGTATTTATACCTATCAGTTAACTATCAAACACTTTTTTCTATATAGGTACAAATTAATGGTAAGGAGCATTGACCAGTTTGTTACATGAGTCATGTCCTATAAGGATCAAAGCATCAATACACAAAAATTGAGAAGTTTGTATTAGCAATGGTTCTCTTGACAAAATAACTGAAATAATATTTTGAAGCTCATCAAATCGTAGTCATTACTAATCAACCTTCGTGGTAGGCATTGCAATGGCCAGACTCCTTTAGGAGGATGATGAAACATGCCTTGGAGCTAAGTGCCTCTAGGGTACAATATAGACCCAAAATGGCATTAAAAGCTCAAGTGCTAGTAGATTTCTTAGTTGAGTTCACCGATAAGGAAGATAGTATAAAGATTGTCGAGAAACCCATATGGTATCTTTATGTAAATGGTTTCTTCACTAGGGAGGGAAGTAGTGTGGGCCTTGTTTTGCAAGGACCCCATAATGTCAAGGTTAATTATGCCTTGAAATTCAGATTTCCAGCCAACAATAACGAAGCAATGTATGAAGCTTTGATAGCTAGACTCAAGTTCATGAAGGAAGTTGGTGCCAAGAAACATAAAGTCTTCTTTGATTCACAACTTGTTGTTGAATTAAGTTAAAGGAAGTTATGTGGCAAAGGAAGAGGAAATGAGCAAGTACTTGTTGGTAGTATGAACAATCATAGAAAAATTTCAGTCTTTTTCAATCCATAAAATACTAAGGAGTAAGAACATTGTTATCGATAAACTGTCAAAGTTGGCTAGTATGGTACTCCCTAATCTAAGTGATAAACTCTTTCTTGAGTTTCTCTAGCAGAAGAGTTCATCAATTGTCTCGTGAGCTGCAAATTGGCCCTTTGCCTGAGAGAGAATTCTTGGATGGATCCCCTCGTAGATTACTTGAGAGATGATGTTCTCCTTGATGACAAGAAAGATGCTCAAAGATTGGTTTATCGAGTTGCAAAATTACACGCTGATAAATGATCAGTTGTACAAATGTAGCATATCCGAACCTTACCTTCAATGCCTTCCTCCAAAAGATGCCCAAAGAGTGTTATCTAAACTACATGGTAGTATATGCAACAACTGCATAAAGGTACAAACTTTGTATATCCATGCATTATAACTCGCCTATTATTGACCAACCATGAAAGAAGATGCAAGAACTACTATTTGGCATTGTCTGCAATGCTAAAAGCATGAGGCATCGAGTTGTACGCCTTCTACTAAATTATGCTGCTTATCGAGTCCTTGGCCCTTTGCCTAGTAGGGATTAGACATACTTGGACCCTTTCCAAAGTCTACAACCCAGCGAGAATTTGTTATTATTATTGTAGATTATTTCACGAAATGGGCAGAGGTCGAGGCATTGGCAAGGTTCACTAAATAGAAAGTTGAGGCATTCATTTTCAATTCTATAATATCAAGGTTTGGAGTCCCATTAATGATAATCACTGATAATGGACCATAGTTTGATAACAACAAATTCTAAGTATTTTGTGACAAATATGGCATTCGCCTAAACTACACGTCTGTAGCTTACCCTTAGAAAAATGGGCAAGTTAAAGCTATCAACAAGATAATCTTGTACGGCTTGAGAAGAAAGGTTAATCAAGTTAAAGGAAAATGGGCTGGTGAATTGTCAGATGTCTTACGAGATACAGAACTACCCATAGAACCATAATAGGGGAAACCCCCTTCAGGTTAGCATATGGTATAGAGGCAGTTTTGCCAATCGAGTTAGATCTACCAAATCTATGCACTTAGAATTTTGACATGTTGATCAATCATATTAGTCTAATAGCAAATCTAGATACAATTGAAGAAATCAGAGATGTCACAAGAGTAAGGGTTGTGGAATATCAACATAGGGTTGTGAGATATTATAATCAAAAGGTAAAGTATGAGGTTTTTCAACCTGGAGATTTGGTTTGCCAAAAACTAAGGGTGACTAACGTTTGAGAGAAGTAAGGGAAGCTCAGTGTAAATTGGGAAGACCCAGTTAGGGTCTGAGAAGTCATTGGCGAAGGGGCTAATCGACTAGAAAGGTTGGATGGTACAGTTATTCATTTCCTCAATGTTATGCATTTCTATTTGTTTTGTAAGGCAAAAGTTAAAGCTTTGATTTGAATCTCGATCTTTTTATGATTGGCGAGTTAATAAGTTCAAACTATACGGTGAATGAACTAGTGCAAGGTCAAGCCTATCATGATTAACAAACTTCAAGTAAAATGGCTAGTCTATGTCTCAAATGACTAATAGATAATGTCTATTAGATGCTCTAATTAAGCGTGTGAAATAAAACATGCCAAGAACTTTAAGTGTGTGAAATAAAACGTGCTGGAGCAAAGTTATAAGAGGAAATGAGTAAGATTCATCACAAATACAATTACAAATATTCGGCCATTCAACCTAATACATTCCATATAGAAGATAAGCTAACAAAACAATCCTATAACTTATTCTCAGACAGAGCAGAGGCTTTTTTTTTATCAGAAGATGGAGCTTTACTGGTGCATATCTCCTTTTCGATGCTAAGGATTTGGGAACGGGTGGATTTTTCTTTATGTTCATAGGGGATTTCTTTGGATAGATAATCCTTGTTGCCTTCAAGATCCTCGGTATGAGCCTTGTTATCACCTTGCATATTAGTCTTGACACCTAAACCCTCATCATCTTCGTCACAACTGCTAACTTTATCATCAACGCCGACGAAGTCTAAGCCTGAAAGATCATAGTCAAGGTGAAACTTAAGAATTTCTTCTCTTATCGCCTAAACCCCCTCTAACAACTTCCTTCACAATAATCTCTCATATTGTCAACTAAGAGTGACTATTTCTAATGCCTCTTCAACAGAGGGCCCTTTCCTTAAAGTCTCTTCTAATTTGGCAACATGGCTTTATAGCCTGAAGTTTTTGGTCTCAAATTCCTTTATTTGCATCCTAAGTTTGTCTTCCTCATCACTCATTGAGTAAAGCGTTCAACCTAAACCCCAGCACTCATCCTTTTCTTTACGTAGCTCCTCCTTTAGATCCTCAACTTCCTTATACTACTCATCAACTTTGGCCTTAAGGCTTGAGACTTAATCGATAACTAAAGCAAGTTCATCTTGGTACTTCCTAGCCTCCATCTCAACCCTTATTCTCGCACTCTCGATAGCTACAGTTTGATCTTTTAAGGAGTTATATGCATCCTCAATTTTTTGCAATAAGTCCATATGGAATGATGAATTTTCTAGACCTCCTAAAGAATATATGAAGGATTGTTATTATTATTACCTTTCTCATTTCTTTATTGGCTTCATCTAAGGCTATCAAAACGTAGCTATAGATCATTAAACAAATAGGAGTATTAACGACCTAACGAGCTTAACAATTGAAAAGACTCAATTGATACTTACATCATACAACATGGCCGTAATATGTACCTTATTACAACCCTTGACCCTGTCGACATCTTTCTTCACAATCTCTTTGTCCTTTGGAAGAATAATGCTTTTCATCAAGGCTAAGGATTTTGTCCTATCACCTAAGGCCGAGTTGGTGTGTAAGATGTTATGGCTCCAACACGAAACAAAGTACTCACCAACCTCCATGTTAGGGATAAATTCAGTATTGCTGATACCGAGAACTTTGTTACACATAGCCTCCTTCACCCTTTCATCCAATTCCTTAGACCTTTTAGCAGGGGGTTATCCGATGAGCTCTTTCCCACTTCTTTTGTTTACACTCAGTATAACCTCTATTGGGAATGAGGACCCCCTAGCAACGGAATCAAGATTGCTTACTTTAGCCTCATTTTAGGGTTCAATTTCTCAGCTACCCTCCATTGGCTCCATGGTAGGAGGAATATTTTTGGTAAGAAGGGTCTTAACTTGTACGACCTCGACTAGCCTAGGTTTCTCACTCCCTTGTTGTTTCTTGGCAGGATAGGAAGTCTTTTAGGCCATCACTTCTTTTGCTATACCTTCTTTTACTACCTTCTTGATGGCAACTGGTTAAGTAGCTACAAATGCAGAGGTTGCACGTCTATCGGCTTTTGATTTTTTGGCCTTTGCCTGGTCCAACAGCTTAGCACGATTTACCTCACTTATACCCATATCTGTAATAGACAATAGATGCATTAATACTAAAGTGAGGAATAAGAACATACTTACATTTTCCATGCAAAGTAAGGCTCAAAGGTAACAATTCCTACCCCAAGACATGAGAACAACTTTCCTCTTGTAGCTCTACTTGACACAATCATCTCTCAAGAGCATACCTTCTTTTTCAGAGAAGCTTAGCTCCCCATTTTCATATTGCCTAATAATTCTCTCAGTGTCCCAAAAAAACATTTAGTTTTTCCTCCTCTCTTGGATTTTCTTTGCTGTGGTAGCATCATTTGTTATTAATTCAATGTCCTTGGTGCAAACTGGTTTAGTTCATTAGGTCTAGAAATCTAACTCTTCATCTGAAAGAATAGACATGAACTTGCTGTACCATTTGTGGATCTTGGACTCTAACCTGCCCATGAACTTCCACTCATGCTTAGCAGCTACAAAGTACCAGCCGTTGAGCTACCTCCTAATTGTAAAGAAATATTGAAATAATTGAGGTGTAGTCGTAACTTCAACTTCTTCATAAACTATCTCGAATGTCTTGAGAAGTCGATAAGTGTTTAGTGAGAGCATACTTAATGCAAATAGAAAATAATTGAAGAACTGCTTAACAAAAGCCGAGAACAGGAAGTGAAATCCAAAGTCGAGGTATTTTAAGTAGATGTAAAACCCATGCTCACTTGGAAAGCACACCCTCTCCTCCTCTCTCGTCCTTTTAAGATTTCATTTTCTAAAAGGTCTTGCCAATATTTATTATATTTTGAAACCACAACTCTATTGGCATTGAGCCACTGAAGTAAATCATATTTTTATACAAGTACCTTGCTACAAATCTTCCTTCTTTATCTTTTGGATAAGTACCTATTGCAAGAGAGTTAATTCGAGCAAGTTTATCCTACTACTCTACAATACTATTGGATGAGATACTCGAGAAGCATGCTATCTCGATCTTATTTTGGGGGGCAAAAGTAGCCTTAATCTTAGTGGCTTTAGAATCTAAAAGGATAAGTCAACGAATTACGTTGCGAACCATACCTACTTTCAAATTTAATAAATCTCACATAACTTTTTGAAGGTTAAGAGGAAATGTCATAAACGAACGAAAGATTTTGAATGCAAATGAAGTTGAAGCGAAATATGTTTTTAGTGTTGGAAAATTTCTTCAACACAAATGATTTATCTTTGTAACCACAACACCTTTCTCATGAAGTAATGATGCATTGATAGATGATGGCCTGGATTAATGACTTGTGTTTTGTGACAAAGATCTAACGGTTATCAAAGCTGTGATAGTTATTAGACCTACGGCATAATTATGACCAATGTGACAGTTGTTGTGCATTCCACTATTTGATCTTCTGATAGGCAGGAAAATTGAAAATCACAACCTTTTAGATGGGATGTAATCCATCTTCCTAAATGGAAATCAAGGAACTTCTCACCTTACTCGCTATTTGGGAAACGGTTCCCCATTCGACCCCTATAGAGAATATTAAAATATTTACTCCCTTAGTCAAATCCTTAAATACGGGAGTTGGGGGTAAATGTTGATGGTTGAATTTCATTCACTCAGCCACTCAGCTGTTGACAATGATAGGAATCAGCTTGCAACTATCTCTAAGCTGAGGCTGACCTACCTAAAGCTAAAACCAACCCATTCTAACTCGAGGTCAAATTGTTCAAAGTTGAGGTCAAACAACTTTTACCAAGGCTAAGCTAATACTAGAAGACCAAGAGGAAGAAAAGGAGCCACTTAGCATCAAGTCTGTCATCAATCGAAAAGCTAAGAAACCATACAACCGAAGACTCAAGGTCAAAGATCCACTTGGCACGACAAGGAAATACTAACATTGACTAATTCTAGTACTTAACAATTATGGGCCGACCTTTAAGTATCTCGACCAAGCACTGTGGGACTTTAGGGACTCCTCCTCAAACCTAAACATCTAATTGTTAACCCTATCCAATTTAGATCTTGCTCCTTCCCAGACAGCCCGAATGACTACATGTCGACTTCTTCTATTAAACGCACAATTTTGTATTCTTGTGAATATTTTCCTTATTTTAATTAGGGCTCATTCTTTAAGGTTTAAGGCCTTGTACTTTATTTACAATTTTACCACTAAGGTTTTTAGGACCTACTATAAAAAACAACAATTGTAATTAGCAAATAGATCATTAGATAGTGAAGAATATACATACACTCGGAACTTTCCTCTTTCGAGCAAGGTCATTCTTGAGCTCTTAGAGCTAACATTACTGGATAATTGAGTGTTAATTAACTCTTTAATCTTTCTTACGTTCTTGTCAATCTTGTTTGTAAGATTGTGGTGAATCTTTCATTTGAGCGAGTTAATAAGTCACATCTAACCTCTCATTTGAAACCTAAGTGACATTTAGTATTTGTGAGTCGTATTAAATTCTATTTTGATCTCAACCAATCTTAGTACATGATATCCATACACATTTACCGTCAAAACCCCCCATTTTAACTTTATGCTCATTGTTCTCATTCGAACCCTGATTGCCTCATTCTTAGTTCAAGACCCACTACGTATCGTCTTGGTATCAAAGCTTTGGGGAGACACACGTACTAGTGTTCTTCAAAGATTGTTTCATTATTTGAACATCTGTTAGTTGTCATTTTGCAGTGTAGTGTATTGTTTGTATTTTTAGTAGTCGTAATATTGTGCTGCTATTGAGGCAAGTAACAGTACTTCTAGTAGTTGATTTTAGTCACTGTGGAAGTGTTTATCAATCATGTTAACTACAGAAGCCAAGTAGTAGTCGTTTCTAGGTTACTATAATTGTGTTTTATTGTAAATCATGTTGTTCAATTTTCTCTGGAAATTACTGTATGGATAAGAATGTTTGAAGATAATGCCAATAACAGTGGTGATAGCCCTTGCAGAAGTTTGAGGCAACATGTTGACAACTTGGAATATTAGATTCAGAATCTCACTAACTCTACTCAAGGGCTTACTAGTTTAGTCAAAGGTCGCAAATGTTTAGGCCGAGAAGAAAGAAGGGAACAAACACCTACCAGTAGAAGTCGTTCCAATGAGCTTCATAATGCTGAACGACAATTGAGAAGAGCTACCGAGTCAAGAAGACGAGAAAACCCACTTGAGCTAAGAAGAGGCAATGATAGAAGTGTTAACTTAGAGAACCTAGGAGCCCGAAGAAGAGAAGCAAGGCCGAGAAGAAATATGGCCGAGCAGAGCTCCAATACAAGTGCCCAATCCGAGGTGAACTGACCAGCTTAGAATGTTAGGGATGAACCCTAAACACTTGGCTGAAGACTTGATAATATAAAACTTAAGATGCCGACTTTTAGTAGAGGTTGCTAACCTGAAGAGTTCTTAAATTAGATTCCTTTAGTCGAGAAGTTGTTTGAATGTTATAAATGTGATAGCCAAACAAAGGTTAGACTGGCTTCATTATCCCTTATTGAATATGTAAGTCTTTGGTGGGATAAATTGGTCACCAAACGAAATGCAGAAGGAGAAGAGCTTATTAGAACTCAGAGGCTTATGAAGAAGTTAAAGAGCCAACGCTTTGTACCGACTTACTTCAAGTAAGAGATGCTCCATGCTTTCCAGCACCTGAAACAAGGCCAAAATACTATTAAGGAGTACTTATAAGAGTTTGAGACCTTAATGATGAGGTGTGAGATTGTCGAGCCATAAGAACATACCATTGCTAAGTTTCTAAGTAGACTCCAAGACGACATTGCCAACATAGTTGAATTGCAGCCGTTTAACTCATTAGACAAGCTGATCAATCTATCATTAAGAGAAGAAAGATAGAGGTAGAGAAGGCATCAAAGGCTAACTTGTCAACCTCAATAAGTCAACCCTAAATTTGAGAAGTATGCCAAGAGAAGGCTAAAGAAGAAGATGGAGAGAAGTGAGTCTAGTTGACTAGATCAAGCTGAGACAAAGAAGGTAGAGAGAGAAAAAGTACCCGGCACCAAGGCCTGAGAAGTTAAATACTTCAAGTGCTTAAGCTATAGGCATATTGCTTCTCAATGTCCAAATAAAAGGATCATGATCTTAAAGGAGGAAGGACCCGAAGCTCAAGTTGAGAGTTAGAGTGATAAGAGTTTAGGAGATAAGTTGATAAAAGAAGATGTTTATGCTAAAAATCTAGACGAACTCTTGGCCATGACAAGTCGACGAGTTGACCAGAAGGTAGATCCTAAAGAAAGGGAAATTTTATTTCATATTTGATGTTTGGTGAATAGGAAGACCTATTCCCTAGTTGTTGATGGAGGAAGCTACACTAACGTCATTTCTACCAAGCTAGTAGAGAAGATGAAGATGCTAACCTACTTGCATCCTTGACCTTATGGATTGAAGTGGTTTAACGACAAGGGTATTGTCTATGTACATAAAAGAGCTCAAATAGCATTCAAGGGGGGACAGTATGAGGATGAGATTGAATTCAATGCGGTCCTTATGAGTGCTACAAATTTACTTCTTGGCAGACCATAGGAGTATGATCGAAAAGTGATTCATGATGGCTTCCTTAACACTTATATGGTTTGAAAGGATGGGAAGAGCTATTGCTTGACCCCTATGATGGTTGAGGAAATCCAAAGCAACTCAGTACCCATGGTGAAGAGAAAAGGGAAGAGAAGTTTGTTCAACATCCTAGCCCATGCTCATTGTTTAGCATCGAGGACGACTTCTTTTGGCCCTACAATAATGATTGAAATCAGCCTACAACTATCTCTAAGTCGAGGTCGACTTGCCTGAAGCTGAAGCTGACTTGTTCTAACCCGAGGCCAAATTGTTCAAAGTCAAGGCCAAACAACTTTTACCAAGGTTGAGCTAATACCATAAGATCGAGAGGAAGAAAAAGAGCCACTTGGCATCAAGTCTGTCATTTGTCAAGAAGTCAAGAGACTGCATAGCCGAGGACTCAAGATCAAAGATCCACTCGACACGGCATGGAAAGACTAGCATTGACTAATTTTAGTACTCGACAATTGCAGGCTAACCCTTTAGGTATCTCGACCATGCACTATAAGACTTCAGGGACTCTTCCTTAAACCTAGACATCCAACTACCGACCCCGTCTAGTTCGGATCCTACTCCTTCCAAGATAAGTCGAATGAATACATGCCGACTTCTTCTATTAAATGCACAATTTTGTATTCTTGTGAATATTTTCCTTATTTTAATTATAGGCCCATTCTTTAGGGTTTAAGGCCTTATACATTATTTATAATTTTACCATTAGGGTTTTTAGGAAATGCTATAAATAGCAACATTTATAATTAGTAAATAGATCATCAGATAGTGAAGAATATACATACACTTGGAACTTTCCTCTTTTGAGTATGGTCATTCTTGAGCTCTTAGAGCTAGCATTGCTAGATTATTGAGTGTTGATTAACCCTTTAATCTTTCTTGTGTTCTTGTCAATCTTGTCTGTAAGATTGTGGTGAACCTTTCATTTAAGTAAGTTAATGAGTCACATCTAACCTCTCATTTGAAACCCGAGTGACATTTAGTATTCGTGAGTCGTATCAAACTCTATTTCAAGCTTAACCCTTAATTGTGTTTGTGTCTATGTCTTGGTGTATGATATCCATATACATTCATTGGCAAAACCCCCCCTTTTAACTTTCTGCTCATTGTTCTCATTTGAACCTCGATTGCCTTATTTTTGGTTTAAGACCCATTGTGTATCAAACAGGCCGAGTAACTCTATTTTCGACTAACACCAAGTAACACAAATCCGTATAATTTGAGTTCAAGGAGAGTGGAACAAACAGTTATATTACATAACTGCTTACTATCCCTACATTTCAAGAATGCACCTAATCTAGAGGCCTCTACATATCCTAATAATTGCTCCACTAACCACTATTTCGGATATAACATTGTCTTATAAATAGGAAGAAGAAACACTATAAGTGTCTCCAATAACTCTCTACTACTTACTTAAACTATTCCTACACTCGTTTTCTGACTTAGGCATTAGAGTAGCTATATTAGACTGGCCCCGATACCAAAAGCTTTTTCTTTCTTTGTAGGACAAAAGTTCTAACCTAAAACCACCTAACAACATTAGGGAAATTAAGCAATTAGTCTATGATTAATGAATAGTTTTACCATTTAATTAGTGTTTGATAGTTGGATTAGGGTTTATGAGACTATATTAAGGTTTTACAATCATCTTAAGGGTTCATACGTATTAGGTTTAGAATTCTAGGGTTAATTTGGGGGTTATAGTATTTGTTTTAGGGTTTCGAATTCATTGTTAGGATTGTCTATATCAATATTCATTTTTAGCTTAATTTACCCTTTATTAGTTTTAGGAAATTCTCATGGACTTTAATTATCAGTTTCTTTCCCATTAAGGTTTAGGGTTGGTTTTGTTAGATTATGTTGATATTCGGAGTTATTAACATTTGTTTATAGGATTTAGAGCTTTAAGTGTAAGGGAACTAAGGTTGAGATTACCATATAGGGTTTTACTAGTTTAGGTTTGGGTTTTTTTTTTTTTTTGTGTAGTCTCTTAGGTTTAGGGTTAGTTATCTTGCCTATATAAAGGAATCTTTTGAGAAATCTTATTAACTTCTAACACCTACCCCCACCATTTAGGAAATTTATGGGGTTTACATCTTACCCCCCTTACAATAAGTTTCATCCTTGAAACTTGACAGTAACAATCTCTCATCCCAATACTATTATGGTAACTTTCTCTTGCATACATGAGCCCTCAATTCTTGGTTCCAAATCAAGCATTCATATATATAACCATCAAACTTCTACAACACATAATACATAGTCTTCATTACCAATACTACTTTGCAATCATCATCATATGATCGTACAATCTCCTTCTAAATTACATTGTCCTCTTATATGATTCATACTTACTCCTTAAAGTTCTTTGAAAGGTCTCTTAGTTGCCTCCTGTTTGACTTACTTTTAAGGGCACCAAGAAAAGATGTGTCAACAATTTCTACAATTGTTGCACACGAATTATTGCACACCCTACTCTACATGGGGCATTGCTTGTACTTATGTCCAGTCTTCCTAGAACAATAACATTTATGTTGTAGTCACAGGAGATTTCTCAAGCAATGCTCTTGGCTACATTTCCAACATTCCACTCTAGAAGGCTTCTTTGCCATTGACTTATCTAATGATGACCTTAATTTCTCAATCAACCTTTTTTTCTTTGCAGCTTAAGCTATATTCTTTTTGGAATTCTCTTCTAAATTCACTCTAAGTGATGGGTTAAGCACGGCTCTTTTCTTGGAATTCCATTACACTCTAGTACCATGTTGCAACATGAAGGTGCCATAGGTTAACTACATGTCTTTAAGGATCTCATAAGCCTCAAATGATAGCTCAACTCAAGGCTAGCTAGTTTTCTACCTCATAACCATGATTTCATTTTCTTATGAAGAAGCTATTTACTTAGACAAATTCAGGAAACTTCTTCTTAGATGGTTCTAGTTCCTTTATTATATCCTTCGTATGATCCAAGCTACCTTAGTCTCTTGGCATCATGTGGTAACCCTATTCATCTACACTACCTATGATCCTTATCAAAATATTTTTGCTTTATGTTAATATCATCTAACAATTCATTTATCCACATCATCTAATATCACATCAAGTATACCAACTTTATAGGTATGTCATCCTTCAATTAAATCCAATTCCATTCATTTACACATGTTATGCCCACTTTTCCACTAGTAACTTCAAGCATTTACCTACATGAAAGCATCGTAGAATTGCTTCAATCAAGCTCAATTGGCTATTGCCACTCTCTCTCTCTCTCTCTCTCTCTTTGGTTACGTATCATGTACATGTAAATAACTTGAACTAGAATCTAAGTCTAAAATCGAACTCGACTCATGCCCTTATTCCTTAAACCAAGTTTGACCTTATTTTATTTATTTATTTAATTTATTTTAATTATTATTTCTTTCATACAAAAAAATATAAAAAAATAAATTAAAAAAAGGGGAAGTTTTTGTTGCCAAGAAAAAACTTATTTTCAATAAATAAATAAATATATTTTTGAATATTTTTGTTTTTCTTTTCTTTAAAAGTTTTGAAACTAGAAAATAAAAATTTAAAAGGTTTGTCACTTAGAAAAAAAATATTTTCAAAAAATAAAAAATATATTAAACACTTTTCCAAAATTAGGACTTCTTTTAGACTTTTCCTTTCAAAAAATCAAACACCAAAATTATGATCCTCTTTTAAAATTTTCTTAAATAAAAATAATATGGCCAAGATATGTAAACTTAGTTAATTTTCAAAATTAAAATAAACCAACAAATTAAAGTTTTATAAAAATAAAATATGGAATTCTAATCTCAATTAGTAGGTACGTAGGGACCTGTACGCAACTACAAGGTGACTTAAAATATGAAAAAATTTGTCTTTCCCTTTTTAAATAATTTTTCAATTTCTTTTCTTTGTAAATAATTATACTTTTATTCAAAAGGTTATAGTGGTATTTACACAAGATTTAATAAAATAGCTCTTAAACTCGTAATATCTAGTTTCTTGAAAATTTTTAATAAGTTTTCAAAACGTAGACTAATGGTTAAATTAGAATCAATCTACATAATTGGTTCTAATTTAATCACCTTTCCTAGTTCTATCAAGTGGAAACTCCAAAATATTTTCAAAAATAAAGAAACCAAGTTTTCCTCAACTTTAGTCTAGGGTTTAAACTAAATGGGCACATAGTTTAGTTTAAATCAAGTTAAGGAAAACGACAAACCAAAATTTAAGATTATATTTCAAAATCTCGTGTTAAGTTTTATTTTTCTTGTAAATATTTTTTTATTGTAAATAGTTGCTCTAACTTCTTCTCATAGCTAACTTTTGAGGGTTTTACTTAGGGGGTTTTATATTAATTGCATCATGAATGCATGGTAGATACAGTCAAACCTAAGCCATCTTAGGACCTTAGGATAAGGTCCATTGTGTGGGCTTCGGATGTAGTGGTGTATCCATTGCTCGGGGTTGATTATGCCACCCTACTTAAGCTTCGATGTGATCAACGAATCATTTCTTTAAAAACATATGAGGTCACAAAACTTAAGGACCTTTACAACTCACCCTAATTGTATATACCTTCCTTAACCATTAGTTAATACAACACTTCCAAAAGTTACAACCCTATTAATATTTGAGTATCTTAGAAATATAATCAATTTTTTTACCTGATCCTTACGAATAATTGTAATACTTACCAAACTTATATAGATTCTTTCATTAAAGTTAGAGGTATTTTGTAAACATTGAATCATTAATAGGGTTGTAACTTAAGAAATGATGTATTAACCCCATAGTTCTACAATATGTATGCTTCTGTGTGCATTCTTTTATTTCATCAATAAAAATTCTTATTCGTTAAATGTTTAGGCCTATAGATACTAGCAAATAATCAAGAAGTTAACAATTAAAGAGTCAATAAGCCGCCATACCTTCCTTCCATTTATGAACAGCTGTTGGAAGATAAGGTTGCCCATTTGAAAGAGATGCTTAGACTTGTTGAAGCTCACAACAGAGACTTAGTAGCCCATCCCAAAAAAATTGAAAAGGTCCTTGAAGGAGCATTAGCAATGCTAGAGGATATTAGGATTTAGCTACAAGAGTTAGATTAGGAAGAGCTTAGAATTAATGTCAAGTTTCATTGAATAATGATAAAGACTAATAGGCTCCTTTTCTTTGTTTGTACTCCATATTGTCAAGATAATAATAAAAACTTATTTCCTTTGGGATAACATTCTTTATTCTTTATTTACTTTTCCTTCTATCATTCATCAAACTGTTGTTCCCTCTCAATTAGAGAAATGTAAATAATTTCTATAGGCTTATTAATAGAACCCTAAAATCCCCTATCTTTGTTTGTAGTTTGATCACTTAGTTTCTAAAAAATAAAGCTCAAAGAGAGAGAGAGAAAGAGAGAGAGAGAGAGAGAGAGTTGCTAATGGTTACAAATTCTTATGGGATTTAAGCTAAATACAACCTCCCTAACCTATTAAGGCAACCAACTTAAACATAGAACCTTAGCCCATTGAGGCAACCAACTTGAACATGATCTCCTTACTCATTAAGGCAGTTAACCAAACATGAATCTTGGCTTGTTAAGGTAGTGAAACTAAGCATGAACCCTTAACCCATTAAGGAAACCAACCAAATACGAACCTTAGCTCATTAAGGTAGCCAACCTAAACATGAACCTTTGACCCATTAAGACAACCAACCAAATACAAACCTTTAGCCCATTAAGGCAACCAACCTAAACAAACACGAACCCCCCTAACATAATTAAGGCATCCCACCAAACATAAAGCCCCCAGCCTATTAAGGTAGCAAACCTAAACATGAACCACTAACCCATTAAGGTAGCCAATACGAAACTTTGGCTCATTAAGGTAACTGACCTAAGTATAAACCTTGGCTTATCAAGGTAACCAAACTAACCTAAAACACCTGGTCCATTAAGAAAACCAAGCCTAACCATAAATTGAGTCAAAATATGAAGCTAAATACAACCTTAGTCTCGTCAAGGATGGCTAACATGATTGAACATAAGGAAACCCCATTCTTAGTTTGACCCTTAGTCTAGACAAAAAGGCAATTCGGAACTCCTCCACCTCAAACATGAAGTATAGAAGACATTAATATTAGCTAATTTAACTCTAAAGAACGAAGCCTATACATGGGGGATAAACCAAGACTAAGCACAAAAAGGGATAAATAAACATAAAAGCCAAGGGGCAATTGACTTATAAGTCTATGGCAGTTATCTTCTTAAGTCATTAGGAACATGAAAGGTCTGTTAGGACATGGGCATACTTTAAGGGTATTTGGTCTTTGAAATTTAATTTTGAACTCAAATGGAATGAAAGGTATCATTTCACTTGGGTGCATGTTTTAATTAACATTTCAAGAGACTACAGAGCAAAATTAATCTCCACCTTAGGGCAAATCAATACAGACTTCTACCTAAGGAAATGGTAACTAACTATTAAAAAGTTTAGAATAAAAAGAGGTAAACTATATCCCATACTCTAATCTTTAAACACTTTAAGAGTAGAGTAACTTCATGGTGAGGATTTTTAGACTCATTCCTTAAAGGAGGCCCTTTTCAAACTTGATACATAAATCAAAACAAAGTTAGGAATTCATTTTTAATATCCTAAACATGATTATCCTTTTGTGAACCAATTGAGCTTATTCAATGAGTATTTCAAAAGCTAAACCCCATCAAGAACTACCCCATAATGGGGCAATTCTAAGGTTAAGGTCACAACTAAGAGAAAAAGATAAAAATAGGTTTGTGCATTATCATAGTGTCATCGATTTAAAGATAATTTTTATTTTTGATAATTTATTTTCTTTTAAATAAAAAAGAGTTTACAAGAACCCCACCTAAACACTTTAGGAAAACAATTATTTTTTGGACTAGTAAAGAGAAAGGGGAAGAAACAACAAGAGAATGGGACAAAATTAAAGAAAAAAAAAAAGAGAGATAAGAAAAAAGAAAAGCGAATAAGAAGAGAGAGAGAGAGAGAGAGAGAGAGAGAGAGAGAGAAGCTTGGAAATCAAGCTCGAATACAATGAAAAAGCCCCCCAAAAAGTATAACCTATCCTAACAAGGGTAGCAAACCTAAACACAATCCCCTCAATTTGCAAGGGAGGCTCAAACTCGAAGCCTAAACATGACTTCAGACTCACTAAGCCTCCATACACATTCCGAATCACATTTTTCATCTCAAACACAAAAATCCTTACCCATCTTGAATTACAAACACAAGGCCTCCCTACCTACAATACTGTCCACATTCAATAAAAGCTCTTCTGATCATAAGGAATAATCTATCTTAAATAAAAGTTATTTTTAAAATGAAGGCAATCAGACTTTTAGTTTTTCCTAAAGGATTCTTGACTTGTAAACTTGAGTTGAATAAATAAATCTTTGAAAATAGGCTTTCTCATTGATCTTACTTAAAATCATTTTATCAAAAGCCTAATTCACAATATCTAACCGAAAAAGACCTAACAGATTGATCATGATGTATCAATTACAAACTGAACCATAATTTTTGGGGTAGTAGTCAATAATAGAATTGAACCGAAAGAATGTAAGGAAATCCTCTTTGACTAAACTAATCATGAGTTACTATTTTCATAGGAAAGAGATATTTAAGGCTCCACTAAGAAGGTTAGTATGTCATCGAATTAGCCCTGATAGTATGGGGATCAAGAGGTATTTTTAGAAACTAAGAAGAATATAAAATGTCCTACATGGTTACTAAGGATGGGAATTAGTTTCCTTAATAAGAATTTGTAGTCGCTAGCAAACAAAATAAATAAATATATAAAAATATATATATAACAAAAATAAAACCAAAAAAAGGGAAAAAAAAAGAAAGAAAAAAAGAAAATGAAAGGGAGAGAGAAGAAGCCAGAATTTTAGAAGAACAAATGGGATATATCATTTCATGGTGGATTAGTGAATTCTTGGTCCAAGCTGGATTTGAACCAACGTAGACATATTGCCAACGAATTTACAGTTCGTCCCCATTAACCGCTCGGGCATCGACCCAAGAAGAAGCAAGTCTAGGCTTATTGATAATCCATGATCAACTTCCTTTCATAGTAAAGGCTTTCTAAGTTTTTCAAATCCATGTTAGCCCTAGTAGCCAAGCTTTCAAATCTAGTAGTTTGCTTTCTTCCATTTTGGTCGTACCTTTTAGGTTAACCCTAATAGCCTAAGTCATCCTCCTTGATATAATTTTTTCATGATTGATGTTCAATAACATTTTTCCTAGTACCTTTTACATCCTGATGACTTTCAATCAACAAATTCCTTTTTTTTTCTTTTTTCTTTTTTTTGTAAATATCTAACTTACAAAGTTTTCCAAAATGATTATGTGAGCCTCTAAAAATTATGTTTAAGATAATTCAACTTAGATTAAAGACCTCTAGAGAAATTTATCAAAATGAACCCAAACTTTACGACTAAAGTAGAAAAGTTAGTTGAAGTAACTTAGTAAAGTTAGATTTTGGAAATAGTGATCCAAAATCACAATTTTGCCCTTAGAAGTATGATTATTTAATGTAGTACCAAATTGTATTGAACTCCTAAAATCGATCTCGGAATGTGACGAGAACTTAGAGATAAGTTAATTATGCTATAAAATAAGATAATATAATATCATTTACTATATAAATATATACGTATTTTTATGAGTATATTTGGTATAAATAATAATTATACCTATAAATTAAGTATAAATTACTTAAATATATATATATATATATATCATGTGTTGAATTCATGAAAATAATTAAGAGATATATCTTAAAAATAACAGATATGTTAGAAACATAATTATACAAGCATAGTTATATACTATACATGATATATACATAAGATATATATACTCATATATTACTAAATAACTAAATACTAATAAAATATACTTAAAATACTTAAATAAATGCAAATTTTATCCAACAAATTCAATTGTAAATGGGAATTTTTGGAAATCTTTTACAGCATGCTGCAGATATTGGAGTGTATTGATTCAAAAAACCAATTTGTAGGAAATGGCAACCTCCTACTTGCAATTAATGAGAAAAAGTAAGGAAAAAATAAAAAAAAAAAAGGGGGGGAGGGAAGAAATCGAACCAAACAGCTATACAAAGGATTTAGGACATTAATTTACATCTTTAGAAACTAGATACACTCAAAGGGAAAATTAGAAAAAATTGTGGAAAAATATAAAAATTATAGGAAAAACAATACAATTACTATGTTGGACCAGTTCCTAGGACAACCTTTGATTTCCTATTCAACCACTTCGCCACCACGAAGGATCCCTAGTGCCTTGACCTTTTGACAGCCACCTACCACCCCATAACTACTGGAGCACCCAAAAACACAAAAATCAAAATTCTGCCTTATTTTTCGACTATTTTTAAAAAATAACAAATCCATTGAAAAAGTTATGGAAAAATTTGTAGTTAGATTATTTTAAACATGCTTTCATGTGACATTTTTATTTTTGAAAAATTTGGAATATTTAATATACTTTCTTAAGAAAGTCATTATTCATCTGAATTTTTACTTTCAAAATAAATATATCAAATGATATTGTTTCTAACTCAAAATTTTTTTTGTATGATATATATGATATATAGATAATTTCTATGTATCTCAATTTTTTATTTGAATATTTTTAATATTTATTATATTTTTTGGCCTAAAAATAACTAGAAATTATGCTTAAAATGTGAAATAAGTAGGATTTATGAAATTAAATGGTGAAATTGACCTATATTGATTTCTAATGAAATATAATGATGTTAGGATTGATTGAAAATAATTTTGTGTAAAAAGAATCATATTTAGGTAATTAAGTATAATTTAAGGGTAAAATCGTAATTTTGAATATAGAAGTAATAAATCAGTAACACGAAACTAAGTGATGAATGAATTCTCCATATTTTTAGGAGTCCATAGAAATTTTCAAGGAATTATTTGGTCACCTGATCTATTTATTACAAATGTATGTAGTAAAATAGTTTAAATAACAAACCAATACCCAATTCTAGTAGTAATAAGTTAAAATATGATAAATAGTTGAATAAAAACTATCTATATGTATACTGATCAAATTGGATGAAAATTATATTTTTAGTATATTTAATAATATTTTATTAACAGGGATATGTTATATATATATATATATATATATATATATATTAGAGTTCAATAATACCTATATTATGTGTTATATTAACAAATTAGATAAAATATAATTTAATAATATAAAATACATATAGTACAATAATATTTGATCAGATGGGTATAATGTATTAAAAACTTGAATTACTCATTAAAAGTAATCTCTAGAAATAAGACCCGTAATATGTGTCGTTAGGTAGGTATAAATCCAATAACATTATTTTTACTAAAATCAGACAATCTTAGATAATATAATTTATAACTCTATAATATTAGTAAAATATAAGTATTACGATAACTCTATCGAAATTGAAATGTGATTTAATTAATTAAAAGTACGTTTTGATACGATGAAAACAATATATTATACGTAATAGTATAATTACATATATTATTAATAATTAATAACATAACTCGATATATACATAATATAGTAAAACTATATATTGTCATTATGATGATATACTTTATATATATATATATATATATATATATATAACCGATTTAGATAAAAACGTAATGTTTTCGTAACTATTATGGAAACTAAATTTAGGTTTTGTGTATATAAGATTCTTCAGTAGTTAGATTGTTAACAACCCGAGTCTCTCGTAGTGAACATCTAAACAGGTAAGTTGGGATTGTAACTTTACCACTTGTTAGGATACTATATTAAAGTATCTAGAGACTTAAGAGTACTTTTGTTTGTTTTGTAATTAGTAATTTGAATACATGTCATGTGTGTATATGATATTTAGTTGTGACAAGAGTTATATTCCTTAGTATGCTATTTTCCATATTTGCATTGTTTCTATATTATACGAACTTGTTTAATCACCACTAGTTACAGTTAATGATTATTCGACTACAATGAAACTGGACATGCATAACACCTGATGAGGGAAATGACTAAGAGTATAAGGCAAAATACTGACTTCCTTCAATGAGAATAGCTAAAATAGTCCTTTCCCCATTCTTAGTAGAACTATGTGATAGGCGAGGAGGTCACAACAAAAGTAGGGGCCATGGTTTGAAGGCAGTCACAGGAGGAAGGTGTTCTCCATTACACAAGCTCAAGTTTGGTTTAATTTAAGTCACGATAAAACTCCTTAATCTGAGTTAGAGCGAATGTAATTTCTCTAACCTCACAATAGATTGGATAATATTGTGCGATGTTTCATATGATTGATTATATTGCATTTCATCATAATTAATAACTTTACTTATGATTGTTCGGTACTCTTCTGACTCTATCTCACTTATTGAGCTAGTTGTGCTCATACTCCCATAGACTCTTTTACAGGTACTGAATGAAGGCCAGGATGTTTAGATACCACCACCTCCAAGTTATTGTGCTATTGATTGGGAAAGTAAGGAATGAAGAACCAACTGAACCTAGGCCTTTGACTTTTCTTTTAAATTTTGGGGAAACTAATTAGGAATTCCTTAGGATACCCTTATTGTAAATAGTATACAAAACCTATGGTTTTTTCTTAAACTCTTATTGTAAATTATAACTCTAGATTTTAAACGTTCCTGTAAGTACTGTTACATTATGAAACAATAAGTTATATAGAATAGGTATTTTGTAAAGCTATACAATAGGTTTAATTATTCATAGGTATTAAAGTAGATGCTTCAAGATAGTTGAGTCATGTATGCCTTGTGTGGACTATTTCTACAATAGCAGTTATGAGGTCAACTTCTATCTTAGGTTAGTTTACACAATGAGACTATTACAACTCCTCCTATTCGAGATGTAACAATTTTGAGTTAGTATTAGTGTATGGTTCTAAAAGAACCAAGCTTTAAAGTGTCTATCTAAATTGAGTAGGTAATCAGATCACTGAGAGTAGAGTTGATAATGAATATAAAAGACTTAGATTCGTAAGATATATATATATATATATATAGCATATAAATATGTAAAATGGGTTATAAACTGACTTTAACTTGTTATTTTAAATTCGTAAGAGTGGTTTATTATATGTATGGTGGAATTTTGAATGGGAAGGGGATGAGACTCCTATCGAGTATAGGATTCTAATGCAAAATTTGTCACTAGATATGACTGACTGGAAGATGTTTTATACTATCGTTGAGATCATTGAAAATTGTAAGTGCAAAATGTCCTTTAGTATACAGGATGATTGGAGGATAATGAGGGATGAATTAGGACCTATATATAATGAGTATACTGCTATAGTTGGCTATGAGAAGAAATACTTCCAAGAGAATGGAGTTTTATCCGTAAGGATCCCTACACTGTATGTTTCAGTTTTAGTAGAGGCGGATAAGGATTACCTTATAGGTTTTGATTAGATACCCCTAGGTATCCTGCATATTCCTCGAAACTATCCCCCTGGTATGGTTGACTAGTTTCTTAGATACCCCTTAGAGGAAACTGTAGGTATAAAAGTACCATTGCAACCTCAAGAGCCTAAACCCCCTATGATACTGCCTTAAAACCCACCTCAAGAAGCTCAACAAAATATAGGATTGGATAATGATAATGATGATAATCTTGAGGAAGATCCAAAAGAAGAGGAGGCTGAAGTAGAAGATGAAGCCTAAGACATTGGAAGTGAGGTGCATGAAGTAGTAGTCATTCTAGATACCCCTGTAGTGGTAGAGGTTAGCTTAGGGTTTGATGAGATTGGGATGGGAGATTGATTTCCCTTAGAAGATATAGCAACTCTAGATAATACAAGTAACTAAAAGTTAAGAAGATAAGTCTAGGGCTTTTGATATCACCTGACCTCGTTGTTTTGATGCCTCTAGATCCCTTTAGCAACTTTTGATGTGCTTTTGACTTTTTGAATGTAATTAATATACTTTTGGATGTTGCTTTTACTAAGTATGTAAATGTTGTACATAGATAATCAGATTTGTAATCTGATGTTGTAAATAAAGTAATGTGACCTTTTGAATGTAAAGTATCTATTATTCTATGACTATTACAAAGTACATGTCTTTATTAGTCCGTATTTGTATGAGATATCACCATGAATATGATATAATGTTATAGGTGAAACGTAATGAGCTCATGACGTACAGATATATATTTGAACACACGTAGAGTGTGTAATGAGTGATATATGAATATATCATTGCTTATACTAGAATGAAATATTACAGTTCTTATGTTGATTAAGATCCTTAATGAGGAAATATGTAGTTATGTATTGCTAATATACAAAATAATTAGTTTATGTATGAATATGAATCACTTAAGTCAAATATTAACTTCAGGTATACATATTGTGAGTGTAGGATTGATAATTAATGAATTGTAAATCTAAATATGGTAAAGGAAGCAAATAGAAACGAAAATGGAAATAACCAATTTGAAGGAGAAGTACCTCCTCCTAACCATCCTAATCCACTAAAACCACCTACAAATGACATACCACTACCTGCTCTAAACATGATGGACCCAAGTCAATTTAGACAAATGTTGGCTAATATGAATACCATGATCCAATAGCAATCATGGAGCTTTAATCCAGCACTTGATCACAAGTGGAAATGTGATGACCAAAGGCCAGCAAAGGCTGAACCTAAAGCAATTCAACCCCATGATACAAGTCAACTTCCTGAGTTTATGAAATCAAATTGGTATTTCGAAGGAGAAATGGATAAGCCTGCCTTAGCTAATGATTGGTTAGCTTAAATTGAGCGTAATTTTGAAGGGTTTAAGATCTCCAAAAATCAAAAAGTCTCTTATGGCACTTTCTTGCTAAAGATGGGAGCACGAATCTAGTGGGACTCAACAAAAAGAATAATGTCAGGCCCCATTACATGGTAAGTATTTCAAGAAGCATTCAAGAGACAATATTTCCCTATCAGTGTACACAATCAGATGACCCAATAGTTAATAGAAATAAAGAAAGGGCTTATGAGTGTAGCACAATATGAGAATGAATTTAATAGGTTGTTGCAATATGTGCCTGAATCGTACAGGGATAATCAGGAGTTGAAGAAGGATCTTTTTCTTAATGGACTTGATGATACAATGAGATGTAAGTTAATGGATTATAGATTCACCACTTATCATCAGATTGTAGATAAGGCACGTGAACTGGAGAATAATAGACTGGCCATGCAAAATGAATGGAGTAAGAAACTGAGGAGAGTTAATCAATACAAGCTTGTTTTGAAGAGAACATTCCTAGGTACAAATAATAACTTAGGCTAGAAAGGAAAGAAGTTAGCTACTGTAACTAGTGGCCTTGCCTGCAATAGGACTAGATTTAGTTTTTAAGATGAGGCGGGAAATGTGAGATGCTGAAAGTGTGGAGCTCAACATTTCCCTAAGCAATGCGCTCAATTAAGGAGAAAGTGCTTTCTGTGTGGTGATCCGAATCATATGTCAAGAGAGTATCCAAAGACGGGAATAGTAAAGTATTATAGGCATAGAATGAGAGGACACTTTTCTAAGTATTGTAGTCAAGCTGGAGAAAAGGGTAAGAAATCTAAAGGAGTAGAGACAATTGTTGTGCCAACTCGAGTGTTTGCAATTGAGGGAATAGAAGAGGATACAAAGGATTTTGATGAATGGATGAAGGAATACTTTCATAATGGCTCAGATGATGAAATGGAGATCGATGAAACTGACCAAGGCTTAGTAACAGGTATGTAAAACTAACTCATAACTTTTACTTATCAGTGAGTTAGTTGCAAATTATATATATGTAGATAGTGTTAAGAACTGTGAAAATACATAACTTAAGCATAGTACTTAAGAAGTAGATAAATATAGTAATAGTAATTGTTTCAAGAAATATACTTATAAATGGACGAGTTGTTTATGCATTGTTTGACACTAGAGCGTTACATTCATTTAGTAGTTAGGAGTTTGTCTTGGGAAATGGAATTAAGATGAGTGAAGTTAAATCCATATATAGAGTAAGAACACCCATAAGAGAATAAGTGTTAACATGGGAAATAGTAGATAATAGACAATTGCAAATCCAAGGATAAGAATTCCTAATAAAACTAGTAGTATTACCAATTAAGGGATATGATGTTATTGTGGGAATGATTGGTTGTCTAAATAAAGAGCCAAAGTAGATTTCCAAAATAAGAACATAATCTTAGATGAGGGTAAGGTCATATTTCAAGGAAAAACTGGTGAGTGAAGTCTCAGATTATCGATAATAGAAGTAAGTAGGGAAGTGAATGAAATTACTGAAGAATGGCAATTCTATTAGATATTTGCTATTGAGGGAAAGAAGGAAAGCCCAAAAGTATCAAAAATACCAGTGGTAAATGAATTTCAGATATCTTTCCAAAAGAATTACTTAGATTAGCAATACAACGAGAGTTAGATTTTTCTATAGAATTGGTGTTAGGAACTAAGCCAATTTTAAAAGCTCTATGCTGAATGTCATCGATAGAACTTCAAGAGTTAAAGAAGAAACTTCAGGAGCTATTGGACAAAGGATTTGTACAACCCAGTATATCTCCTTAGGGAGCATTGATATTATTCGTGAAAAAGAAGGATGGACCCATGAGGATGTGTATTGACTATCAAGAAATAAATAAGGTGACCATTAAGAATAAATATCCACTACTTAGGATTGATGACTTGTTTGATCAACTATATGGTGCCACTGTATTTTTGCGAATTGATTTAAGATCTAGATACCATTAGCTATGAATTAAGCTAAAGGATGTATGAAAGACAACTTTCCAAACTAGATATAGGCACTACTAGTTTTTAGTAATGCCTTTCAGTATAGCGAATACACCAGCTGTATTTATGGATTTTATGAATCAAATCTATCAACCTTAGATAAATTTATTGTAATATTCATTGATGATATTTTAATTTATTCCAAAACTAAGGAGGATCATGCCAATCATCTACAGTTGGCCTTACAAAAGTTAAGAGACCATTAACTATATGCTAGTTGAGTAAGTGTGAATTCTAGTTAGATAGAATATCATTTTTGGGATATATTGTGTCAGGCAAAGGAATTTTAGTCAATCCCAAAAAGGTCAAAGCAATAGCCCAATGGAAACAACCACTACTATAATAGAGGTAAGAAGTTTTCTTAGGATACCAAGCCTATAACTTGACTAACATAGAAAGATGTTAAATTTGAATGGAGTGATGAATGTGAATAAAGTTTTTAGGAATTGAAGGATCGCTTGATTTCAACACCAATACATATTTTACTAGATCCAAATAAATAAATCTTATTGTGTATATAGTGATGCTTCCAAAAATGGACTGGGATGTATATTAATGCAGGATAGGAAAGTAGTAGCATATGCATGTAGACAATTAAGGCCTCATGAGAGGAATTATTCAACTCATGATTTAGAATTAGCAACTGTAGTTTTTGCTTTGAAAATCTAGAGACATTACTTATATGAGCAACATTGTAAGATATATACAGATTATAAAAGTTTGAAATATTTCTTTACTCAAAAAGTGTTAAACTTAAGACAATGACGTTGGTTGGAACTAATTAAAGATTATGATTTGACCATAAACCATCATTCTAGTAAAGGCAATGTCGTAGTAGATGCATTGAGTCGCAAGAACTATGAATAAGTGGCCTCATTACTCACTACTCAACATGAATTAATCAAAGAATTTGAAAAGTTGGAAATTGAATTCAAATGGCATGAAACTAAAGCACAATTAATGAGCTTAGTAATACAATCAACCTTGATAAAAAGAATTAAGCTTCAACAAGATAAGGACTAAAGATTAAAGGAAATCAAGGAAAAGTTGAATATAGGTGATGTGCCTAACTTTAAGATTGATGCTAAAGGTATATTAAGATATAAGAATAGAGTCTATGTGCCTAATGACTCAAAGCTGAGGAATGAAATAATGACTAAAGCACATGACATGGGTTGTACATTACATCTTGGTGGAAATAAGATATACCATGATTTGAAATCATTATTTTGGTGGAAAGGCATGAAAAAGGATGTAGCGTAATATGTGGTTGAGTGTAATACATGCCAACAAGTGAAAGTAGAACATTAGAAACCCAGTAGTTTACTGCAATCGTTAAAGATACCTCAATGGAAATGGGATCATATTGCAATGGATTTTGTAATAAGACTCCTAAGGACGAGATCAAGTCATGATTCAATTTGGGTTGTGGTAGATGGGTTGTTGAAGTGTGCTCATTTCTTGCCTTATCAAACTAATGATTCAATGGAAAAGTTGGCATGACTGTTTATTAGAGAGATCGTTAGATTGCATGCTGTGCCGATAAATATTGTGTCAAATAGAGATAGCCAATTCGTATCAAAATTCTAGGAATGCTTACATCAATCTTTAGGAATTAAACTACAGTTTAGCATAGCCTTTCATCTACAGACTGATGAATAGTCAAAAACAGTTATTTAAACACTTGAGGATATGTTAAGAGGTTATATTTTAGACTTTAGTGGCGATTGGGATCAGTATTTATCGTTAGTGGAATATACACATAACAGTAGTTATCAAGCAACGATTCAAATGATATCGTATGAAGCTTTATATGGAAGAAAATGTCAATCACTACTGTATTAGGGAAATGATGAATATACAGTGATAGGACTTGATATGATTGGACAGATGAATGATGAAGTTAAAATAATATGACCAAAGACGAAAGCAGCATAAGATCAATACAAAAGTTGGGTTGATTTGAAAAGGAAACCTATAGAATTTGCTCTAGGAGATCATGTGTATATAAAGATGAGTCCATTTAAAGGATTTAAGTGTTTTTATACTCTAGGAAAGCTAAGTTCCTGATATATTGGTCCTTTTGAAATTTTGAGAAAGAATGAGAAATGTTGCATATCGAATTGCTTTACTACTAAGTTTAGCTGGATATCACGACATATTCCATGTGTCAATATTATGGAAGTTCATGAAGAATCTAGATACTATCATGGAGCTAAAACCAGTAGACTTACAAGATGACTATACCATTAAAGAAAGGTCGATCAAGATCTTGGAAAACCAAATTCAGAAGTTAAGAAATTGAGAAGTGGAGTACGTCAAAGTTCAATAGGGTAACAGTCCAACGGCAAAGCTAACTTGGGAACCGAAGTCAGCAATGTAGAATCGTTACCCAAAACTCTTCAAAGAAAAAGGTAAAAATAAGTTTTACTAATAAATAAGTAGTTATTATGTTTAGAAAAGAAGTTTTGAGGACAAAACTTTCTTAAGGGGGGTGGAAATGTAAGCCCCTAAAAACTGTGTTTAGAATAACTAAGCCTAAATTTAGAACCTTTACTAAAAGTTAGCTGATTGAACTCAAACTTTATGACTAAAATAGAAAAGTTAGTCGAAGTGACTCAATGAAGTTAGATTTTGGAAATAGTGATCCAAAATCCCAATTTTTCCCTTAGAATTATGATTATTTAATATAATACCAAATTGCTCTAAACTCCTAAAATCAAGTTCAAAATACGACGAGAACTTAGAAATAAGTTAATTAAGCTATAAAATAAAATAATATAGCATCATTTACTATATGAATATACACATAATTTTATGAATATATTTGGTATTAATAATAATTATACTCGTAAATTAAGCATAATTTACTTAATTATATATATCATGTGTTGAATTCATGAAAATAATTAAGAAATATATCTTAAAAATAAAGATATGTTAGAAACATAATTATATGAGCATAGTTATATACTACACGTGATATATACATAAGATATATATACTCGTATATTACAAAATAACTAAATACTAACAAAATATACTTAAAATGCTTAAATAATTGCAAATCTTATCCAACAAATTCAATTACGAATGGGAATTGCTAGAAATCTTTCGCAACATGTTGGAGAAATTGGAGTGTGCTAATTCAAAAAACCAATTTGTAGGAAATGTCCACCTCCTACTTGCAATTAATAAGAAAAAGCAAGGAAAAAATAACAAAAAAAAAAAGGGAGGAAAGAAATCGAATCAAACAGCTATACAAAGGATTTAGGACATCAATTTACATCTTTAGAAACTAGATACACTCAAAGGGAAAATTAGAAAAAATCGTGGAAAAATATAAAAATTATAGGAAAAAAGTACAATCACTGTGTTGGACCAGTTCCTAGGACAACCTTTGATTTCCTATTCAACCACTTCACCACCACGAAGGATCCCTAGTGCCTTGACCTTTTGACAACCACCTACCACCCCATAACTACTGGAGCACCCAAAAACACAAAAATCAAAATTCTGCCTTGTTTTTCGACTATTTTTAAAAAATAACAAATCCACTGAAAAAATTATGGAAAAATTTGTAGTTAGATTATTTTAAACATGCTTTCATGTGACACTTTTATTTTTGAAAAATTTGGAATATTTAATAAACTTGCTTAAGAAAGTTAGTATTCATCTAAATTTTGACTATCGAAATAAATATATCAAATGATAGAGTTTCTAACTCAAAATTTTTTTGTAGGACATACATGATATATAGATAATTTCTACGTATCCCGATTTTTTATTTGAATATTTTTAATATTTATTATATTTTTCGGCCTAAAAATAGCTAGAAATTAGGCTTAAAATGTGAAATAAATAGGATTTATCAAATTAAATGGTGAAATTGACCTATACTGATTACTAATGAAGTATCATGATGTTAGGACAAGGTGAAAATAATTTTTTGCGAAAAAAATTATATTTGGGTAATTAAGTATAATTTATAGGTAAAATCATAACTTTGAATATATAAGCAATGAATCGATAACTCAAAAATAAGTGATGATTGGATTCCCCATATTTTTAGGAGTCAATATAAATTTTTAGAGAATTATTTGGCTACCCGAGCTATTTATTATAAATTTACGTAGTAAAATAGCTTAAATAACGAACCGATACCCAATTCTAGTAATAATGAGTTAAAATAGGATAAATAATTGAATAAAAACTATCTATATGTGTACGGGTCAAATTGGATAAAAAAGCATATTTTTAATATATTTAATAATATTTTAATAACCGAGATATGTTATGTATATATTAGGGTTATATAATACTTATATTATGGGTTATATTGACAAATTAGGTAAAATGTAATTTAATAACATAAACTATGTATAGGAAAATAATATTTTATTAGATACGTATAATTGTGTTAAAAACTCAAATTACTTGTTAAAAGTCTTCTCTAAAAATAAGACCTGTAATATGTGTCATTACGTTGGTATGGACCCAATGACACTACTTTTATTAAAATCAAACAATCTTAAGTAATATAACCTATAACTCTATAATATTTGTAAAATGAACGTATTATGATAACCTTACTGGAATTAAAACATGATTTAACCAATTAAAGGTATATTTTGATACGATCAAAACGATATATTATACGTAATAGTGTAATTATGTATATTATTAATAATTAATAACTTAACTTGATATATATATATATATACATATATATATAATATAGTAAAACTATATATTGTTATTATGATGATATACTTTATATATATATATATATAACTGATTTAGACAAAACCTTAATGTTTTTGTAATTATTACGAAAACTAAATTTAGGTTTTGTGTATATAAGATTCCCTAGTAGTCAAACTGTTGACGACCTAAGTCTCCTATAGTGAGCATCTGAACAAGTAAGTTGGGATTGTAGCTTTACCTATTGTTAGGATATTGTATTAAAGTATCTAAAGAGTCAAGAGTACTTCTATTTGTGTTTGTAATTAGTTGTTTATACGCATGCCATGTATGTATGTAATATTCAGTTGTAATAAGAGTTGAACTCTTTGGTGTGCTATTTTACATGTTCGCATTGTTTCTATATTGTATGAACTTGTTTAATCATCCCTAGTTACAACTAATGATTATTCAACTATAACGAAACTAGACATGCATAACACCCATTTAGGAAAACAATTAAGAGTACTAAGCTAAATACCAACTTCCTTCAATGAGGATAATTAAAATGGTCCTTTTCTCATCCTTAGTCAAACTAAGTGACAGGCGAAGAGATCGCAACAAGGGTAGAGGCCATGGTTCAAAGGTGGTCATGGAAGGAAGGTGTTCTCCATCGCACAAGCCTAGGTTTGGTTTGGTTTGAGTCATGATAAAACTCCTCATTCCGGGTTGAAGCGAATGTAATTTCTATAACCTCATAATGAATCAAATAACATTGTGCGAAGTGTCATATGATTGATTGCATTACATTTCATCATAATTAATAAACTTACTTGTGATTATTAAGTACTCTTCTAACTTCGTCCCGCTTACCGAGCTAGTTATACTCACACTCCCATAGACTCTTTTGCAGGTATTAAGTAAAGGCTAGGATGTTCAGATGCTACTACCCCCAAGTTACTATGTTGTTGATTAGGAAAGTGAGGAATGAAGAACCAACTGAACTTGGGCTTTTGACTTTTCTTCTGAATTTTGAGAAAACTAATTGAAAATTCCCTGGGACACCCACTAGTTTTCTAGCTTATTGTAAATAGACTACAAAACCTGTGGTTTTTCATAAACTTTGATTGCAAATTATAACTCTGGATATGAGACGTTTATGTAAGTACTATTGTGTTATGAGACAACAAGTTATATAGAACATGTATTTTGTAAAGCTATACCAAAGGTTTAATTATTTATAGGTATTAGAATAGATACTTTAAGCTGGTTGAGTCGTATACACCTTGTGTAGACTATATTTACAATAGCAATTGTAAGGTCAGCTTCCATCTTAGGTTAGTTTACACAATAAGATTGTTATGACTTCTCTTATTTAAGGTATGATAGATTACACCTCCTTGGTTGCTTTTTCAATTATCTTAGGGCTCTAACTAGCTCATAAAGCGCTATCCCTTTAGGGTTTTAGTCATCTCGTAAGGAGATTTCCCTCAATCAATCTTTCTTAGGGTTTTAAATAGCCTATATGGTACTTTCTCTCTATCAACCTCGCTTAAGGACTTAGCTAGCTTATAAGGCACTCTTCCTTCATCAACCTCTCTTAAGGTTCAAGCCAACTTATAGAGTGTTGTCTCATCTTACATCTCCTTTAGGGTTTTAAGTTAGCCCATTGGGCATTTTCCCTTTTTCAACTATCTTCTTTAGGTTCTAGCCATCTCATAAAGCGTTATCCTAGTATTATATTTCCTTTAGGGTTTTAAACCCATTTTTAAGGTCTTAACTATGATAGAAATGAGACCACCAAACCTTTAACCTAAGCCTAAGCCAGATGGCTAGAGAACATGGATAGATGAGTTCTTTCTTATTCCCCATAACTAAGGCATTCAAGTTGCTACAATCTATTGACTTGATGCCTTAGCTAAGCCAACCCCTCTTATACTCATCGATAATCTCCATTTATAGACTAGAGGTGCACTTGGACAATAGCTCAACCCATCCAAGCATCTGCTTAGCCGACTTAAATCCAAGCTGTACCAAATACGTTTAAGCTCAATTCACTTCAAAAGAGTCACCTACTCAACTCGACACTGCTAAACTATCAACTTGGCTCAGCATCATTACTCAGCAACACTCAAGCTAATTGTTTAGTTTGTCCATTTTTGCTAAGCATATGACCATTAATCATCCACCACATGTCTAAGCACCCCCAATGACAGAATCTTTCATACAGGATGCCCATTTTTGCTAAATTTTCATTTATACCCTTCAGAAATTCCTTATATCATACTTATTTTAGGTATTACCCTTTTTAGTCTTTTCCATTTTAGGTAGGATGACTTAACTTTTCCAGTATAAATACCTATTGTAAATGTACCTGCAACACAATCTAATATTAAATATACTTCTCCTTCCATGAGCATTGCTCTTTATTTGCTTGTTACTTCACTCTTATCCTAACCCTTAAGCAAGGTTAAGTGGTGAGTACCCTCATTGGGGCAACTCGTGCATCATATCAAGTTGAGTCGTGAGTCCTTAGTAGTTCCCTAGTGCATAACATACTTAGAGTGGATTAAGGTTTGCTTATTGATTTCTTTGTTTCTCATGTATTTCCACCTCTATTTTTTAGCTTTCTACAAGCTTAAACCACCCCTTATAACCAGCCTTGTCAATCCTTGGCATGGATCATATCATCTTGGTATTAGAGCAAAGGTTTGTTTAAGGAAGTTGTGCTTGAGCATTCTTGTGAAGTAATGTTTGTTGTAATAGTGTGTTGAAGCTACGTAAGGATTAGCTACGAGTGTTTGAGTAATTAGAAGGTTTAGTAGTTTACTACTATTGTTTATGCTATTATACTCTGTTTCGTGCATACGAAAACAAAGTAAATTTCAATTGGGTTCACTATTCTTCAAAGTAGTTGTTGTGTTTACAGGTTAGTTAAACATTCATGTAGAGAAGTGAGTATGTAAATTGTTTGGCTTAAAGGAACAAATCTATTGTTTCTTAGGATCAGAGTCGAAGAGAATGACTAATCCAAGTGTCAATGTTGGTATTGAAGATGACAATAGCGATGTTGTCCACCATGGACAAAAATCCTAAAACACCCCTAGAAATACAGATGAGCGAATTGATGACATAGCTAACCTTATAGCTAATTTGACCAAAGCTATTTATGTACTAGCCTTTCAACTTGCTAAGGCCATAAGGCCATGCAATACCTAGCTCAACAAGATTAAGGTGGAGGAGTAGGAGGATGTGTGAGGAGAAGAATTGACTTAGGTGATTTGGATGGAAGAGGAGAAGAAGAATACAATGAGGAACAAGAACGAGCTCGAGCACCTAAAGTTGCCGACCATGTGAGCTTTAGATTCTAAAGTTTAATGGTTTTGGAAATGCCAATGACTATCTAGATTGGGAAGAGAAGGTAGAGCATTTTTTTTATTATTACTAGTATGAAGACCATGAGAAAATGAGGACTGCTACTTTAGAGTTCTCAAGTTATGCCGTAATGTGGTAGAAGAACTTCCAAATTATGAGGTGATGAGAAGTATATAGGGAAGTAAACACTTAGCCTAAGATGAAGAGGATACTTAGAAATAGATTCATACCAGATACATATTTGCAAGATACTTTTGCTCAGCTTTAAGAGCTAAGGCAAGGAATATAAACTATTGATGAATATGTTCAAGACACATGATTTGATCTAAAGTGAATGAACCATTAGCTCGAACAGTATCCAAATTTCTCATCAGATTAAGAGGTGACATCTGAGATATCATAGAGCTTCAACAATTTACTACATTGTACGAGGCCATAAGAATAGCCCAATGAGTAGAAAGACAAAAAAGGAACAGGCTGAGCCGACCTCTAATGAGCTAGCTTGTGCAATCAACTTAACTCGATCAAGGAAGTTATCGAGCTCAATAAAGTGCTAAGCCAAGTAGAAGAACAGATATTAGAGCTAAACAAAAGGGTAAACTAAATGTTGTTAAAGTGCTGTCAAGAACTTATGAGAAGGGATAAGGATCTAGGAGGAAGATAAGCTAAATCAAATGCTTTAGGTGTCAAGGGTTTAGATACATGGTCACCCAATATCTAAATAGAAGAACTATGATTATCAAAGGAGACATTCTGAAGCTCAATATGGACAGTATTAATGAGTAGCTCAAATAGGAGGTTGCTCCCAAGAAGGATACTAACCATGTTTAAGAGGATATATTTGTTGATAGACAAACTAACTTTAGTTTTCCGACTTGCGACAAGTATAGAATGCTCTACTAAGGAGGAGTAGAGAGAGCACTTATTCCACATCACTTGCAAAGTAAATGAATAAGTTAGTGTAATCATAGTGGATAGTGGGACCTGTACAAAATGTGGCATCTACCAACCTAGTTAACAAGCTCAAGTTATTGACTATCTCACACCCGAAGCCATATAGGTTACATTGGCTAAATGAGAAGGGAGTACTCAATGTCACTCAACAAGTATTACTACTGATCACTATTGGCAATTACTCTAATCAAATTCTTTGTGATGTGTTGCCTATGTGTACATTACATGTGTTGTTATGTAAACCTTGGCTTTTTGATTGGAGGGTTATTCATGATAGTTTCAAGAACATGTATGTGTTTGATAAGGAAGGGAGAAGAATTACCCTAAACCCCATGACCCCAAGTCAAGTAAGTAAATTACAAACCACATTGGCTTGAGGAGGATCAAAGAAGGCTTTGGTATTGAGTAGAGCCAAGCTTCGAGTAGCCATTAAGTCTGACCTATTGATCTTCCTATTGGCAAAGAGGTTACTGGAATTGAAAGAGCAAGTGAACCTACCAGAAGAGGTTAAGAAGTTTCTCAATGAATACTTTAATATGTTTCCTAAGTAGTTGCTTGAAGGATTACCCCCATTTTGAGGTATTGAGTACTACGTTGACTTGATACCTAGCGTTACACTATCGAACAAGCTTCCTTATAGAATTAATTCCAAGAAAGCTATAGAGCTCCAAAAACAAGTCAATAAGCTATTAGAAGAGGGATATGTAAGAGAGAGTCTTAGCCCCTAGATGTACTTGCATTGCTTAAGCCAAACAAGTATAAAGGCTTGCGTATGTGTGTAAATAGCAAAGTTGTCAACAATATTACGATCAAGAACAAGTACTCCATTCCAAGGCTAGAGAATATGTTAGATGAACTAAGTGGTGCTAAGGTGTTTAGCAAAATTGACTTGAGATCAAGCTACCACCATATTCAAACGAAGCAAGGGAACACATGAAAAATTGTTTTAAGACTCAACATAGCCTATACGAGTAGATGGTCATGCCTTTTGGATTATCAAATGCCCTAAGAACTTTTATAAGGTTGATAAATCATATTTTAAGGAATCTAATTGGGGAGTTTGTTGTTGTCTACTTTGACTGATAGGTCATATTAACTATCTTCGAGCTATTTTCAATATCCTCCAAGTAGAGATTGTTCAGAAACATGAAGAAATGCTGCTTATGCTAAGAAGAAGTAATCTTCCTAGCTTATGTAATTAGTAGAGGAAGATTAATAGTTGATGAAGAGAAGATTCGAGCCATTGTTGAGTGGCCAACCCTAACTTCATGTGCTGAGGTGAGGAGTTTCCATGAATTAGCATCATTCTATTGACACTTCATCCAAGTATTTAGTATTATAGAAGCACCTCTAACCGAATTAACAAAGAAGAATGTAGAGTTCAATTGGAGAGATAAAGAAGAGAAGAGTTTTGCTGAAGTGAAAGTGAGGTTGACCTCTGCTACAGCTTAGCTCTACTAGACTTTGATAAAGTGTTTAAGCTTGATGCGATGCGTTAGGTATTGACATTGAAGCTATACTAATGTAAGAAGACTAACCTATCGCTTATCATAGTGAAAAGCTCAAAGGAACATAATTGAAGTAGTCTATGTATGATAAGAACTCTAAGCATTAATCCAATATCTTCGCATATAGCAACATTATCTTTTGCCAATGGAATTTGTCATCTATATGGATTATGAATCCTTGAGGTACTTATAGAGCCAATCAAAGCTTTCTAAATGCTAAGCTCACTGGACTAAATTTCTAAAAGGGTTTAATTTTGTCATCATATGTAAGCAAGGCGAGAATATTGTAGTTATTGATGCTCTATCAAGAAGACATGTTCTACTTATCAAGCTGCAAACCAAATTGTTAGAGTTTGTAAGCATTAAAGAGTAGCATCAACATGATTCTCATTTTGGTCCTATATATGAACACTGTAGAGAAGGGAGATGGTAGATGACTACCATGTAGAGGATGGTTATCTATTTCAAGAAGGCAAATTATATGTACCGACCTATTTAATGAGGGAACTACTTGTGAGAGAAGCCTATAGTAGAGGACTCTTTGAACACTTTGGGGAATGAAGGACGTATGAGCTCTTGAATAATAAGTCCTTTTAGCCTAAAATGAAACATGATGTGCATCATGTGATTAAGGGATGCACCATTTATAAGAAGGTGGAAAGTCGAGCAAAGCAAAGGAAGGCAATGCCTCTACAATGTTTACCAAACCATAGGCTGACCTAAGTTTGGATTTCGTCTTCAAATTGCCTTGAACTGCCCAAGGAAAAGCCTCTATGATGCTTATCATGGATAGGTCCAACAAAATGGCACATTTTCTACCTTCCATCAAAACTAATGATACTTCAACTATTACTTCTTTGTTCTTGCAGAAAATAGTTCACTTGTACAAAGTGCCGAGGAGTGTAGTGTCTGATAGAAACTCAAAGTTCTTAAGCCATTTTTTGAGAACTCTTTAGCATTGGATGGGAACCAAACTATTGTTCAACAACTCTTGCCAACCCCAAACCGATGGCTAGATAGAGGTTGTCAACTGCACCCTAGGATCACTGCTTTGAGCCACAATAGGAAAGAACTTAGCCAATTGGGATGTCTACTTGCCTATTGTAGAATTTGCTTACAACAAGGCAATACATGCCACCATTAGGCATAGCCCATTTGAGGTCGTCTATGGTTTCAACCTTGAGATGCCCCTTAACCATACCCTAATGTTACCTGTTAACCAAGAAGATCTAGAAGCTAGAGCCACAACTTAGTCCATCCAATAGATCTACCAATGAGTTGCTCAACACATTGACTAAGTTGTTAGAAAACTAAAAGAGAAAGGCAAGTGAAGGAAGACTAAACAGTTTCAGCTTAGTGATCAAGCATGTTTACACTTAAGCAAGGAGAGGTTTCCTAACCAAGAAGAAGAACAAGCTGTCTTTTAGAGTTGAAGGACCATTCGAGATACTGCAAAAAAAATATATGGCAATGCATACGAAATAGAGCTATCGAAAGGCTTCGAAGTGTCTAATGTGTTTAATGTTGTCAACCTTAGCCCTTACTAACCCAAAGAGAGCTTAGATGAGGACCAATCGGATTTGACCCCAAATCCCAATCAACTTAATAGGGATGATAAGAATCAGACTATTGGACCCTTTACCCAAGCCTGAGATTGAAGACTAGAGAGCATGGCTAGATGAGTTCTTTCTTTATAGCCCAAAACTGAGGAATCCAAGCTATTGTAGTCTATCGACCTAATGCCCTAGCCGAGCTGAACCCTCTTTTACTCATCGATAGTCTCTAATTGCCAACCAGAGGTACACTCGAATAGCGGCTTAACCTATCTGACCATTTACTCAACCGAATTTACCTTAGAAAAGACATTTACTCAGCTTGACACTACTGAACTATGAGCTTGGCTCAACATCATTACTTATTAGCACCCAAGCTAATAGTACGGTTTGTTCATTTTTGTTAAGAATACAACTACTGATCATCCACCACGTATTCACGCACTCCTTGTGATAGAATCTTCTATACAAGATGTCTATTTTTACTGAATTTTCATTTATACCCTTCAAACATTCCTTATATCATACTTATTTTAGAAATTACCCTGTTTAGTCATTTTCATTTTAGATAAGATGCCTTAACTTTTCGAGTATAAATACCTATTGTAAAAGTAACCACAACACAATCTAATATTAAATATACTTCTCCTTTCATGAGCATTACTCTCTGTTTACTTATTACTTCACTCTTACCCTAACCCTTAAGTAAGGCTATGTAGCAAGTACCGTCATTAGATTAGCTTGTGTATTATTTCGAGTTGAGTTCAGTAGTTCCCTAGTGTGTAACATCATTGGAGCAGATAGAGGTTTGATTGTTGGTTTCTTTGTTTCTCATGTATTTCTACACCTATTTTTGAGCTTTCTACAAACTTAGACCTATCCCTTACAATCGACTTCGTTGATCCTTAGCGTGGATCGTATCAAACTATCTTATGGAATGCTATCCCATCTTACATTTTCTTTAGGGTTTTAAGTTAGCCTACAAGGTGCTTTCCCATTTTTCAACCAATTTTTAAGGTCCTAACTAGCTCATAGAGTACGATCCCTTCTTATGTTTCCTTTAAGGTTTTAAGCTAGCCTATAGGGTGTTTTCCTATTTTTCAACTAGTTTTTAGGGACTTAGCTATCTTATAGAGCATGATCCCATCTTACATTTTCTTTAGGGTTTTAAGTTAGCTTACAAGGTGCTTTCGCATTTTTCAACCAATTTTTAAGGTCCTAACTAGGTCATAGAGTACGATCCCTTCTTACGTTTCCTTTACGATTTTAAGCTAACCTATAGGGTGTTTTCCTATTTTTCAACTAGTTTTTAGGGTCTTAGCTATCTTATAGAGCATGATCCCATCTTACGTTTTTCTTAAGGTTTTAGCGAACCCGTAGGTTACTTTCTCTCTATCAACCTCTCTTCGAATCATAGTTAGCTCATACGGTGCTTTCTCTTCATCAATTACTCTTAGGGTTTTAGCAAGCTTATAGAGCACTTTCCCTTCACCAATTTCTAGTAAGCCCATAAGGCACTTTCCTTTTACCAATTTTTATTCGGGTTTTTGGTAAGCTCATAGGGTACTTTCCCTTCATCAACCTCTCTTAGGATTTTAGCCATCCCAATAAGTGCTTCCCTTTTCCAACTAACTTTTAGGATTTAAGAAGCTCAAGGAGTGCTTTTCTTGTCTAGGTTAGTTAGCTTAGAGGAGCATTATTAGATTTCAAATAAATTCTCATTTAAGGTTGCTACTCTCCTAAAGACGCTCTCACTAAGGTTAGTTAGCTTAGAAAGGCACTACTAAGTTTCATATTGACATCTCATTTAGGATTGCTAATCCCTTAAAAATGCTCCTGTCTAGGTTAGTCAACTTAAAAAAGCACTACCAGGCTTCAAATCAATTTCTTATTTAAGGTTGCCAATCCTCTAAAGACATTCCTACTTAGGTTAGTCAACTTAAAGAAGCACTACCATATTTCAAAGTAATTCTCATTTAGAGTTGCTAGTCCTCCAGAAACACTCCCATATAAATTAGTTAGCTCAGAAGGGCACTACTAGTTTTTAAATCGCTTTCTCATTTAGGGTTGCTATTCCTCTAGAAATGCTCCCACCTAAATTAGTTAGCTCATAAAGGTACTACTAGGTTTCAAATCACTTTCTCATTTAAGGTTACTTGTCCCCTAGAGACGTAACCACCTAGGTTAGCTCCTAAAGCACTATCCCCATCAAGAGTTTTTAAGGTCCTAAGTAGCTCCTAGAGTGTTAACCTTCTTCAAAAATATTTTATGGCTTTAGCCATTTCCTAGAGTGCTACCCCTCTTTTATAATCTGTAAGGGCCTCAACTAGCTTCCAAAGCACTACCCCTTCTAAACTTTCTAATGTTATAATTAGCACTTATGGCACTATGCCATTTCAAAATACCTACCCATGTTTCCAAGCTAGCTCTTAGGGCACCACTTTCCTCTTTCAAAAGATCTTTCACCTTTCACCAAATCTCCAATTGATCAAAACTAAGATAACTAGCTATTTATAGCGTTTCTTAGTACAAATTTACCCTTAGGACAAAATTGGTATCTCTTTTGTCTTTGTGGAAAAATTTACTTAAACTTTACAATAAAGAGGATAAGCAGTAGACATCTCATTTTTGTCCCTCTGTAGTTTTAGTATTTTCCAAGAATAAAGAAAAAGGGTCGTAATCGAATCAAATCACTTAAATCATATTAGGCAAAATTGGAACCTTCTAAGTGATCCTTGAGTCATCTATAATCATTTCCAACTTCTCAATCGTATCAAATCTCGCATGCTTTCCCCATTTTCAAAAATTAACCAAGCTTTGTTTTAATGGCGGATTTGACCACTATCATACTTTCCAACCTCATTTTAGCTTGAAAAAGTATAAATAGGCTCCTTAAGCTTCATTCCCATTATCAAGCAACCATCATTCATAATCAAAACACACTTAAATAAACTTAACCCAAGCTTTCTCTCTCTATACGGTCTCTCTCTCTCTCTCTCTCCCTCTCTCTCTAAGATTGTAGCTTCTATAGTGTTTTTTGAGCTACACTACCACTACTTCTAGCATTCTTAACTAGATACCAACCCATAAACACCACCCTTACTCATCATCATGGCTACTATAGTTCTTACCATAAAACCCTAACCACTACTACAACCACCATGTCAGCTCCACCAACAACTGTTACCTATCTAAAACCATCATTATGGCTACACTCAAGACATTAAATACCATCAACCTAATGCCCCTTTCCTTATCAACGATCACTAAGAATAGTTATACCACGTGTTTGTCTCTTTACAATTGCCTACCACCTTGTACTACTCTAAAAACCACCTCCTTACAACATGGTATCATCCCTATACCTATAGTCTCTAGTTTAATACTTGTGAAAACACATTTATCCACATGAAAAGCGTCCTAGGATCACTTGAATCTAGCTTGGTTGGTTACTGCTTCTTCTTTCTCTCTACAGCCGACCACCACCTTATACCACCCCAAAAACCACCTCCTTACAACATCGTATCGTCCCTACACCCAGTCTCTAGTAAAATACTTATGAAAACACATTTATCCACAAGAAAAGTGTCCTACAATTGCTTAAATCTAGCTGGTTAGCCACTGCTTCTTTTCTATCTCTATAGTCAACCACTACCTTGCACCACCCCAGAAACCACCTCCTTACAACATGGCATCATCCCTACACCCATATACTCTATTAAAATAATTGTGAAAACGCATTTACCCGCATGAAAAGTGTCCTAGGATTGCCTAAATCTAGCTCAGTTGGCCATTGCTTCTTCTCTCTTTCTCTCTCTCTCTCTTGATCTGGTCACGTATTGCATACATGTAACTAACCCAAACCTAAATCTAGGTCCAAAATCGAGCTCGACTTACGCCCTTATTCCTTGACCTAAGTTCAACCCCCTTTTGCTTATTTATTTCTTTTTTTAATTATTATTTCTTTTATAAAAATATAAAACAAAAAAAGGGAGAAATTTTTGTCACTTAGAAAAAACTTTTTTTCAAATGAATAAAAAAATTCTTTTTGAATGTTTTTTTCTTTTCCTTAAAAGTTTTGAAAATAGAAAAGATATTTAATAAAAAGGTTTATCACTTAGAAAAAAAAATGTTTTCAAAACTAAAAAATTCACTAAAAATTAGGACTTTATTTAGATTTTCCTTTTAAAAAATCAAACACCAAAAATAGGACCCTCTTTTAGAATTTTCTCAATTAAAAAATAAAATGACTAAAAAATGTAAATTTAGTCAATATTCAAAACTAAAATAAACCAACAAATTAAAGTTTTATAAAAACGAACTACGAAAGTCTAATTATGAATAGCGAATACGTAGGCACTAGTAAGTAACTACTATGCGACTTAAAATATGAAAATATTTGTTTTGCCCTTTTTCAATAATTTTTCAATGTCTTTTCTTTGTAAATAATTATGCTTTTATTCTTTCTTTTACTTGTAAATACAAATTACTTTTCTCAAATTAGAAGGGTATTTTGAAATATAAGTTTAAACAAAAAAAGGTATAATGGTACCCACATAGCATTTAATAAGATTGCACCTAAACTCGTGATATCTGATTTCTTGAAAAATTTTTAAAAGTTTTCATACATAGGCTAGTGGCTAAATTAGAATCGACTCGTGTAATTGGTCCTAGTTTAATCACCTTTCTTGGTTTTACTAGGTGGCAAGTTTAAAATATTTTCAAAAATAAGGAAACTAGGTCTTCCTTAACTTTAGTCAAGGGTTTAAACTAAATGGACATAACTTTAGTTTAAATCAAGTTAAAGAAAACAAAAAACAAAAAATTTAAGCTCAACAGCTAAGGCTCACTTAATTATTTCAGACTTTTTTATAGAAATAGCTTAGGTTTTAATAAGGTAGCCTCTAAACCCAATGGATCTTTGGTTTCTATTTTCTAAAATGTTTTTTAGAAAACCTATGGACTAGTAGCTAAAATTAGGGTTTATCTAGCCATGGACCCCAATTTCACTTTTTCTCGATTTTGATCAGATGGTGACTGCTTTTCAAATTGTATTCAAAATTAAAACCTTTTCTTAGCTTAGTTGAGAGGTTTACATTAAGTGAGCTGGGCTTAATACAAATCGAGTTAAGAAAAAAGAGAAATCAAAATTTCAGCTTAACAAATAGCTTCAATTTTGCTCCTTTTACCTACTTAAACCTTCTTTCCAAAGATGGAGGGTTAGGTTCCAATTGAGCTTCTTCTTCAATTATGTTTAGATCACTGGATGGTTCTTCCTGTATTCCCTGTTTCAAATATGAGTCTAAAGGATCTTTGGTTAGTAATTCCTACAAAGTACAAGGCATTGAAGAGTCAATAACATTAAGACTAAATCAAGTATCATCCCGTTCAGTACTCTTTTTCATTTTAATTACCATCTCTTCTTCTCATGCCTTTAATGTAAGCTTACCATTGCTAATATTTATTATAGCTCTAGCTATTACTAAAAAGGGTCTAACTAAGATAAGTGGTACCTTAATATCCTTGTCAACATTTAAAATGACAAAATAGATAGGAAAAATAAATTTATCTACTTTAACTAGCACATTCTCAATTATACCCTTAGGGTATGTTACTAATCTATGGGCCAATTGTAAACTCATTTGAGTTCGTTTAGGTTCTCCTAGGCTTAGTTGTTTGAACAATTTATAAGGCATTCAATTTATGCTAGCTCTTAGATCCCTGAACTTGGGAGTGATTTTTATGGGGGAGTAGATCTGTGAACTTTGGATGACAAGAAGTGAACTCATTTGAAAACAATTGTTATCGGGAAAATGATAAAACCTTATGGCTAACATTGACTTTAGAAAAACAACTTTCAAAAGAAATGAGGATTCTGGTCTAAAGGATTGAAATGAGAGGGAATCGAATTTTTTAACCTGCTAACAAGTTTAGATTCTCTCAATAGTGTGTAGGCTTTTCAACAACATAAAAACTTGATCTTTCGGGCCTCCTTGGTCTAAGAGCATCTTTTCTTTCCTTCAGGGGAAAATAACTTTCCATGACTTCTTCAAATTTCTTCTCATAAGAGGATATCTCATTAAAGTTAGGTTTAGTCTAAAAGGACTTCCTCACACTATCGACTTAAACTCCTCTCTCTTGACTTCGATTCCAAAACTTATGGTCCACCTGGTAAGTAATAGCCCTTTAATCAATCCATTAGATATTTTTCAAACTGTAATGTAATAAAGGCTTTTGGCCTTTAGTTTTAAAATGAATATTACTGAAATGGCTTTTTACGAAAGAATCGCTCTTTAACTCAGGTTTACAAGTCAAGAACCTTATAGGTAAAACTAAAATTATGCTTGCCCCAGTTTCAAATATAACTTTTATCAAGGATAAGTTATCTCCTTTAATCAAAGGGCCTTTAAGGATGGGTGGAACTATAGGCAGCCCATGAGCAAGTACTAGTTGAAATAATTTTTGGGGACAAACTTTGGTATTTACCCCAGCTTATTTCAAGCTTTGACCGTACTTTTAGGGCCATTATTTGAAATGTGGGTCTTTATTCGGGAGTAGGTTTCTATACCCTATATCCTTTTGTGCTTTAGAGCTTTGATCACCTTTTTCATTTTTCACTTCACACTCTCATTTTTACTCTCTTTTTTTTTCATTTAAGACAAAATGATTATTCTTTCTTTTTTGCTTATAGCTCAAAGCATACATAGTTTTAGTGTTTATAATGGATGCTTTTCTTCATCTTAGAAGAAATTAGTTATCAATGGTAACAATTACTTTTCAATTAATGCAACTAAAGCAAGCACAAATTAGTTTTAACTTTTTTCTTCTGATAGATGCTCCTAACCTCCTTTTTGCCCCATTGCGAGGTAGTTCTTAACGAGGTTGAATTTTTTAGAATACCCTAATAAAAGGTCCAACGAGGTTGACAAAGATTTTGTGTTTGAGATATTAATAAGATTACTTAACTTCATTTTGATTTGGGTATTAAATGCAAGATGGACTTCCTTTAAGGAATGAGTCCAATAGTGTCATGATGATGCCACTCGACTCACAAAGTGTCTTAAGGTTGATGTTTGGGATTCATCTTGCTTTTTCTTCATTCTAAACCTTTTAACTAATGAGATATCTTAAAATAGGAGAAATGCAAACAAAACACTTCATTTGAAACACTTGTCTTTTACAAACATCATGAAATCTGACCTTATCTTTTGAATTGAGTCCAATTAGATTGTCCCGGCATCAATTGGGTCTTGAACTCTATTTTTTAAATTCCTAGCAATTGTCAGTAGAATGCCCCTATTGACCCATATGATATTCATTTTGTGCATTTAGGTCATATTTCTTCTGCTTGTATCTCAGCATTGGGGCTTTCTATTGCAATAAGCCCTCATTTCTTAGTTGGTCAAAAACTTGAGATATTGAAGCAGGGATTTGAGTGAACTTTCTTTTAGGTATTTTTGGGCCCTTTTTACTTGGTGTAAGTTTTGATGTTGTAGTATTTAAATATGCCCCTGAATTTGGTATGGCTCGTCTTTTTCCAGTCAGCCTCCATATCCTTATGGCTTCTTCAATTCAGCTCCTAGCAAGTATAATGTCTGCAAAGCTAGCCATTGTATTACCCAATAAGTATCCATAATATGGTTCCTCCAATGAGTAATCAAGACAGATATTAACTCTTTTTCAAGGAGAGGAGGAATGATTTTAGCTACCATGCCCCTCCATCTTTAGGCGTATTACCTAAATGACTCATTTTTCTTTGTTCTCATTGTGCACAAGTCTCTAGTCGAAGGAGCTGTCACAATGTTGAACTTGTATTGCTCATAAAATGCTTGAGACAATTTCTCCCCAGTATTGGCTGAGATTAAGCTGGGCATTCCAAGTTAATGCAAGCCTTGTCAGACTATCTTGGAAAGATTATACCATGAGTTGATTATTTTGAACATATCTACCCATCTTATGGATGTATAATCTGGTGTGTAACTTTGGGCACCCGGTCCCATCATACTTTTCAAACTCTAGTATTTTGAATTTTTCTAGGTAGGCCTTAACATCAAATACAGAAAAGTCAATGATCCCAGCCTGCTTGAATCCATCATAGCCTCTGATCACCCTTATTTTCTCAATGATTTGTTGGGTCAACTTCCTTTCCAATTCTTTTAAATTGTCCCGATTGGCCCCAAAATTAATCGACCTTTTATTGATTAGGAATGAATATGTGTTTGGCTCAAAAGTTAGGATAACTTTTTGGTAGACCCCTTCTAATTCAATAGACTCAAAAGTTAGATTAGCCTTTGGATAGTTCTTTTCTGCTTCCATAAGTAGAGCCTTAATATTCTTTCCACAATGAGCCTTGGAGTGCTCTTCGTTTGATGTGGCTCTAAGTATAGCAATACTATCAGCTAAGAAACTCAACTAATTTGTGATTTTTTCTATAGCTCGCTCCAATGAACGAAACCTTACTTCTGTAGGGTTAGTGCCATTAAGTTTGTCGTTATTTCCACTGTTAGCCATTACTCTGGATAAGAATCCTCACCTATTAACAACTTCTTCATTTTATTTTCTTTTCTTTTTTGAAAGAATTCCCTTCTTTTAAGAAGGAGAAAAGGAAAAATGAAAAATAAGGATAAGACTTATTTACAAGTAGAGAAAAAGGAGTAGAAAAACATTCTTAAGGGATCAGGAGCTCAAATATTTGCAATCTTATAAGAAAAAGGTTCCTAAGGATGTATAAGAGAAAAGATTAGAAAGAGTTAGAGTAGAAGGTATAGAAAAGATGACTTGTAAAAAAATTAAATAGTTAGAAACTTAAGGACATGACTCTCAAATAGAAACTAAAAAATGCAATATGAGGACATGCAAATGCAAAGAGGGGAACTGGTGACTAAATAGTAATGTGGCAATATAAAAGATTTTAGGGTTGAGAACTTATCAAAATTCCATTATTATACTATAGGGAAATTGAAATGTTACATAAGAATGTTATTTATACTAAATTTATAGGGAAACAACAATTTTAGAACGGAAAAGTTCTATACAAAAGGGTAAAATTATGTTTGGTGGTACAAGGAATGTATATTACAACCCCATTTTTTTATATATATAATAGAATTCTGGTAATGTTTAGACCTTTCGTAGGTGACATGCCCCATTACTATTTATTTGCTAGTCTAAAAGTTGTATATGCAATCAAGGTAGGTTCTAAAGGTTTTTAAACTTTGTGACCTCACTTATTTTTAGAAAACACTTTCATTGGTTACATTAAGCTTAAGTGAGGTAGCCTGATCAACCCCGAGAGGTGGTTACACCACATCACCCGAAGTCTATACAATGGTCCCTCTCTTAGGGTCCTAAGACGACCTAGGTTTGATTGCATCTACCCTATAACAAATGACCCCCCATATCCTAGTGCATGTGATATGCAAGATAATAGTGCTGACATGAGGTTAATAACAAAAATTGAAAGTGAATTCTAAAAGAAAAATAGGGAAAGAAGCTTCAGGTTTGTTTTTCTTTTTTCTTTATAACAACATCGCCTTATTAGCTAGTCACCAAACCCTAAAGAATGTATGCAAGAAGGGTAGGTTCTAAAGTTCCTTAAACTCTATGACCTCACATGTTTCTAAAAACGGTTCCTTGATCACATCAAAGTTTAAGTAGGGTAGCCTAATCAGGCATAAATGGTGGTTGCCCTACTACGCCTAGAACTTACATAATGGCTCCCCATTCCAAGGTCCTAAAACAGCTCAGTTTTGACTGTATCTATCATGTATCCATGGTATGAGAAATAAATTCTCCCCCTAAATAGTTAAAGACATCAAACTAAACCTGTAAAGATGTTAGTACAATTATGATACAAATAAAGAACGAATAAGTAAATAAATTACACTAAGGTGATTTTTAGGGATTAATTTTAATTTTGAAAAGTCGAATGTTTAACCCTCTTGACATCCCTAGTGGAGTCACCAAGTTGTCAAACCTGGTTTTTCACCTTTTGATTTTTATAATTAAGTCTTCTTTAAACTAACTAGTATTATACCCTTCCCATTTAATACTAACTCTCGACTAATGTTTAAAGAAAACCGTTTTTTATTTAAAAAAAAAAAAAACACCTTGGAGTCACCATCTGACTAAAGTCAAGAAAAAGAGTTAAGTTATAACCAATTAGGTAAACTGGTTTTAACTTAGCCACTAGTCTTTCAATAAAAACCGATTTTTAAAAACGGTTTTAAAACAAGAGATTTGAATTTGAGGGTTATGAGCTTTGAACCTTTACGGGTATCACTAACATTCCAAATTTAACCTTAATCTTAAAAATCACCTTTTTAATTTCATAAAACTTGATTATTAATCATTCTAATTGGATAACTTAAGTAATCTAAGAAAAAGAAAAATTAGATTTTTTTATTTTTATTTTTATCGTCGCCCCGTAGGTGCTTATATACCCATTATTCAGGATTAGACATACGTAGTTCTTTTTGAAAATATTAATAGGTTAGTTTATTTTAACTTTTTTAAAGAAAGGGTCGAGTTTACGTTTTTACCTTATTCAATTTATTTAAGGAAATTATTCTAAAGGGCCATAATTGATATTTATTTTTGGAAATTCTAACTAAGATCCTAATTTTGAAAATGGTTCATTTATTTTATTTATTAAAAAAACTATTTTTTTTCTAAGTTATCTATTTATTCATCTATTACTTACTTATTTTATTTCTAAAAAAATAAAATAAAAATGGACTTTCTTTATTCCTTCTCTTTTTTTTTATTTTCTTCCTTTCTTTTTTCTTCTTTTTTTCCCCCTTTTTTTCTTTTTTCTTTTTCTCATTTATTATCACATTTACAAATAATAAGTAAATAAATAAATAAAATTTAATTAAAAAAATAGACCCAATCGGTTCGGTTGGCTTAGAGGTGGCTCGGATCGACTCGTACAGCTCAGTTCACTCCGAGGCTACTCAAACGGCTCACTTCAACTCAGTTGGCTCAACGAGCTGCTTAGTCTACTCACTTCAACTTGGGTCAGCTCACTTTGGCTTGGTCAACTCTAGTTAGCTTTGATCAGCTTGGATTGACTTGGAAAATCTGATGATGGTGGTGGTTTTCATAAAAAAACACTGTAAGGGATGCTATCTTAGAGAAAGAAAAGAACCGGGCTAAAGAGAGGAAGCTTCGATTTTTGTTTCTCTAAAGTGTTTCAAAACTTTGTTGTATCTTGAAAATGAATAGTAAAACCCTATTTATAGGTATCATGGTTAAGTTAAGGATGGAAAATACTAAATGCAATATGATTTTCTTTCATATTTAGATTAAATTAACCTAAACAATATATCATGCCAAGTACAAAGCTACACGTGTAAGAGTGTGTCAGAGTATGTCTAACGCGTATAGGAGTATGTCTACCACACTTAAAACCGAGTTAGTAAGTGACGTAGTGATGACGTAGCCCGTAACATAGTGATGATATAGCAATGAAGTGAGAAAAGAAAAAAAAAAGATGCATTTTGCACCTTTCATAAATTGAACCTAAGATCTCCAAGTAATCTGCAATATCAATTTTGAGTGCTTATCCAACTAGGCTGTTAGTTTGTCCTTATTCAAATGTGCAACTAAATCGCACATATAAACTAGGTCAACTTAGGCTAGATTTAAATCTAAGCCCAAGCCTAATAACTCTCTCTTTATTTTATTATATTCAACTAAATTATCTAAAAGGTTTATTTATTTTTTCTAAATCTCCAATTTTTTTTTTTGTATTTTTCTAAATTTTATATTTTTTTCATTTTTTTAAATTTCTTTTTTTTTCGGGCTTTTCTTAAATCTTCTATTTTTTTTTTTGTATTTTTCTAAATTTCTTAATATTTGGCTTTCTTTCTTAAATTTTCTACTTTTTTGGTATTTTTCTTAATTTAAGACCCTTTACCTTATTGAAAAAAATAATAATGATAATAAAAGGAGGCAAAAATTAGGTGTCTAAACTTTCTATTAAGCCAATTAGAAACTAATTTAAATTTGCTTATTTGTGCTAAGGATATTGGAGTAATGGCCAACAATAGTAAAGCACCAAAAACTATGTTTAACTATATTGATCCGACAACTAATGGAGCCGACTCTAGCATTGTGAGACTAGCTATCACTATAAACAAATTTAGGGTTTCACCAATCATCATCCAGATGATTCAATAGCAATTATAGTTCAAAGGCTCTCTAGAGGAGGATCTGCATACATATATTGAAAACTTCTTAAAGATATGTTATACCTTTAGAATCAATGGAGCTATGGATAATGTGGTGAAGTTAAGATTATTTCCTTTTTCTTTGCAAGGGAAAGCAAGGTAATGATTTGCCTCACATAAAAAATATTCAATTATATCATGGGATTTAGTAATAGAAAATTTTTTAGAAAAGTATTTTTCCTTCGATTAAGATAGCTAAGCTTTGTAGTGATATCTCATCATTTACCCAATCTGACAACGAGACGATTTATGATGCTTAGGATCATTTTAAGGAGTTACTTAGAAAGTGATAGAGCAACTTGCTAAGATCTCAATTAAGAAGCAACAAAAGTTCTTGCCACAAGCTCAAGTAGAAACTGTAATCTTGAGATGTGGTAAGGAGTTGTAGGTTGCTAAGCAACTTGAAAAGACACCACCAACCCTGAACCAGTAATGAAAGAGCTAAAGGATAAAGTTGCAGAAACTTCAGAACCTCTAAAGGAAGGACTAAAACCCCAAAAGGTCAAAGAATATAAACCACCCATTCTATAACTTTAGAGGCTAAGGAAGGAACACTCAAATGAGCAATATGGTAACTTCTTAGACTTATTTAAAAAATTACACATTAATTTACCTTTTATGAAAGCTTTGTCATAAATGCCCAATTACGTGAGGTTTTTAAAGGAGCTGCTCACCAACAAGTTGCCTTATTGAAAATTTATCTATTAAGAAAGCATTAGCCAATTTAGGTGTTAGCACAAATTTAATGCCTTATAAATTGTTGAAGCAACTAGGCCTAAGTGAACTTAAATCGATTCAAATGAGTTTACAATTGACTAATAGATCAATAAGATAGTTAAGGATATAATTGGAGATATGCTTGTTAAAATTGATAAATTCATATTTCCTATTAACTTTGTCATTTTAGACATTAACGAAGATATCGAAGTACCACTCATCTTAAGTAGACCCTTTTTAGCTACAAGCAAAGTTATAATAAATGTTAGTAATGGTAAGCTTATGTTAAGGGTAGGAGAAGAAGAGATGGTAACTAAAATTAAAGAAGCAATGAGAAAATGTGCTAAATAGGATGATACATGTTTTATCTTAATGCTATTGATTTTTCTATATATAATACTTTACAGGAATTACTATCTAAAGATCCTTTGAAGTTGTGATTGAAATGGGGAATCCAAGAAGAAGTATCTAATATCTTAGACATAGCCAAAGTAGAAGCTCAACTAGAAATCAATCCTTCGACTAAGAAGCGAAGAGTTGAAAGGTTTGAGCATGTAAAGGAAGTGAGTTTAAACCTTCCATTGAAGAGCCACTAGAGTTAGAGTTGAAGTAGCCATCAGATTATCTAGAGTATGCCTTCTTAGAGAAAAACTCAAAATTACTAACGATAGATTCCTTAAGATTAACCAGCAAACAAAACAAGAAGTTCTTCGGCTTGTTAAGGGATCACAAAAGAGTAATCACTTGGAAGATTTCCAATATTAAGGGAATTAGTTCCTCGTTTTGTACACGAAGAAGGTCACAAACTTGTAGTATAACTACAAAGACATCTAAACCCAAATATGAAGGAAGTAATCAAGGTAGAAGTAATTAAGTTTCTAGACACATATATGATCTACCATATTTCTGACAATTCTAGGATTAGTCCTATGCAGGTTGTACCTAAAAAGGGAGGCATGACAATAGTACCAAATGAGTGGAATGAGTTAATTATGATGAGAGCAATTACAGGCTAGCAAATCTATATTTACTATAGGAAGCTCAATAATGCCATAAGAAAAGATCGTTTTCCCTTGTCGTCTATTAACCTGATGATAGAGTGATTATGAGGTCACATGTTTTATTGCTTTTTAATTGGTTTATCCGATTATTTTTAAATTTCAGTTACCTTAAAGGACCAAGGGACAACCACATTTACATGTCCTTATGATACATTTGCATGTAGGAGAATGCCCTTTGTAATCACATGCAACTTTTCAGTGGTGCATGAAGGTAAGTTTTAACAAATTTATAGAAATAATGAAAGTTTTTATGGATGATTTCTCGATTTTCGGGACTTCATTTGATAACTACCTTAAGAATCTAAAAAAACTTTTGGCTAGGTGTAAAGAAACTAACTTAGTTTTAAATTGGGAAAAATGTCATTTCACAATACAAGAGGGAATAGTGCTAGGATACAAAGTGTCTTGGAAAGGCATAGAGGTAGCTAATGTTGAAATTGACACTATTGTAGAATTACACCCTCCTACATCTGTTAAAGCCATACATAGTTTGCTAGGTTATCTTAACTTTTATAGAAGGTCTATTAAAGATTTTTCAAAAATAGCCAGACCATTAATCCGATTGCTAGAAAAAGATACTCCATTCATATTTTCTCAAAATTGTTTAAATGCATATAACACTTTGAAAGATAAACTAAGTCATACTCCGATTATGGTAGCCCCTTATTGGAGCTTACCGTTTGAGCTAATATGCAATGCTAGTGATTATGTTGTAGGGTAACGTTAGGACAAAGGTAGGAAAAACATTTCTAGCTAATTTATTATGCAAGCAAGACTCTTATTGAAACTCAAGAGAATTACACCACCACAGAAAAAGAACTCCTGGCAGTAGTCTTCACTTTTGATAAATTTAGGTCACATTTTATCCTCTTTAATGTTATCATATACATTGACCACTTTACTTTATAATATCTATTAAATAAGACATATGCTAAGTTGAGATTGATCAGGTGGATCCTATTACCTCAAGAATTTGGCTTGGAAATTAGAGAAAAAATGGGAGTAGAGAATTTGGCAAATGACCATGTTTCATGCTTAGAAAATCCATCATTAGAAAAGCTTAATGAACAAGATATTATTGACGAGTTTCCAGAGAAGAAGCTATACTAAGTAAGTCCCTAGGAAACTCCTTAGTTTACTAACATAGTTAATTATCTAGTAGCAAGGATTGTTCCTTCAAGACTAGATTATAGACAAAGAAAAAAGTTTTCGATGATATTAAGAGTTATTTTTGGGAATAATATTTATTTAAAATTGGTGTAAATTAAATAATTTGTAGATGTGTGTCTTATTTATAAGGTTGAAAAATTTTAGAACACTATCATGTAGAACGAATAAGAGAACACGTGAGTGCAAATAAAGCAACTCATAGAGTCTTTGAATGTGGTTTTTATGGCCAATGCTATTTAGGGATGCCTAAAAGTTTGTTGAATTATATGATAGATGTCAAAGGGTAAGGAACATATCTAAAAGAGATAAAATATAACAAGCCCAATTTTGATCTATGAGATTTTTCACATTTAGGGTATAGATTTTATAGGATTGTTTCCAAGTTCAAATGCAAAAAAAAAAAACAAAACATATCCTAGTAGCTATAGAATACGTATCTAAGTGGGTCAAAGCACAAACTCTATTAACTAATGACTCTAGGGTAGTAAGATGGTTTATAAAAAGTTTGTTTTCTAAATTTAGTGCTTCTAGAGCACTCAAAGGCTTTAGTCACTTACTCAAAAAATTCTCTCTAATCAACTTACCGAAGATGAGGCGCAATTTATAGGAGAATAGTAGAAGAACTCCTTAAGGGCTCATCTTAGCCATACCCTACTTCATCAAGCTCCAAGTGTCAAACATTATCTATCGAATGTTGAAGCCCAAACACTGAGTGCTAAAACCCACCAATTGAATGTCGAGGCCAAGGACCTTAGTCATACAGCACTATACCTATGACTCGTGCCCCCTTTATGCTGAGGCTAAGATGCCAAATGCTGAGGCCCACTTACTGAGTGATGAGATCCCCTTCACATCGGCCCCTACTCTTCAACCTACTATCTTTGTTACTTTTATACGACTACACTTACATTTACTACCAGTATAGAACCAATATCTCACTTCTACCTATCCTTTTACATGACATTATACTATTTTTCCCTTTTTGTCATTTATCCTATTTACCCATTTTTGTCTGTACTAAGAATCTCTTTTCATGAATACCTTTTTGTAATTTTCTTCATTTGTAATGTTGCCCTAGGCACTTACTATAAATAGTCCTCTCTCTTTGTAGCCACAATATATATTACATTCTAGGGAGATTTTCAATATACTTGGTCCTTGCAAGACTTTCCTCACCAAGTCCATTTCCATACACTCTTATTTAGTCTTGCCTAGTTGCTCAAGATTACTGGCAAGTAGACTTTGGTATTAGCTTGTACATTACATCAAGTGTAGTGCTAAGCCGTATTATGCTAATAGGTGAGTCATATCCTCCAAGTAACTTCACGTTAGCTACTGCATTCAATTTGCCTACATTGCCCTTTTATTTTTTTCAATACTTCAAAGGACCTATTTGGTTCTCATCTACCTATCTATGGTAAGCCCTAGTGATAATTGAGCTCCTAAACACTTCATATAATCTTGGTATCAAAGCTTAAGGTTGTGAACAAGAGCTGTATTGCAAGAGTTCCTTTTAGCCTACTATTTATTATACTTTGTTTTCATTGGGAAGAATAGAGCAAGTTTGCAATTCATTGTTCTATTGGTATTCACTATGTATGGGAATTTCTTGTGTGAAGAGTGTTTTCTAAATCTTTGTTTTGGGAATGTCGGATCCTAGCTTTCAAGGAGAGATTAACGATGCCATAAGTGATGCTCATGGTCATGGTCATGTTACCCAACAAACAAGTACTACTGATGAACTGATACAGGACCTTGTTTCTATTGTAGCCAATTTAGTTGTCTCGATGCAAAGGGTCTTAGAGACTAGGCTACGAGAGAGACTTGTCATTGATTGGGCCAAGAAATGACAAATAGGTCGAGACGATAGATGAATGAGCAATAAGTTCTCAAACCCATTCCTATGGACTAAGCACCACCCCATCGTACTAACAAAGTTGCGAGAAGGAGACTCGAGTTGGATGAAGTCAAGGAGTATGAGGAGGAGGAGCAATATGTTAGGATGGACGAATGTAAGCTTAGAGCTCGTAGGGGAGACAAGCGTCTTAAACTATAGATTCTAAGCTTTAATGGGTCCGGTAGTGCTAATGACTACTTAGATTGGGAAGAGAAGATTAAAAAGATCTTTGACTTTTATGACTACGAAGATGCTATCCAAAATTGAGTAGCTACATTGGAATTTTCTAGATATGCAATGATATGGTCGAAGAAGTTGCAAAATGTTCGCTTGAGAGCCCAACAAGAAGTCCAAACATGGAATGAGATGAAGAGAGTCTTGCGAAGTAGATTTATTTCCAAACGCTATGAACAAGAAACTTTCTGACGTCTCTAAGACTTGAGATAAGGTAGCAAATCAAGACGACTATGTCCAAGAGTTTCACTTGCTCATGATTCGATATGATGTTGACAAGCTTAAGACGCAAACTATAACTCGATTTATTTCTGGGCTCAATATTGAGATTGGTCAAGTTGTAAAGTTCTAAAGACTAAGAAGTTTAGATGAGGCCATCCAAGTGGAATAGAGGATTGATAGGTAGAGATGGAGCCAAATTAGCCACCTAAGACTACCGAGCCAAAGTAGCATGCTAAGCCGATCAGATCATGGCCGAGCATAAAATAGTTACAAGGTGGACCGCTAAGGATAGGTGCCAAACAAACCTAAAGAGGGCCAAGCTAAAGGCAAGGCTAAGGAGACTGTGGTCTGAAGGGACCAAGGTTATAACTTAGGAAGAAAGACCGGAGATATCAAATGCTTTAAATGTCTCGATTATGGGCATATGGTTAGTCAATGTCTAATCCGTTGATTCATGACTATAAAGGGAGACAAGCCCTAACTCAAAGTTGAGTGTGCAAGCATAGGAGATAAAGAGATGGGAGTTGAATAGTTGCTAAGAGAGTTTCAGAAAGACCCCGATGCTGAGTGATTTTTTGTCGTACAATGATCTCTTAGTGCTTTTGTAGCTAATGAGAATATGTAAAGGGAGAATCTCTTCCATACAAATTGCTAAATGGATGGTAAGCTATGCGCCTTGATCATTGATGGAGGAAGCTATACTAATGTCATAACCTAAGGGGTAGTTAAGGCCATGAATTGCCAACCCTTCCATACCATAAGCTGTACAAGATTCACTAGCTAAACAAGAAAGGAGATTTACCCATTACCAAGCAGGTTAGAATGCTGATTCCCATTGGTGATATGTACTAGGACAAAGTGTTGTGTAATGTCCTTCCTATGTGTGCCTCACACATCTTACTCAACCGACCCTGGTTGTTTTACTTAAGAGTATTACATGATAGATATAAGAACACCTACATGTTCCAAAAGGACGAAAAGAAGGTTATACTGACCCTTACGAGTCCTAAGGAAGTATAAGAGGCGCAAGAGAAGGTTACCAGATCACTATAGTAGAAGTCTTTATTGATTTCCCGAACTCAATTTGCCTATGAAGTCAAGGCTAAGGAGTGTGTGCTACTTTTAGTTAGGAAACTTTTGGAGTTAAGAGAAGCCAAGAGCTTGCTTACCGAGGTGCAAACACCACTACAGGAGTATGCTGACCTATTTCCCACCAAGATGCTAAAAGGTTTACCATCCTTAAGAGGCATTGATCATTGCATTAACCTTCAACTTAAAGCTACCCTACTAAACCAACCTACCTATAGGCTCAATCCCAAGTAAGTAATCGAGCTGAAGAAACAAGTATATGAGTTGGTGGATTGGATATGTCCAAGAGAGCATAAGCACATGTACCGTACTAGCGATACTAGTAACAAAGAAAGACGGGTCGTAGAGAACGTACATTGATAACAATACCATCAACAAAATTACTATTAAATACCAATATCCAATCCCGTGGTTGGATGATTTGCTTGATGAGTTGCATGGTGCCTACATATTTTCAAAGATTGATCTGAAGAGTAGCTAACACCAAATATGAATGAGACTTGGAAATAAATGGAAGATGGCCTTCAAGACAAGGGATGGTGTAATGACCCTAAAGGGGGCTTGGTAAGATTATCTAAAATCTTCATATCACGTATACACCCATGATATGAAAACTGCCTTGCAAGTCAGAAATTGCAAGACTCTAACTAATCAATTGTTATGACTTTCAATGCATAATATATTAATTTAACTTAAAATATAAATGAATATGGATACTTAATATGCCACAGTCCATGAGAATCGTAGAGATTCAGTATCTCCTACCAAATAATAAGACAGGGTATATTAATTTTATACATTACAACAATTACTAAATATTATAAAGCCTTAACAAATAAATACTTTATGTTCCTACTCGTCCATTATTCTACCGATTGGATTGCTCTGCACTCGAGTCCTAACCTAAATCCCAGCTCTTAAATAACTTGCAAAAGAAACTATAAGGAAGTAATCTACATCTAGCTTAGTGAGATATTCCTCCTATTACACCTTTCAAGCAAAAGTAAGTAAGTTAAATTAATAACCATATGAATGCGAACAAATCATATGTGATGCAATAACCATGTATATACAACCATTCGGAAACTATATATAGCTTAGATTTCCACCCTCCGTAGCCAGGGTTAGAGATGATAGTCTATCAAACCCAGGTTCTAGTCACTCCAACATCTAATCCATGAAATAGCCACACATGGAAATCAATATTTTTCTTTCTCTTATTATTATTATTTTTTTGTTTAGCCTATGCCATAAGTGTGGATGTGAGTAACATACGCAGTTTACTGACCACAAAGTAGTAGACTCTAAGACTCGGCCCATTGCTATGTGGTTGGTGTCTCCAGCACTTAGTAAGCCCACAGGTTAAGGTGAAGCCATATTGCACAAGTGCAATGTGTGAAAAACTCAAGCACAATAATCACAACCCTCATAGGACCCCTCCATCCCACATGCGTAGTGTAGTAGCCAATAAGTCCTTGCTATTGCATGGTACGCATGACCATTTAATTTATTAAGTCAAATATAGTTAGGTTCATTTTATTTAAGTAGCCAAATAATCATCACAAACAATCATTGCAAACAATCATTATATCACAAACATATTATTAATTTATCACTCAATTCAATTCATGTTTCTTATGATATTTTAGCAATCAAGGCAACCAATAATCAATCACATGCATGATTCCCAATTCCTATGCAACCAGTTAATTGTAGTTAGACAATTAAGCACAACTAATCTACAAGCACAATCATCAGAATACTTACCTGGTTAAGTCGTCCTATAGTTGTAATAATCCAAGTGCAAGTTCGTATCAAGGTCAGTATCACTTGATATTAATAAAGAAGAATACCAATAAGTGTTTGAATAACTACCTATTAAGTTTTCTAAATTTGCTATAATTCCCAATTACTGCTAAAACTTATTTTTATCATAACTTTCTCAATTTAACTCTGATTCCTACACTCTTATAATTGTTTTCCATTGTTTTCAAATGTAGATTATCATGGTGTGATCTATTTCAGTAGATTGTAATCACAATTTCTAGTACTAGTCCAAAAAAGTTATGAACCTCTTAATTGTTGGGCTTATTGGTTCTATTTTGCATGATCTTAGTCTTTAACTTCTATTTCTCCAATTCTTAATGGGTTCTGAATTCTTATTTGGGCCTTAGGGTGTATTTAGGATTAATTCCTTATGGGTCCAAGTTTAATTATTGATCTAACTTTAGCCTTTTATTATTGGTATCTCTTGATTGGGTTTCGGGCCCTGTTGCTAAGTTCTCTTAAGTTGAGCCTTCTATTTGTTCTTTTGGGATTTTTAATTGGTTAAGTTGGGCCTTGAATCTTATTTATGAAATTTGGAAATGTAGGTTCTTTAACTCTTTAAGCTCAAAGCTTTATTGGTTTGTCCCATTTTGTAGTTTTCGGTTTGTTTTAACCATTTAGGGCCTATGACTTAAGCCTAACATACTTGTTTGAGTCTAAATATTATTTAACCATGTTTTTAAATAACTTTTCAATTCGGGTTTAGTTTTATCAAAGATGTTATTCGAGCTTGCTATGGTCAATTTTGGGCCCATAGCATGTTTTTGGCTTAGTTTCTCCTTCTAGTGTCATCATATGATGATTACACTACTTGAGTGAGTCTTCTATCACTTTAAGTATAACCTATCACATGAAGAAACAAGATTTCATGTTATCAACTAAGGAATGAGGAGTTACTACAAGGTGGAGGTGAAGTCCCTTCAACTCCCGCTTGCCCTCAATTTTGGTCCTCACTTAATACTTCTAGGATGTCCTTTAGATCACTCTAGAGGCTCCTCTTGGTTACTCCTTGTAGTGGTCTAGATGGTGGTGTTGGAAGATTGTAAAGATGAGTTATGTGGTCTTTTTGAGTTCTTAAGAAGGTATAGAAATTTGGATGGCAATATGGTTAGTGTTCCTTGTGATTTTAGTGTGAAAATGGAAGTGAAATGGAGTATGTGTGCTCATGAAAGATGGATGGCCAGTTGGGGAAGAAAGTGGACAAGTGTTATGTGTTTTTCAATTGTAAAATGTGAGGATGAGGAAAGAAAAACAATGTGAGGGATTTGGAGAGAGACATGGCCAATTGGAATAAGAAGAAAGCAAGGGAGTTGAATCATCAGCTTTTTTACTTTGATAGGATGGATTAGCATAGTGAAAAGACAAGTCAAATAGGGTATGGGCATGATGTTCTTAGGTTGACAAATAGGGAGGCTAAGATGTGATGGTCTTTGAAATGACAATTGAGTGAAGAGTTTGAAATTTGGAGTTGGAATTCAGGGAAAGGGATTGGGAAGTGTTGCCTTCAACATGCAATAGATTTCCCTCTTTTTTTTTTCATTGTTTATTCACTAATGTGGTCATTTAGTGGTTCATTTATTCTCTTTGTTTGTTATGTATAAAGGTTACTAAGTTAGGGGCTTATTTGGTTGAAATTTAAAGTTGAATTTAGGAGTTTATGGAAATGGGAAAAAAAAATTACTTACATAGTTAGTATTTTAATTGACTCAACTTGGTCAATTATTACTATTATTTAAAATTATCTCTAATCATTTGTAGCAATTTAATGCAATTTCGCATACTTAGTGATAATTTTGTTGATTTGGTGTTTCATTAGCATTACGATAAATTATAAGGTTTTACAATCTTAGGTTTAGTGTTTAGGGTTTCTATTTAGTTTTGGTTCAAATTTTTATAAGTATTCATACGTAAGGTTGAGGGTTATTCTTATGCGATTAAGATTTTTAAATCTTATATTAGGGTTTTCCATATTTGTTTTAGGTTCCCAATTTAAAGCTTTAGTCGGTTTTAATTTTATGTTGTTTTGTTGACTTGGGGAAATTATCTACAGCACTTCAATTTGTCACTCCATCTAGAAGGCTAAATTTGTAGGTTTTACAAATGGTCTATTCGAATGGATGGTGATGCTATTTGGTCTAACTAATGCGCCGAGTACTGTTATGTGACTCATGAATCATGTACTAAGGGCAATAATTGGCAAATCTGTTGTGTTTTATTTTGATGACATTCTGGTCTATAATGTTGACCTAACGCCTATATGAGCACTTAAGGTCAATTTTTAACATTCTCCGTATCAAAAGATTATTCGATAATTTGAAGAAATGTATGTTCTGCCAAAGCAAGGTTATATTCCTCGGGTATGTTGTTTCAAAGGAAGGAGTCCGAGTTAATGACAAGAAAGTCAAAGCTATTCTCGAGTGGCCTATGCCGACTAGTGCTACCAAGTTCAAGAGCTTCCATGGTCTGGCTTCATTCTATTGGAGATTCATTCGAGACTTCAATTCTGTAACTGCACTACTAACTAGATTGACCAAGAAGAACTCTAAGTTTAAGTGATTGGAGAAAGCTTAGAAGAGTGTTGAAGATATAAAGTCTAAATTGACATCTGCTCCAGTACTCACCCTACCAAATTTTAAGAAAGTTTTTAAGGTTGAATGTGACGTGTCTAGAGTCAGCATTGGTACTATCCTTATGCAGGAGCATCGACACATTGCCTGTTTTAGTGAGAAACTTAGAGAAACTGCCTTGAATTACTCAGTATATGATCAGGAGTTCTATGCCCTTGTTTGAATATTGCAAAACTAGCAGTATTACTTGTTATCGAGAGAATTCATCATCTACTCAGATCATCAATCTCTCAAACACCTCTGTAGGTAACAAAAACTTTCTCGGCATCATGCCAAATGGGTAGAGTTCTTAAAGTCCTTCTACTACGTCATCTAGTATAAGAAAGGTAGCACCAACACTATAGCTAATGCCCTTTCCCGTTGTCATACCCTCATTACAACTTTGCAAGTCAAGGTACTTGGATTTAACATACTACTCAATCAGTATGAGCATGATCCATATTTTAGGCCCTTAGTAGCCAAGTGCAATGTTGGAGTTGTTGATAGGTTTTATATAAGCCAAGAGTTCCTAATGAAGGGTAAACAAGTCTCTACTAAGTGGTTCAACTAGGGAACTACTCATTTGAGAGGCTCATGCTGGAGGCTTAGCCGGCTATTTCAGAGAAAAGAGGATGGTTGACATAATGAAAGAACATTTCTACTACCTTGGGATAATGAAGGATGTGCACTGAATTCTTGAGAGGTGTAAGGTATGTAAACATGTGAAAGGAAGGAGAGAGCTGCATGGAGAATACATACCCCTACCCATACCTAAGTGCCCATGGACCAACTTAAGCATGGATTTCATGCTTAGCCTTCCCCAAACACCAAGAAGACATGACTCAATTATGATGGTGGTTAATTGGTTCAGCAACATGAGCCACTTCATTCCCTACCATAGAACTAATGATGTTTTATTTATTGCCAACCTCTTTTTGTAGGAAATTGTGCAACTACATAGAGTGCCTAAAAGTATTGTATCCAACTGTAGCTCGAAGTTTACTAGCTTATTCTAGAAGACCCTATGGAAAAAGCTTGGCACTAAACTTATGTACAATACTTCTCACCACCCTTAAATAGATAACCAGACCGAAGTAGTAAATAAGACTGTAGATAACCTCCTACAAGCACCTGTTGGGAACAACTTACATGATTGAGACCTATGCTTACTTGTCATTGAGTTTGCTTACAACTAATCTGCTCACAACTCGACAGGAAGGTCACCTTTTAAGGTCGTCTATGGACTTAACCAGAACTTGCCCCTATTCTATATTTTTATGTCTTTTTTTTTTACTTAATGAAATGAAGCACAAGAAAGAACAGGCCTTATTATTCCTACATCTTAGGAAAATTTCCTTAAGACTTCAAAATGGGTCACTGCGTATTTTACTTGTGCTTAACCTTTTCCGATTCTACTAAAAAAAAACCGTATTCAATAGGAGAGTCAATCCGACCTACAACATGCCAAGGAATTCCAAAAGTTGTATCAAAAGGTTGCTAAACAACTAGCATAGACTATAGCTTGACAGAAGGAGCAAGGGAGCCAAGGAAGGAGACAAGTGGTTTACAATCCCGGAAACCTTGTTTAGGTTTACCTCAATAATGAGTGTTTCCCTGAGAAAAGGACAAACAAGCTTTCCCCTAGATCAAATAGACCTTTTAAGATCCTTAAGTGCATCAACGAGAATGCATATGAGCTTGAGCTACCTAACGGATACGGTATATCAGCTGCTTTTAATGTAGCTAACTTGACACCCTATGTACTCGATGAAGAAGAGAGCTAAGATTTGAGGGAAAATTTTCAATAAGCCTAGGGAACTGATAAACTGTAGACCATTAATGCTCTTACCCGTACATGTGTAAACCCTGCAAATTTAGCTATTTAAGAGTAGAATTGAACCCTAATACTGTAAATGACTTGATAAGTCATTAAAGCCAAGCAAGATAAAAGTTTAATAAATTATAAATTTGAATATATTATAAGTAATAAAAACTATAGAAAAATCTATCAAAACTTAAGTCACATACAAAAACCCTAAATTCGATATGTGCGCAAATACTCAAAATCGAACCCAAACTTGATCGAAACTCTAAAACTATAACTTTAAGCCTATAAAATAATTAAATATCACTCAAAAGTGATATAATTGTAGTCAATTGCAATTATCGACTAAATCGCGTAATCACATGAAATTTTAACGAAATCGCTACAATAACTTGTAAAAATTATAATTGTAACGAGTACCAATTAAATTGATAAATTTTCACAAACTTCCAAAATTAATTTATAATGAGTATTGTTATAATTTATATGTTTAGAAAAATTACATATATTTATTATTAATTTTTATTTTCTTCCTTTTTCTTTTCCTCTTTTCCTTCTTTTCCTCTTTTCCTTCTTTTCTTCTTTTCCTTGCTTGCCACATCCTGCACAATGAAGAAAAAAAATCAGCATATAGCAGCCCACGTGAGATAAATTAAGAGACAAGTGTTGCAATTAGAAAGGCAAAGCAAATACAATAGGATTAGATTGTCTTTTCCTCATCAATGCTAATTCAATTAGGATCTTATAAGATAAATATATATATATATATATATATATATTTACTCCAATTGAAAGACAACACTTTGGACGTGAAAAAGAAGCAACAAAATCTAGAAAAAAAAATTGCAAAACAAAATCGAAAAGAAGAAGAAAAATCCTAAAAACTTAAAACCCAAAAACGTGAAGAAGAAAGAAGAAAAATAAGAAGAAGGAAGGAAGAAAAGAAGAAGGAAAATAAAAAAAAATAATAGGTAAGTAAAAGTATTTTAGTAGTATATATGTATAATATATGGTATGTACATGTGTTTATGTAGTATTTGTATTGTATTTTAGTAAATATTTCATTACCAATACATGTATGTATGCATAAGTAATTAAATTAAGATATATATGTATGTAAAAAGATATGTATGTAGACATGTACGTATATAAGTATAATATACGGTATGTGTATGTATGTAATAAGACTATACATAATATGTATTTAGTAATATTTTTACAAAATAAATATGGACATATATATATATATAGTTGTACACGTGAGGTATATATATATACATGAATATGTATTTGAATAGTATGTATAAGTATTTTTGTAAATATATATTTCATATATATACATGTAAGTTAAAATTTATATACATATAGGTATACATGTATATGGCGTTAAGATATATATAATATGTAATATATGTACAACATATAATATATATATAGTATACCGAACATTAAGTCGTATATATATAGTATAATAGTTACTAAATAAAATAAATTTATAAATATGTAACAAGTAGGTACATAAATATATATATGCATATTACCGTAAATTAGGAATCACAAATTAAAGTAAATTATAAAATTAATTAAATATAGTATAAGCATATAAATATGTATATATATAAATCATAAAATACAAATGAATAATAAGAAAATAATAAATAATAAAAAAAGTAGCAATAATAATAATAATAATAATATGACTAAAATCTCAAAAATAAGAAAAATATGCTTAAAATAATAAAAATATCGAATATATGATTTAAATAATTATTAAATCATAAATATATTAAGAAAAAGCTAAAATTAATATTTTATAATTTTTAAATTAAAAGAATAAATTTTGTGATATTTTTATATCACAATTCAAATTGCGAGTCATAACGTCTAAAACGAACCTCGCTACGAGAAAATATGCTAAAAAACGATCAAAATGGAATATAAATTCATAACGATCCGAGTTAAAACAAAAAAGTTATCCGTGATTTGATAGAAAGCTTGAATTGATCATTTCACGTAAATCAATAACCAATTTAAGTAAACGGTATGATTTAGCATACTAGTTTAGTTATTTAATTCCCAAACTTATTACTTTCTATATTCCCATAATGTTAGGTGATCTTGAGATCAAGACTGATTTTCCTTTAGACTATTACAATCTCTAACATCATTTATGACCAAGTGAGTACTCCCGATGACTCTATACTTATTTTGTGCTTATAATTAGTGCACATGAATTAAATATTAATAACTTGATGCATGGGGTTTCAAGTTATGCATGCGACTGATATTGCTTGATTATTGTGCAAAATACTGTTAAATGTGATAGTTGAAGATTTTGTTACATAATTGATTGTTGCATAATTTGAATGATTTGTTGATAATTTTGACCACCTCATAAATTGACTTAATTATATTCAACCCAATAAAAATTAAACGGTTCATGCTAAAGCACGAAAATTGCATATAATATTCCGACTGTCACCTCATGTAGTTGGAAATGAAAGGCCTTGGAGGGATGGATTCCCACATGATTTGATTAGTACAGTGCAGTAGCATTGGTACAACAAGACCATACCCTTGGGTCGTGGGTTCTATTGGCACCAAAGATGTTAACCATGGGTGATTGGGAGTCGCGTCTAGAGACCACCGCTATAAGGTGTGAGCGTGGAATGTGGAGGCCACCTCACCACTAAACCTGGATATTTGTATATTATTGACTGTTAGAAATAGAAACTTATTTTGTGAAACAGAGAATTCATATATATATATATATATATATATAATGATATAAGGTTAAAAACCCAGGTGCTAGAGCCCGGTTGTGATTAGTGCCGATGTATCTCCAACCCTTACTTCGGAGAGCGTTAAATCCAATGTTGTATGCAGCATCGGTCAACTGCATATATACTGTTTGGCATACTACTTATTCATGCATTCATATGTTTGGTAATAAACTGTTTGATAACTTATTTGCTGGTATAGTACGAGGGATAACTCACTAAGCTCTCGTAGCTTACTTCCCAATAGTTTTCTTTTGCAGGTTGCTAGATGATCGGGCATGGGTTAAGAACTGAGAGTTAAGTGCCAACATCGAGATGCATAGAAGTTAGACTCTGATGACAGACTATATGATTCATTTGAATTAATATATATATAATTATTAATACTACATTTAAATGTTGTGACTTTAGTAAGTTTGAGTTTTAGAACTTTACTACCTAATCTTATTATTTGGTAGGGGATACCGATTTTCTACAGTTCTGATGGACTATGCTTATTGGATATACATAGTCACATATATGTGGTCGTAAGTTAATTAAATAAATAAATAAAAACTTTATGACTAATTATTTAGAATCTTGCAATCTTTGACTTACAAGATAATTTTCAAATCATGGATGCACACATGATACGAAAATTTTAGGTTATCCTACTAGGCCCCCTTTAAGGTCATCCTACTAGGCCCCCTTTAAGGTCATCACAACATGCCTCAAAGGCCTTTCATCACTTACTTAAAGAATTCTCTCCAATTAACTTATCGAGGATGAGGCACAGTTTGCAAGAGAATAGTAGAAGAACTCCTTGAGGGCTCGTCTTGGCCATACCTTGCTTCATCAAGCTCCAAGTGCCGAACACTATCCATTGAATGCTAAGGCCCAAACACCGAGTGCTAAGGCCCACTAACCCAATGCCGAAGCCAAGGGCCTTAGTCATACGGTACTATACCTATCACCTGGCCCTATTTTATGCTGAGGCCTACTTGCCGAGTGATGAGATCCCCTTCACATCGACCCCTTCTCTTCAACCTATTATCTATGTTACTTATACACAACAATGCTTGCATTTCCTGCTAATAGAAAACCAATATCTCACCACCACCTGTCCTTTCTCCTAACACTATACTATTTTTTACCTTTTTGTCATTTGTCTTATTTACCCCTTTTTGTATGTACTAGGAATCTCTTTTTACGAATACATTTTTGTAATTTTCTTCGTTTACAATGTTGCCTTAGAGACTTACTATAAATATTCCCCTCTCTTTGTAGCCACAATATATATTACATTCCAGAGATATTTTGAATATACTCCTTGCGAGACTTTTCTCTCTGAGTCCATTTCCATATGCTCTTATCTAGTCTTGCTGAGTAGATCAAGATTAATGGTGAGTAGACCATGGTATTAGTTTGTACATTACATCAAGTGAAGTACCAAGCAGTGTTATGTTTGTAGGTGAGTCATATCCTTTAAGCAACTTCACATTAGCTACTGCATTCAATTCGCCGACCTTACCCTTCTATTTTTTTCAATACTTCGAAGGACTCATTTGATTCTCATCTCTTTACCTACAATAAGCCCTAATGATAACTAAGCTTCTAGGCACATCAGGAACTCATTTCTACACTAACTAATTAGAAAAGGTATTGAAGTAATATGGAGTTAAGCATCGAATTGCAACTCATGCCACCTCCAAACTAATGGGGAAATTGAAGTAGCAAATAAGGACCTCAAACAAATTTTAGGAAAGATTGTTGAGCACAATCGAAGAGATTGGTTTGAGAAGCTTAATGATGCTATTTAGGCTTACAAGACATCGATTGCAACACCCCATATCAACTTATGCATTGTAAGCATGTCATTTACTTGTGGAAAATGAGCATAATGCCTATTGGACCATAAAACAAGCTAACCTTGATCTTGAGTGTATAGGTGAATATAGGAAACGTTAACTAAATGAGCTTGAAGAATGGCGAGCCATAGCCTATGAGAACTCAAGAACATTCAATGATTGAGCTAAGCAATATCATGACAACCGAATTAAGTAAGGAAAACAATTTTAAGCTGTAAATAAAATCTAATGTATCAATCCCAATTGAAGCTCTTTCTAAGTAAGCTTACATATAGATAGTCCAAACCTTACACTGTAACGTAGGTATTTCCATATAGAGTAATGGATATTTCGGGTCCCGAGAAGGAAACTTTCAAGGTAAATGGCTACTGACTTAAATTGTATTTAGGATGAGAGTTCAAAAAGGAAAATAACCATGAGTATGACCTCCATCTGATCAAAGAAAATGAGTGCCGAGCAAATGACGTTAACCAAAAGCACTAGTTGGTAGATAACCTAAGTCAATTTCATTTCTCTTCTACTTAATTTTCTATTTTGTGTCTTTTTGGCCTAAGATCAATTATGTACTAATTTAACACAAGTTGTTCTTAAATTTTCTTAAGGGTTGTACGGTAAAATACAGTTGATAAGGAGTTTTGTTGATTAAGGAGAAAATGGGAGGGATCATGATCATGAACCAAAGCATGGAGCTCAAGGAAGAGAGGTGAAACTGAGTCTAGAAGGGACTATGGCTAAAGACTATGCCCGTGGTCTTACCCATGTTCCTTTTGTCATGAATTGTTAACTTTAAAGTATAGTTCGAGAAGACCATTGCTCATGATCTTGACCATGTACTTATAGACATGGAAAGTACTTAAATTTGAACTTAGAAATTTGGTTCAAGGGAACCATAGGCAAAGACTACACCCATGTTTTTGCTCGTGTTCCCTTCATCGAAGAATTATACTTCTAAAATCTTCGGGAATTGATTCATGGATAAACCATGATCAAAGATCATGGACGTGATCTTGACCGTGTACTTGTAATAATAAGTGATCTTGATACACTTAGATCTTTCTTGATTAACTTGCATTACACATTCCTAATTTGGAACCCTCTCATCTAAAATGCACTTTCCATTTTCCTTAAACAACCATCCTCTTTCCAATATGCAATCAATATTCAAGGTAATCCTAAAATACTTTCTACCTAGATTAAAAGATGTAATTGCCAATTTTTATAAAAAGAAAGTTGCCAATTTATATTTGAAACATCAATCTAGGAAATTAGTATTTAAATAAACCTTTAACTTTGATTATCCTCTATTGCATTCACAAAATTCCCAAACACTAACCTAAGAAACTAAGTGTAGGGAAGAGAGAGAACCTTTAACACGACACCAAGAACCACTCATTGCACAACCTGTAGGACCTGTTCTCAACCCATATTAGAGGAGGATCCTCTAGCCACACTTCTACCTTACCCTAAACACATGATGCAGTTTGACAACCCTAATCACCAAACTTGTTATGAAATCCTTACTAATAAAACTTTTTTCTGGCCAAGTTTCATAAATTGGGAGGTGTTGAAACTAGCCAACATGGAGTCAAAAATTCATGTCATAGTAGAAAAAGGGAGTTGGGATAGGTTGTTTAGCATTTAGGAACCTGTGTAGAAGGAACTACCTTAGAGTTCCTTGCTACCTTAGCCTTGAAGCATGATCAAGTACCTTGTAGATCTTGTAACACTATTTTCTTCCAACTTCAAAATATTGATATCAATCTCTCTATAGCTGAATTTGGTGTCATGATGGCACTTTATGATAAGGAATTTGTCCATTCACAAAAGTTTTACACTCTTCCATGTAAGATACCCCTAGGTGTCACTTTCGACACTTATTAACTAAAATTGAGTGGTGAGAAAATTCACAACCTAAAATTTGCACAGGGATCTCACTTGAAAAATCTAATACGAGGAAAAGCATCGATATTGTGGCTATATATGAGGTCTTTTACCTCCATAGCCTAGTAGAGGGATATTCTATAAACTTAGCTATTGCACTCGCTTTCTACATGAGACCCAAGCAACTGATACCCAAGTGAACCAATTAGGATGTGGATCGTATGTGACGGTTTTAGCAAAACAACTTTAATTTCTTGTTGACAACCCACATTTGACCACTATCAAGAATGTTACTCCAATTACTCTATCCACTTTCCACCAGATGGGGCTCCTACTAATTGAAGTTGACAAGACATCCCCAAAAAGAAAAGAAGGTGAAAAATTTACTAATAATGGCAAGGAAAGTAAAGAAGATAAAAATAGAAGTCCAAAAATTGGTAGATTCCTAAGTGATAATTGAACAATCCCTTAAAAGGTTGTTCAGGTATTAAACTAGGATGATAGAGTTTTGTAACAATCTCACTAACCAAGTCAAACTGAAAATTCCTCCACTAGTGGATAAGGAATTAATTGATGTGACTACATGAATGAATTTAGGGGATGAGGATGAAGAAACAACATCTAAGGCACAAGAGGAGACATTAAAGGTTAATGAGAAGAATTAGCCAATAAACATTGATTCAGAAGATGAGAACAATGATGAAGATTTAGAATTTTTCTAGATATTTAGTGTTCACTTGTTTTTGTTTAGATGCTTTTTAATTATGATATTTTCAGGTTTAGTTTGAATAAGTGTTAGTTAATTAGTTGAAATACCTAATTTCCATGTTTTTCCCTTTCAAATTTTATACTTAAATTCTATCCCTTCAATGAAATAATGAAATTTTCTCTTTTGTTGCATATGCTCTTATCTTTGGTATCTATTGCAATTGTTTAGATTTCATTTAAGCTAACAACTTTAAAACATTCAAGGTAAATCCTCATGGATATTCGAGCAACACCAACATTATTTAGGGTAGTATTATTTTCCCCATAATTATTTTCTTCTCCACCATATTCTAATCATTTGCATTCATTTTCCTATAATTTAGAATTAAATACATTAAGGACAATGTACTAAATTAAGTGTAAGGAAGGGGTACACTACTATTATTCAATATTCAAATTGCTATATTTTTAACCCCAATTTTCTTTCAAATTTGCAATCCCAATTTAATAAGAAAATATTGCTTGTATCTAAATTTTCCTAAGTCACTATTATTGAACTTAGGGTTCATTATTTGATTTTGATGAGAACAAAACAAAAAGTATATAATTAAACTTATTATTTTTAAAGAAAACAAAACAAGTAGATGATTAAACTAAGTATTACTTAATTATTTTTGAGATAATTGAATAAGTTCAATTAGCTTGCTTAATGATTAAATATATCAATTATCTTTACAAGAAATTTAATCTTTTGAAGTGATGATCAAATGATCTTGAAGTTATATTGCAAAGAGTATTCGTTTGTTATGTGTTAAAAGAATTTTCAGGTGATTTTTGGCCTATCAGGTTGACAGCTCAAGAAAGAACCAGGCTAATGGTATAAAGCCCTAGAAAACATAAAGAAAAGCTCACTGACCTGGAAGAACCGGCTTGCCGGTTCACTTGCCGGTAAAGTAATTTTTACTAGCTTGCCGGTAGTTCAAAGTAAGTAGCAATTGGAGCATTTAATGTGTAGCAATGGGAAGAATTTAAGGAGTTGTTATAAAAGCTCAACTACTCGACCAAAGGCTTTCAAGATCTAATATTCTACTACAACTTAAAGACGTTCTCTTACATTCTTAAGCTCATTTCACTTTTCCTTGGTCTCTTGTACACTTATTCGCTATCAAACAAAAAGAGAAATAGTTGTGTGTTTGAAAGTCCTCACATTTGTAATCTTGAGTAAAGAAAGTGATTTTCTTGAGTTAGTTGTGGTAAAAGAGATTGTGTAAGTTTGTGTAGCTTTTGGAGTAATTGGATTGTGAAATCAATAAAGTGAAAGTAAAGTCCTCGGTTGGAGGGATTGTGTGTCCATGGAGACTAAGGAGTGATCCGAACTTCACATTAAATCCGGGCTTGATCTTCTTTATCCCTATCTCTTTAATTTTTGCATTTATTATTTTTTCTATTGTTGCTTTGATTACTCTTATTATCACATTTAGTCATTTATATCGAAAAAGATTTGAAATTTGTCCTTAAATTCAATTCACCCTCCTCTTGAGTTTAGCCTAATGTTCTTCAACTATTGCAAATGGAACATGTTACTAGAACTGAATAATAGAATTCTTGTGAAGCGAAAGTTACATATTATTTAACCTTGGTGGTTGAGCTTTAATTGTATGCTACTTCTAAAGTTTGCTTAGATGTATATCTCTATCCCTTTTGATATTTAAAGCTTTATAATCTTGAGTAAATAAGTAAATAAAGCTTGTGTCTTGTAACTTCCCCTATAATTTTAAATTGCTGATGGTATAATAATTAAAAGAATGATTAATAAGGATCAATCTTGGTTCCTTAGAAAAGCGAGATTCTTACCCGCTACCAATTTGATGGAAAAAGAAAGGTTAATGAAAGAAAAATTGATAATGATCAACCTTAGTCTCTTAGAAGATTCCCACTATCAATGTTAATTCAAAAAAGAAAATGGGCTAGTTTAATAAGGATCAGCCTTAGTCCCTCAGAAGAGCAAGGTTCTTTCCCGCTGCTAATAAGCTACGGTAATTAATTAAAATAAAATGCCTATTGGTAAAACTCTATATTAAGGGAATGAGCAAGGGATGAGTGGATACAATATGTATTTACTCTTGGTTAAGGTACTTGATAGAATTGGAAGAGATTTGTATACATCTTAGCTAAATAAAAGGGAGTCGCGTATAATTTTTACCTAATTAAATGAAAATGGAACTAACTCAAGAGAGAATCCTTGGTTAAATCATATGATCAAACGTTAATCTATAGGAATTAACCATTAGATTCTAGTATTTGCATTTGGAATGCATAAAAAGGTGAATAAGGAGAAGAGAGTAAAAGTTACTATAAATTTTTAGGGATATAGTATCTATTAATGGGGTTAATTCAAAACTTTTCTAATTCCTAAATAATAGTAACATGTCCGGTAAATCTTGTCTTGAATTTTCAAGGATTGATTAACTGCTCAAGAACAAACAAATGTTTAAGTGTAGGGAGATTTTATATGTGTAATTTTGCACACATCCGTTATGTTATTTTCCTGGATATTTTAAGTTATTTCAATCTAATTCCTATAAATTTGCCATTGATTTGAATAATTTCTTGATTTTAAGACTCAAATGAAGTAATGAGACAAAAAGATGAGAATTCAAATGATTTTTTAAGGAAATTCCATCTATTTTGAAGGATAATCTAAAGATAACAAGTGTTAAAGAGAATTTATTCAAAAATTAAGCTAAGAGGATGACCATAGTCTACCTTTACGGTCATGTTCCTTAGCTATGAAGCTCATATCCTTAATTTCCAATCGAAGTATGAAGAATTGTTAGACAAATAAAAGACCATATTCTACTACCACGCTCGTGCTGACCAACCATGACCCCTTCATCATCAATTTCAAGATAATTTCTCAAAAAATTATTACCAAAAGAAGTCTATACCTAGACACTATGGTCATGTACCCACCTATAGGCCTACATTGATTTCAATTCACTTGCCATTTAGATATTATTTTATTTAGACATTATAAATAAATAACAGATACTTGTAAAAAGAGGAAAGAGATGCACATAGGTTAAAGAGCAGTCTTGTCCTATGGTTTAGTCCATTTTATCATGAAAGCTTGTAACTTTATTATGTTTGTATTGTAAAAGCAGCGATATCTAGGCCTATAACCATTGAAGTAACATGTAGCATATGTTAACTGTACAATTATGAGTTTTGTTTAAATTGAGTTATTATTTCTAGAGTTTTAACTTAATTATCTAATTTTACACATTGAAGTCACAAAGCTAATACATAAATAGATCTACCGTGATTGAAAAGATTTGCTATAAGTTTAGAGATAAGTAATAGACTTCTTCCAGAATTCAAAGTTATTTCTCGTTAATTGTTGTAAGATTCATGTTCTTAATGCTACTCTAAGGAGTTTTATTCTAGAAGTAATTCAAGTACAACATAATTAGGGTTAGAATTCAATAAAGAAGCGATTCCTATTAAATTAGCAATCAAATTCCTCTAGTTAATGAGAATAAGAAATTTATTAGAAACCTTAGGCTACTACATGTTAATCACTTGGTGATCAAAGTATAAATATCATCCTTTATGATTAAGTAGTTTCATTCAATTGTTGCATTCATAGTTAATTTCTTCATAGCTTCTATTTCCTAAATTTCATTAAATCTATCATCAATATTGCAATCTATTTTAATTAAAGTAATATAGTACGAGTGAGTAAGTGTTCATCCCTTATGGGATCAACAACCTTAGACTCTAGAAGTCATCTATAATTTTACTTGATAGGTACGCTTGCTTATTAGTGCATACATGCCCCATCACTTGTCTAAGCATTCTTTCCTTAACCTATGAGGATATGGAATTGGTGGTTTGTACTCTCTTACCTTCTGGGGTTCTAATTCTTCCCTAAGTGGTTCTAGAGTTTTTGTAACTTTGTCTTTTGGTTCTTCTATTACTGGCTCTAAGTTGACTTAGGTCCTTTTAAGCTACTTAGCAACTTGCAATTTGTCACCACTTCTTAAGATCACAGTTTCTTCTTAAGCTTATGGTGAAGGCTCTTGTTATTTCTCAACTAAGACTTTTTCAAGTTGTTCTATTTGTTTTTTGATGCTTGTCGACCTAGCATCACTACTCTATACATACTTATCAACAAATCTTCTAGTTTTAAATTCTCCCTCTCTAAGGAGGAGCTTGAAATCTAAAGGAATACTCATATTTCTTGGTTAAGTCACATAAAAATAATCACCCAGATAAGAAAAACATTCCTACCCCACTCTTCATGGTCATGATATGGCATATGTTGAAGTCCCCATTGATTCATAAAATTGTTAAAGAGGCTTTGATAATATTGCCCCATATATCCTCCTAGCTTAATGAAATTTGACATCATAGAAGACTATGCTAACATAGGATAAGAGTCTAACCTTTTACTCAAGGCATCTACTATGGTTGCTAAAGTTGTGGTAGCTTTTACATCTATAATAAAAGGCTTCTTCCTACTAGGTCTAACACCTTCCTAGTCATAACTATTCATAGCCAAACTCTTAAACAAAACATAAGCTTCATTAAGCATATTTTTAATTTAAAGTTCCACATATAGATGCATTAACAAACTATTTAGTGGTAAAATTTAATCCATCATAAAAATTTTATACCTATATCCAAAGTGGAAGAGCATAATTAGGACACTTCCTAAGCAATTCCTTAAACACTCCTAGGCATCACATATAGTTTCCTCTTCAAACTGAGAGAATGATAATATTGCTACGAAGTTTAGCTATACTAGCTAAACAAAAATATTTTTTTAAAAACTTATGTATTAGTACCTCCCGTAATGTAATTGAATCTTTTTGAAGTTACGCTAATGATTGTCTTACTTTTCCTTGCAAAGAAAAAGAAAATAATCTTAACCTTACCGCATCATCTATAGCTCACTCAATTCTAAAGGTAACACATACCTCAAAAAAATTTCACAATATGCACATATGGATTTTCTTTTAGAGAACCTTCAAATATTAATTGTTGTTAAACCATCTAGATAATTATAGGCTAGATCATAAATTCATTCATTGTGATGGCTGGTCTTGTAATGTTGCAGTTGGCTCTACTAACTAACTGTTTAATGTAATCAAACATAGTCTTTGGTGCTTCACCATTATTGGCCATCACTCTAGTCTCCTCAAACATAAACAAGAAAAATTAAATTAGACTTGGATTAACTTAAGAAAAAGAAATAGACAAATAATAGAATAATAAAGGAATGAACTTTCCTAATCAACAATCCTTGACAATAGTGCCAAAAACTTGATCCATGCGTACCATGCTGCTTAGGCAAATGCATCTTGCAAGTAATGGTGCAATGGTTTAGAGGACTCTACTAAAGTCTAGGCTGTTGATCCTCTGAAGATTGAATACTTACTCACTCATACTATACTCTCTATTGAAAATTAAATAGCAATAGTGGTGATGAATTAAAGGATTGAATGGAAATTGTGAAACAAGAACTAATTAATAGCTAACAACTATAAATGCAACTAACTAACAAAAACCTAATTAACCATAACAAGTGATATCTAGACTTTAATCACCAAGAGATTAAAATGCAATAGCCTAAGGTTTGTAATGTATTGCTTATTCTTATTAACTAGAGAAATTCGATCACTAGATTAATAAGAAATCACTTCTCTATTAATCTAATCCTAATTATCTATGCTACTTGAATCACTTTTGGAATAGAACTCATTAGAACAGCATTAAAAACATGAATTCCGTAATAAACAATATAGCAATAACAATTCCAAAAGAAATCTATAACTTATCCCTAAGCTTATAGCAAATCTTTTTAATTACGATAGATCTATTTATGTATTATCCTTGTGACCTCAATACATAAAATCTAGTAATTAAGTTGAAACCCTAGAAATAACAACTTAATTAATACAAAACATACAATTAAATTAATAAGAACAAGAGAATTTCATTAGAATAATGCAAATAAAGCATGCTACATGTTACCTCAAGGTTACAAGTCTAGATATCAATGATTCTACACTATAGACATGCTAAAAACATGACCTTTCATGATAAAAATGACTAAAAACTTAAAGAACACTTCCACTTTATGTCCTATGAGATCTCTCCCCTCTTTATACATGTGTCAAACATCTATTTATATTGTTTAGACAAAATAATCTTCAAAATGGCAAGTGTTTCAAAAACCGTAGCAAGTGCACAATAAGAACACAACTATAAAGGCTAGGCATGGAGTACTCCTTGTAATAATTTTTTGAGAAATTGACTTAAATTAACTAATAGAGGGATCATAGCCATAGATTATAGTTGTGGAGTTGGACCATGATCTTATACTTATCAAAAAAATCTTCAAACTTTAATTGAAAAATGAGGAGATGAGCTTCACAACCATAGAGATCTACCATAGTCTTCCTCTTTGCTTAATTAATGGACAAATCCTCTCAAACACTTGCCATTCTTAAGTTATACTTCAAAATAGGCAAAATTTTCTTCAAAAATCACCTAAATTCTCTTCTTTTCACCTTATTGCTCCATTTGAGTCTTGAAATCTAAATTAAGAAATGATTTAAATTAATAGCAAATTCATCAAATTAACTCAAAATACTTAGGAAAATAACAGTAGAGATGAGTGTAAAATTACCCTCATCAACCACCTTGGTCTTGCAACACTATACACTACTCTAATACACAACACTTCAAAATTTCATGAACACAAAACATATACTCTTGATTATAACCTTAAGCTATGATACCAGGTTTATATGGTGTGCCTAAGGAGCTAAGTTATCACTTGAGGCTCACTACAAAAATAATGGGTCCTTCATTATAGTGGAGAAATGACTAGGGAACAAAAGAAATGGTAGTAGTACATTGAACAACCCTTTAGATATGACTCATCAGAGGGCTTAACACAACTTAACTTGAAGCTTGATGTGACCCATAAGCTCAAGCCAAGGTTTACACGCAATTACCCATTGCTACTATATGGTTAGATAAGAGTAGAGGTAAAAACTTAAAGTAAACTCACATGCTAGAAAATACTTAATATTCTTGATGACACTTAACAACAGAACTTTGCTTATTTCTTTGGATGATAACTTCAGCTACATTAGAATGATGCTATTTATAGTAAGCCTTATTAGGACAATAAGGGAAAGGAATGTACAATAAGGGATAATTTACAAATGAACTATCCTAGTATATGCTTAAAAGGGTAAAAAGAACAAACAAACAAAAGGGGTAATAGTACAAAATTTCATAAAGGTAAGACATGTAGCATGGAATCTATGGGTATTCTATTCTAGCACAAATGTAGCATGGTAGAATAATGGACTAAGATTATCTTAGTTAGAGTGAGTCTAGCAAATGTTGGACAAGTTAGACAAATTGACCACTAGTTGGAGTTAGGTTGAAGTTTACCTCTAGGACTATGGTTAAGCTTAGACAATCCTCAATAGGTTAAGCTTTAGGAGGTCAATGTTCAAGGACTTAAAGCTTGTCAGTCTAAAGGTTGGTTGTCAAGTCAATAGCTAGTGGGTCAACTAGCGGATAGAAAGCTTAGATATCAACAATATGATCACTAGCATCTCATATCAAAATGTAAACGGATTGAGCAGGGAAGGAATTTAGTGAAGAACTAACTTGGTAATGAGAATCATCCTTTGCCAGCTAAAGGGATAGAACACATTAATCTAAGCTTTATAGGCCTCAAAGTCTAACTTAAGTGACGGGTCAAAAGGTCAGTGATCCTGGTGGGAAGGTTTATGCTTCATTAGCAACATTAACTGATACGGATTTGTAGATGAACACATGAACCCAATATCACTCATAACCAAGGGATGAGTCTAGGCTGCAAGATGGCTTGAAAAGTGAATGGTATTCGAAGGTTGAGTAGGGGTTCCTATGCACCAACATTGAATATGATGCACCAACACCTCACACAAACTCAAGATGCACTTGATATGACACATAAGTATAGTCGAAGGTTACTCGCTACTAGTCCATGCTCAAAGGGCTAGATAAGAGTAGCTCAAGAGTAAGTGGTAAAAAACTTAGCTTAAGAGAGTATGCTTGAAAATTTTTAATCTAATGATTGCTGTTGCAGTTGTTATAATATACAAGTATTTATATGACTCAATTAGGATAATTCCTAAGTAGGAGTAAATTAAAAAAAAAAAAAAAGATTCCTACTAGTAAAGGAAAAAGAGAATAATTCACAGAGGTTTCAACGTAATCGTGCAAAAAAAATATTCATTGGTAGTAAGGACAGTACGAATGTTAGAAAAGGACAGCACGTGCATGATTTGCTCATTTTGTAGTCCAAATGACACTATAAGCCAAGGAAGGATAGGTCTTGATCAAGTTCGGTCGACGTTGGCAATTCAGTAGCTTGGATTGTTAAGATTGGACAAGGGTTAGCTTAAGGGCAATATACTTTCAAGTTGGCTTCAAGTGGTTAGCTCCCAATAGCTATTAGCCCAATTTCAATAGTGGTCAGGTTAATTACTACTAGTCCATACTCAAAGGGCTAGATAAGAGCAGCTCGAGAGTAAACAATACAAAACTTAGCTTAAGAGAGTATGCTTGAAAAGTTTTAATCTCATGATTTCTATTACATTTATTACAATGTATAAGTATTTATATGACTCAATTAAGGTAATTCCTAAGTAAGAGTAAATTATAAAAAGATTCCTACTAATAAAGGAAAAGGAGAATAATTTACAGGGGTTTCAATGTAATTGTACAAAAAGAATATCCATTGGCAGTAAGGACAGTACGAATGTTAGAAAAGGACAGCACGCACATGATTTGCTCATTCTGTGGTCCTAATGACACTATAAGCCAAGGAAGGGTAAGTCTTAATCAAGTCTGGTTGATGTCAACAGTTCAGCAACTCGGATTGTTAAGACTGGACAAGGGTTAGCTTAAGGGCAACTTACTTTCGAGTCGGCTTCAAGTGGTTGGCTCCCAACAGCTGTTAGCCCGGTTTCAATAGTGGTTAGGTTGACAGTATTCTGATTCAATGCTAAGAATGTTACGTAATGGAGAGGTCACGTCAGCTAGCTAGCCTAGCAGCTTCTTAGATGATGTAGAGAGAGAAGTAGCTTGGCAAGTTAGACTAAAGAATGCATTACTCTCTGGCGCTCAGCTCACCTTGGATAGCTCGGTGAGCTAATTGTACAATCCCACAAGTTCAAGAGCGCATGATAGGTCTGTGATCCCTATCATCCCCTCCAAGCTATTTGAGATTTAGAATCAAATCTGACTTAGCCCTGGATTGCTCATCTTCAGGGATATACGGTTGGAGATCGGCAATGTTGAAGGAGTCTAAGACTCCATATTCCTTAGGCAGTTCAATCATGTAAGCATTAAGATTAATCTTTTCAAGCACTTTGAAAGGTCCATTAGCCTTAGGAGATAACTTAGTCCTCCTTAAATTTAGGAATTGCTCTTTGCTAAGGTAGATCCAAACCAGATCTCCTAGTTGAAACTCTCTCTTCTTCTACTCTTGGCCTCACTTCTTAAGCTTAGCAGTAGCTTGCTTAATTGCTCTACCACCTTTTGGTACATGGCTTTGATGGCCTTAACCCCCTTTGCAGCTGGTAGGTCATCATTTGGCCTCGATAGGGGTACTTGATCCATTGGGAGCTCGAGGTTAAACCAATAAGCAACCTCATAAGGAGACATGTTCATCACACTATGAGCAGTCCTGTTGTAGGAAAATTCAATGATTGATAAGCACAAATCCCAATCACCCATGTTCCATTCAACAACAACCCGTAATAAAGTTCCTTCTATTCTATTGACAATCTCAGTCAGCCCATCAATTTGCAAATGGCAGGATGTGCTATACAATAGCTTAGTTCCCATTCACCTCCATAATATCCTCTAAAAATGGCTCGTTAACTTCGAGTCCTAGTTGAAAACAATGGTTTTAGGTATTCCATGAAGCTTGATTACTTCCTGCAAGAAAAGAAAAGAGATAGCCGAAGCGTCATTAGTTTTGGAACATGGCATGAAATGTGCCATCTTGTGAAATCAATCTACAACCACCATGATGAAGCCATTCCCTCGAGGTGTTCACAGTAATCCTAACATGAAGCCTATACTCAGCTCCGTCCATGGTTCTGTTGAGATTAGCAAGGGTAGATAATGTCCTTGCTCAGATTAGCTCAGCTCTTTACTTTTCGACAGGTTGCACACTTTTCCAACATCTCTCATCATCCTCAGCCAAAAGAATCTTGAGGACAGCACCTCATGGGTTTGGTGCTGGCCAAAATGTCTTATCAATACTCCTTCATATGCCTCACATACTAGCAATTCTCTGATGGAATAGGTCGGGATACATAACCTTCGCTTCTAAAATAAGTATCCGTCCTCCTTGTAATAGTTGTCTAGTATCCATCCTTCTTCGCACTTAGCATAGATGGGACCAAAGTGTGAATCCTTAGTATATAAATTCTTTATTGTGGACAAACCAAGCAACCTAGTCTGTAGTTCAATCAAGAGGAAATGTTATCTCGATAGGGCATCGGCCCTATGTTGCTCTTCCCATTTTTGTATTTCACAACATAAGAAAATCCTTCCATGAACTTGATCTACTTGGCTTGTCTCCATGATAACTTGGGTTAGCTCTTTAGATACCTTAAAGATTCATGATCGGTATAGATCACAAACTCCTTAGGTAGCAAATAATGCTACCATACCATTAGGGCTCAGATTAAGGAGTAAAACTTCTTTTCATAGACAAAATAGTTGAGTATAGCTCCTCGTAGTTTCTCGCTAAAGTAAGTAATAGGTCAACCTTCTTGCATCAACATTGTAAGGACACTATAGGGTAGCTGGTAGTATTGCTTAAAATTTCCATATCACGTGTACACCCATGATAAGAAAATCGCCTTGTAAGTTAGAGATTACAAGACTCTAAACAGTTAATTGCTAGGGTCTTCAATTTTAGTTCATTAACTCATTGTATAATAAAAATAGCTATGGATATCCATTATTCCACAATTCCTTAGAACCATAGAGAATCGATATCCCCTACTAAAATAGTAAAATAAGATAGACAATTCTAGAAAATTCTAAACTTACTAAAGATACTAAACTTAATTGATATATTTTTTGTTTCCCAAAGCATTCTATATTAACTACACAAGCTCTTCATTATACCGATTCAATGGTAACACTCCACATTCGATTCCTATCCCTATCCTAACTATCGATCAACCAGCAAGGAAAAAAACTATTAGGGTGTAAGCTTATGCTTAATAAGATAAATCCCCTCGTCAATACCACATGACAAAAATTTATTTAATGCACAAATATATGAATACATAATCAATCAATATGCTAAACAATACATGCAGTAGCTTAGGAACTGCACGCAACTCAAAATTATGCCCTCTTATAGTCGAGGTTAGAGATAATTAACCGATACAAACTAAAATCCAAGTCCTAGCACTTGGGTTTTATATCAATCGCACTATTGTACTTAAGTCAAAATGAAGCCATATATGTATATATAGAATGTATATAATATACTTTTCGTTCCAAGCAACAAATTATATCAAAATCCTAAGTCCAGCGGTGTAGTGGCCTCTGCAATCCATAAACACATGCCCTAAGTAGACGCCATAAGACATGACCTCTCACCAACGGTTGGCGTCCCTCGGCGCTTAGTAAGCCCATCGGCTTAGGATAATGACTCAATAAAATGATGGCGTAGTTAGTGTCCAGTCCTGTAGGAGGCCTTCCTCCTATGAGTTCCTTCCCATCTTCTGTGTAAAGTGGCAATCAGTATAGTATGATGCAATGATGAGAAATGCATGATTCATTAAATTTCTTAATTATATAAGTGCTTAATCTGATGTTTATGGTGATCAGACAATTTCATTCTATACCACTACACATATATTTCATCAAAAACAATTTCCATTATTATCTGATTAACAAGCCATAGCATTCAGTCAAAATATCACACACATGCATTTCCCTTATCCCACAAGCATCTAAGTTCCTTATATGAATTTAAGGGCATCTACTTTATAAACAAAATCAAGTAAGGAGTCATCAGGAATTCACTCACTCGGCCATAACAGATCAATCGTAGTAATCCGAGGCAAGTCAACTCCATTAGCAGGGTCCCCTAGACATCGCAAATATGATACTAAAAGGACTTGAAATAGAATATAGAAAGTTAAGCTAAAACCCTGTAAGTTGCACTTTTAATTAGGTTTCGCATTTTTCTCGGTTTTACTTAAAAGTTCAATTGTATATAACTTTCTCATTTTAAATCCAATTTTTATGATCTCATAGTCAATCTTCATCTTTTTTTAGTGTACTTAAATGTGGTGAGGTTAAATTTTCAAGATGAGGCACATAAATCTACCTATAGGTCAAAACAGTAGCGATCCTCAAGATTTGGAGCACTTTTGGGCTTTTTGACATCTTGGGAAAATCTTTTGGGCTTGGGCTTAAGATCTTATTCTAAGCTTAAAATACTCTTTAAGATCAGATCTCTAACTTTGATTTACACTTTAAGGCTAACAACAACTTCTTGGGCTTTTATGTGGACTTAAGGTGTCAAATGGGCTTGTTTTTTATCCAAACCAAAGATAGGCACTTTGTTGGGCTTAGGGAGTGTTTTGCGGGCTTCTTAAAAGTCTCAAAACAACTTTTACTATTGGGATAAGTTGCTGGTCAGAAAATTGATGAGGGTACAACTTAAAGTTTGAGAACCATTTTGGAAGTTTTAAGCTCGGTTTTGAGTTTTAGGCTTTATATACTTATTATACTTGTCTTGGTTGATCTTTTTACTTTGTTTACTTGCTTTTATCACATTTTTAAGTGTCTTTCAACATAGCTCCAGATCTGGTCATGGTGAATCCAAGGGGTTCTCACTTGGTTTTTCAACTTGTTTTATCATTTCCTTAAATTTAGGGATTAGATCATAAGCTTATGCTACTCATATTCTAACTCAGACTTAACTTCTCTTCCATGAGGCGACTATTTAGCTTATACACTATATGAAAATAATAAATCTCATACTTATCATAACTTCTATGCCATATTTCACATCTAACAAAGTTGGTTTCCTCATAAAAATTTTATGTAATGGATTTTCCTTTACTTAAGGTTAATTTTGAGCATGTTCAACTTAATAGAAGTGAAAATAACTCTTGAATAGCTTTCTTACGTCCAGCATGCATATTCTGTTCTTGTAAGACAACCGTCTCCAAATCCATATTTCATACACTCTTATCTAATCTTGCTGAGTAGCTCAAGATTAGTGATGGGTGGACCTTGACATCAACTTATGCATCATATCAAATCTGGTGTCAAGTCGTATTGTGTTCATTAGTGAGTCGCATCCTCCGAGCAGCTTCAACTCAGCCACTCTTGTTCGGTTATGGACCATTTCCCTCTAATTTTCTTTGATATCTCGAATGACCCATTTTAGTTTAAATCCACCTTGGTAAGTCCTAGTAATAATTGAGCTCTTAGGCACATCACTAGATCACTTAAATAAGGAAACAACTTACTTGTCCTTAAAAGCGTAAACAAGGTGGTTGTGCAACTAAGTATCCTCTTAGCTCCTTATTTTTCTTTCTTCTTTTGTAAGCTCCTTTTGAAACCAAAGTCTTGAACTTTAAAGTGAGGTAATGTGGATATTCTAAAGTTCCTAAAAATGGTTTTTGAAGTTGAAAAATAAAGGGTAATAAGGTGAAGCTTTGAGCCGTAAGTAAGGGTGAAATAGGTAAAGGCGAAGTTGATTTTGTGGGATTAGACTTCTTCTTTTGTTTTTGTGTTTAAGTGAGAGAAAAGAAAGTGAAAATGAAAGTGAAATGAGGGAGTGAGTGGCTAGTTTTGAATGGGAGGAAAGCATGTTCAAGAAGCTTCAATTTGGTTGTCTATTAGCATGCACAAATGGCAACTTTTGATAAGACTAGATGATGTAAGCATTAAGAGGTGAATAATAAATGTATAAGACAATTGAGTGATTGAAAGTTGATGAGGCATGGCCTCTCTTAGGCTCTCTTCCCAACTAGCCATGTCCTTTTTGGGCATTGAGTTGTCTTATCACTTAATTTAAAGTTAAACACATAAAATAATGTGATAACTTGTTCATATGTAGTATAAGTCATGATGACATAAGGAAAATGTCTTATCACTAGCTTTTGATAAGTTATCAATTGATAAATAATTCCAACTCCCAATTGATAATTTATCTAAGGTGATTGATTGGTTCACTTATTCACTTATATAAGGCTTAAGTATGAAGATAAGGAAATTGTCTTATAGGAAATTCTTTTAGAGTTTGCTACTTAAATTGTTTTGTAAATTATGATTTAATTCTTATAAATTTATGAAATTTTCTAGAGTTGAATAAAATTATTCAAATTAAATTATCAATTAATTGCTTAAGGTTACAAGTCCTTAATTGTTTTAGGGTTTAGGGTTATGGGTGACTTTAGAAGCCATAGTTTTCGTATTCAAGTTTTATCAATAATAGACTTTCGAATTGGAAAGTTAAATTCATTTTTAAATGTAAACTTGAATTCTTAGTTTAGTTTATCCTTGGGAATGTTCGAAAAGTACTCTCGGTTGATTTAGAAGCCCAATAAAAAGTATGGTTTACACCAACTCTCAATTGATAAGTTATTTAAGATGAGTGGTTAGCTCACTTATCCATATGTAATATGGCTTATAAATAAAGATATGGGAATTGTCTTATAGGTAATTCTTTTAGGGTTTGGTTCCCAAATTAATTAGTGGGTTATGATTTGCTTCTTAAGAAATTTTAGAACTTTCTAGAGTTGAATAAAATTTGTTCAAATTATATCTTTAATTATTTATTTAGGTTTATAAGTCCTTGATTATCCCAAGGTTTAGGGTTCAAGCGAGTTTAAGTATGTTTTAGGGTTTTTCATCAATTTGGGAGTGATTGACTTACACTTAAGAGCTTAAGGTTCGATTAGCTTAATTATTTAAGATCATTACTTTATTATCCAACATATATATATGTATATATATATTATGATAGATTAAGAAAGCGAAGGAAATTGCTTAGTAATATATATATATATATATATATATATACATATTGTAGGGCTACTTAGGTACACAAGTAAAATTAATTTTGTAAATTTATTAATTTGTTCTTTTAACTAGCTTAGTTTTGTTGTTTATTATTACTTGGAATCATCCTTAATTTGTTCGTTATCAGTTTTATATGATTTTGCAAAATTAATGATAATTTTATTGATTTATGGCTTTTCAAGCATTAGGATAATTCTATAGAGTTTTAAAAATTTTTACAATTTGATATTTACGATTTCTATTAAGTTTAAGTTTACATTTTTAAAATTGCATGTATGTAGGGATTAGGGTTTTCGTACATGATTAGGGTTTTCGAATTGAATAATAGGGTCTTTCATATTCGTTTTAAGTTTCAAGTTTAAAATTTTAATCAATCTTCACTGTATGTGATTTTATCAACTTAGTGAAATATCTAAGATACTTGAGTTCGACACCATATCTAAAAGGTTAAATTTGTGGAGTCTACAAACATGGTACCTATGCCTAGTCCAAATGCATCATACTCTACCTTAAAAACTTTGTCAAAAGTCAATAGAGCTAAGATAGGGGTTGTAGTCAACCTCTTCTTTACTCCTTCTCTCCCCATCTGAATTCAACACTCTTCTTTAACAGTTCACTAAGTTGGGCACGATCATACTAAAATTTTATGCAAATTTGTGATAAAATGATGCTAAGCCGTAGAAGCTCCTCACGTTGGTAGAACAAGTCAGCACAAGCTATTCTAAGATTTCTCTTATCTTCTCACCATCGAATCAAATTCCATCTGCACTCACAACAAACCCCAAAAAGATCACATCGAGTCAACAAAAGTTGCATTTCTTTAGATTGGTGTAGAGCTGTTCAGTTTAGAGTTTTGCAAAGACATTTTGGAGATGCTCCTAGTAAGCCTCCAGGTTAGGGCTATTCGCTGGAATATCATCAAAATAAACCATGACAAACTCCCCTATTAATTCTCAAAGCATATGATTCATCAGGTGAATAAATGTGCTCAACGAATTGGACAATCCAAATGACATTACAAGCCATTCATACAAACTATGTCGCATCTTGAATGTGATCTTCCATTCATCACCTTCGCGTATTCGAATCTGATAGTATCCAGATTTGAGGTTGATCTTAGAGAACATTCTTGCTCCATTCAACTCTTCTAACATATCATCAAGCATTGGTATGGAATACTTGTACTTGATGGTAATGTAGTTGATTACTCGGCTATCTGTATACATTCTCCATGACCTATCTTTCTTTAGCACCAACAAAGTTGGTACAGCATAGGGGCTGAGGGATTCTCACACAAACCTTTCTTCAACAACTCGTCTACCTGTCTTTGCAGCTTGGTAGCCAATTCAAGATTCAACCTATAGGCAGGCTTGTTTAGTAGTACAACTCCTGGCTATAGGTCAATTGCATGCTCAATGCCTCAAATTGGGGATAGACTTTCGGTAGCTCTTCTAGAAATAGGTCGGCAAACTCCTCTAGCAAGGCTTTTACCTCGGTAGGCAGCTCCTTCTCCTCGGGTCTCATCTCCAAAATTCTTCGAACCACTAGATAAGTTGATCCTTCAAACTCCATCTCTCTTTTCATCTTGGCTAGGGTTATTACTAAAGCCTCTTTCTTCAAGATTCGACTCAGTTGGGACTATATAACCTTTACTTGCTCGATAGTCATAGGACTTAATTTCATCCTCCTGCTTTCATTCTCCACAAAACATGTATTCCTTCTTTCATCATACATAACTACTCGATCAAACATCCACAGTCACCCAAGTAGAATATGGGATGCATTCATGGGCAGCACATCACCAAGTACTTAATCTCAATAATTTCTAATGCAGATTGGTATGGACACCTATAGGGCTCCTTTATCACTAAGCCAATGCAACTTATAAGGCTTTAGGTAAGGCTTGGTCAGTAATTTTAATTGCTGGACCATAAATGCAAAGGCAGCATTGGTGCAGCTTCTACTATCAATGATCAGCACACACAAGGACTCATTCACCTTACATCGAATATGGAAGAGGTTTTCCCTTTGTTTGTCTTTAGGCACAAAACTGACACTTATCATTCTTCTCAACACAAAAGTGGCCGCATAAAGTTACCTTCCTCACTGTAGATAGTTTCCTCCTTGGATAGTTCGATTTGTATGTCCTCTTTCGGTTCCTCTATTTCCTCATTAGTATTGTTGACTTCAACAATCGGCACGCCTCAAATCACCATAGTTCTTCTATTCAAACACTAAGTAATCATGTGTCCAAAACCTTGGCATTTGAAACACTTGATCTCACCCGTCTTCCTCGTTGAACTTTACCTTTCTCAAACATCCTCGGGGGTTCCTTCTCCTTTACTCGGCTAGTCTGAGCAAGTCAGATCTTGGCAACCTTACTTCGTTCCATTCGTACAAGTATGCTTGGAATAAATTGGCTACTACTAGGTTGGCTAATAGGTGGTCGAAACCTTCCTATTCAACGCCTTTCTATCCTTTAGGTGGTTCAAATTACATCATTAAGCATTCCAATAACTAGGGTTTCCAAGACATCACCAATCTCATACTTTAGTCTACTGATGAACCAAGAAACAATTCAATCCTCTGGCTCTACGAATTCACATCGGATCATTAACATTTGGAATTCCTTAATATAAGTATCTATGCTTGACCCTCCTTACCTCAATTCCTGCAACCGTTTGAAGGTATCCTACAAATAATAGCTCAACACAAATCTTATCCTCATAATCCTCTTTATTTCATCCCAACTCCTAACTCTCATTCTCCTTCCCTTCTTCAAGTGGCCGGTAAGTTCTTCTACTATAGGGCGGCATAACTAGTGAACTCCAATACAACAAGCCTAACCTTTAAATTGTTGAGTACGCCGTGGCATTCAAATTTCTTTTCAATCCCTTCTACCTAATTTAGGTAATCCTCAACATCACCACTTCTAAAAAAACTTGGAATACGCATCTTCAACCCTCCAACTCTAGGGGTTCATACATTTCTTTCTTTAGGCTCGTAGTACACCTGTACTTCATCATCTCCTTCCTCTTCCTCAATTTCTTTAAGTGCTAGCCTTCGTCTAACATCCTTACCCATTCCTTTAGCTCGGGGTAGTTAAGCTGGGCCATTAACTTGGCTAAACTGACCATTGCCTCACTCTTGCTACTCACACCATCTAATGGGGCTATCTTTAGCTCGTTGTCTATCCTTTTGGATAATAGTCACTAAACTAGCTATTAAGTTGATTAGTCTATCTAAGTGGTCACCGATTGATTGAGGTATGAAGCTTCCTTCTTGCCCTTGGTCATGTCGAGTACCACTTTCTTGGTTTCCTAGAGTTCCCTAAACACTTGAATCTAACATTATTGGTTTAACTCACAAAATTGATGTTTTAAAAATACTAGTCAAAGTTCTTTTCGCAAATGATGACAGTAGAACAATAACTACCACTCCTACTACTATGATAACTATATATAGTGAGTAAACAAACAACTACGCTCCATATTGTGTATAGGAAATAGGGCAAAATAGAGCATAAAGTTTTCACTCAACACTTCTCAACTACCAAACTTCAATGTTAACAATAGAACTTCTATCACACGAGAATAGTAATAAACCACCCCAAGAACACAGTAGTCGAATCTAGCTTCAAATGTAGCCAAGCTCTGATACTAGAATTATATGGACTCATGGATGAACACAAGAACCCAATATCACGCATAACCAAGGGATGAGTCTAGGCCATGAGATGGCTCGAAAAGTAAAAGATATTTGAAGGTTAAGCAGAGGTTCCCATGCACTAACATTGGATATGACATACCGATGCCTCATACAAGCTTAGGATGCACTTGATATGATGCATAAGTGTGGTTGAAGGTTACCACCACTAGTCTACGGTCAAAGAGCTAGATAAGAGTAGCTCAAGAATAAGTAGCAAAACACTCAACTTGAGAGAGTATGTCTAAAAAGTTTTAATCTCATGATTACTGTTGCGGCTACTACAATGTACAAGTATTTAAATGACTTGATTAGGGTAATTCCTAAGTGGGAGTAAATTACAAAAAGATTCCTACTAGTAAAGGAAAAAGAGAATAATTTGCATGGGTTTTAATGTAATCATGTAAAAAGAATATCTACTAGTAGTAAGGACAGTACAAATGTTAAAAAAGGATAACGCATTTATGATTTGCTCATTCTGTCCAATGACATTGCGAGCCGAGCAGGGGAAGGTCTTGATTAGGTCTAATCAACGTCAGCAATTCAGCAGCTCAGATTGTTGGGACTGAACAAGGGTTGGCTCAAGGGCAACTCACTTTTAAGTCGACTTCAAGTGGTTGACTCCTGATAACTGTCAACCCAGCTTTAGTAGTTGCCGGGTTGACAGTATTCTAATTCAATATTAGGAATGTTGCGTAATGGAGAGGTCGACTCAATATGTTGACTAGTCACCTTAGTAGCTTCTTCAATGATGTGAAGAGAGAATTAGCTTAGCAAGTTAGACTGAGGAATGCATTGCTCATCAGCACTTAATTCACCTTAGACAGCTTGGTGAGCCAACTATGCAATCCCATGAGCTTAAGACCATGTGATAGGTCCGTGATCCCTATCAAGCTTTCTTTGATTAATTTGTTAAGGAGGGCGAAACTATGATAGCTAAGTCGTTTGATGTCCCACTACCTATATGGGAAGAAGTTCAAGAGAGTTAACAAAAGAAAAGAGGGATGCCGATTTGCTGAGAGGGAAGAAAGAAGAACAAGCAAACTAGTGGAATTGAGAGCTTAATTAAAGAAGATAGGTGAAGAGTATACCACTTATAATGTTTCAAGTCTTCCATCCTAAAATTGAAGTTCAAATTAAGCTATTACGATTAACATTAATCTGGATTAACATAACTAATACGATTAAATTAATGTGCAGATGATCGAGAAGCACCCAATCATAGGACAATAAAGTATAATACCATTTAGTTTTATGAAGGAAATTATTCATTGTCTGTGATCACATTGTGTGAATTTGCATAGTAATGAAAAAATTAACTTGGTTCGTAGCCCAAATTCATGTTCTATAATAGTTTTTTCGAGTGATTTCTTCAACCTATATGAACTATTTCCTCCCAAGATGATAATGGGTAATGGGTAATGGAGTCTTGGTTAATGATCATAGTAGTGTGATTTTGCTAACCGTACGATCTATTTACATTAGGACTAATGTGTAATGTAAAAATAGTGTTTATATGAGGAAAGGACTTCTTTTTTATTTGTCTACGTTTAATTTAGGAATTCAGTAATATAAAATTACCTTTTATTTGTGTTATGTATGCAATTTAATGTCCTTAATATGTAGTAGGGTTAGCAATTTAATTCATGTAACATAGATTTGAGTTCGAGTCTACACTATAACTTGCTAAAATAGCAAGGTTCATGTTATTAGTCTTAGGGTTAGCAATCTAGTGTTTTTTAGTTTAAAGAGTTTTCTAGCATGATACCTAACCCGATTCTACCCATCTCTAACTTACGTGATTGGTTTTCTATATGGCTAGAGTCAAGTTTTGACTTGATTCATCCTTAATCTCATACCATTTTAATATTGTCGCAACCCAAGGGGAATCTTGGACATAGCAGAGCCATCTTATTTAGTCTTTCATAAAACACATATTGAATAGGGATTATGATTGATAAAAGTATACTTTAACAAAACTATGCATAATTATCCTAATCACATCACGAAAATATTTTTGTATTCTTACATAACTCTTACATGGTGCTAAATCCCCCATTAGGATTAATTACAATTTTATCATAGGCTTAAAAATAGAAACACTATTATGGATACTAGATTCTGATTTGAGATCAAGTCTACACTATAACTTGATATTTTTGAAAAACAAGAGAAGTCCCATTCTTTTCTTTTTCTTTTCTCCCATTTTCTTTTAATTTGCATTGTCATAATGTATATTAAGGACAATAGTTCTCCTGTCCTCCTAAGAAGTACATTACATTCAAACAAAAATCTCTTACACATTTTATAGATCGCATAAAACCCCCAAGTCTACCTCAAATAAAAGAACATATTATACAAAGAGAAATCTATTCCTTACCTCTACATTCAAAACAAATAGGATAAAAAAAAAAATAATGTAACTTCAATACAATGCATACAAAAGAAAGTGGACATTGTTCTTTGTTGGCTTCAATTCTATTTAGAAGACAATGTATATAAATTTCTAAAGTTTAGGAAAATTTTAGGCTTAACCCTCTTCAATGCTACAAAGTAACCAATAGTTTTTATTTCTTTTTCAAAAATATTCGATCGGTTTGGTTTGGTTTCATTTTTAAACTTAATTGCAAACTGATTGCATTAGACCAAACCAATTATAAGAAAAAAAGATTTTTCTATTTGGTTTGGTTCGTAGTTTAGCTCATAATGTGCTTAGGAGATGAAATTCACTAGGTCTTACCATGAGACAAGAATAGGTCCTTCAATCTATTGAAGGAAGCCTAATAGTTTAAAGGATTGCTAACCCTACTACAAAATCAGCTAGTTATTTTGAAAAAAAAAAAAAAATGTGTCCTATCCTAATGTGTTCTTGGGGTAATGGAATGCCCTAGACTCAAACGTTAATAAGTTATTCACAATAATAGAAACTAATAATTTGACCTGGTATCTATAGTGCTTGGTTACTAGGCATCTTGGTCATGGTAGTACCATCGTATACCATGAGAAAACTCGAGATTAATCACCACTATTAATCATGAACCTTTGTCACAATATACAAGACTTCCACTACAACCTTTACCTCCACTGGGGACTAATATTAAGTAATAATAGTATATCAATATAATATAAGCAATTCATTGATTAAACTCAATTACTAGGTTTAGGGATCTTCATCCCTCTAACAAGTCTATAAAACATACCATGGAAATACCCATAGATATTATGGTAGTCTTGTATGCTACTGAACTATTTAAATGACATAAACAAATATGTACAAGTTTATATAGTAATTAAGGGACAATTGTGATTGCCCCTCACTATAATTACTTAATATTAGTTCCTATTATTAATTTTCTACTCTAAAGGACTATGTACACTACTCTAACAAGCACAATCCACATATAATATCCCATACTCGACTCAAAAGATTGCTCGGACTTAGAAATCACCTCCTTATATACCATAAACATGATAAACAACTCAACTCAATCTCAACTATTCAATAACAACATCTCTACACTAAGCAACCTAACTCCCTTCACTTTTAACTTAGGTCACAAGAGGAAACTAAGGTCAAGATGACAAAAGATTGCTTAAAAGTTATTTTGATATCGTAGTCTTCACTGGACTTTATTAAATTCTTTCGCTTTAGGTCCTTGATCAATGCTTTTGGTTAGATATACTCAAAAACTTGATAAAAGTCTTCAAAACTTCATCAAATGCCTCTGAAGTCTTTAAAAATGAAAATTAAACAAATAAAGCAATAATTTACTATTCTAGAATATATATGCTAATTACGTATTATCGGTTAGCCTAGGTATTATGATTAAGGAAGGTAGCAGTAGGTTAGTGTTTGCACTACCTAGGCTAGTTATGTGGCCATCACCAGTACTAGCTCAACTTCCAATGTTGGTACCAGCTTAATGTACCCACTACTTTAGACCACATGATATTCTTGAGTGTAGATAGTACAAGCTATGGTTGAAGTAGGTAATTTATAATATAAGCTATAGTACCTAAGTCATAAAGAGTTTTAAAAGTACACTTTAACTATTTTTTTTTTTTTTGTTGTTATTCAGTTAAAATGGCATTACCATCATTAGGGAAGGTATTAAGACAAACTTTTATTTATTTCCAAATTTAGAATAACTTTTAGGTTGTTTAATTAATGGTTTTCTTTAAACAAGTTAGTTTTATTTAATATTTATTCTATAGTTGAAGCTATTCAATTCTCATTACTTAATTGTTATGTATTAACTTCTCATTTAATTCTTTGCTAAACTATTATTGGTCAACAAAATTTAATATGTTTATATGATCATGTAATTATTCTCTATAATATTTAACACTGTTCTTACTATATATTATTATGTCAAATGTTGACTTCTATCTTTACTATTTCTTAATCAATAATTCCTATATATTAAAGATTTGAGTTTATCCATTTTAAACCTTTTTTATTATTAACTATTATCTAAAAGAAGCCTTTAATTCATTCCATACCGAGCTCTTGATTCTTTCTCCTTCAATCTTATGGGAACAATCAAAATTCTTCATCGTGAGAAGTTTTGAGCAAGAACCCTTGTTTTGAAAGCATACATACATGAGAGGGATATGAGGGGAAGAGAATATGCTGACTTTGTTCCTTTTTCTCTTTATTAAAAAATGGTTTTTCAGGATTTTTTTGAAATGCCAAATACACCCTTAGCCCTTAACTCTTATTTATACGCTTTTTCTCATATAAATGTTTGAGTTTTACACCTACTAAACAATAAGAATGGTAATAAATTTCAAAAATCATAACTACTATTGAGAAACTATTGAGAGGTAATCTACATCTAGCTTATTGTCTAATAATATGATAATAAGAGTATAAATTTATTATAGAGCGTGATGAATATAATCATAACTTTTACCCTATTGCATCCAAATGTTTTACGTATTACCATTCAATTATGTTAAACTGAATGGTAAGATACAAAAACATTGAATCTATCTAGTTATAAATGTCCTTCTAAGTGGATGTTACATCCCAGCATAGCACAAGATATACCATCACATAGGAATACCTATTTACATTGAACAAAGATACTATTTATAATAAAAGAGTATTGCAATGAAATTTAGCTTTATGCCTAATTACACAAAAGTAAACAACCTCAAATAAAACTAAATTTAAAAGACAATAGTTTTTTTTTTTTTCAATCACATATGTATATAACCTTCTTAGGACTATAATCAAAATGCAACAAGACTTCTTTTCAAAAATAGCTAACTTCGTCTTACATGCTCTCAAAAGTCTTCCCCTAGCTGATGATAGTGCCTAATCAAATTTCTTCTTGACCTAAGGATACACAAGTATCCCCTTAACTCTCCGTAAGCTAAGTGAAAGTGGATAAAGCAAAACATAGCACTAGCAAAACATACATTTACAAACATCTTTACCATAAGACATTCAATGTCATTTTGAGAATTACCAATACAAGAGGTCTATGTAAGGAATACATGCTATATTTATGTACGTGACATGCATCGGTACCGATATAGTAGTTTAGCCGAGATCTCTTCTAATTAGTCAACATTCCCAAGCATCTAGATATAAAGTCAAAGAACCTAAGGCAACAAAGAGATGCCACACCCAGCCTAGCCGAAACCACATTAAGTGGCCAAAATTAATTAAGTAGTGCAAATTTTTCTGCTCAAAACCCAACCTAACAATATTCCAGTTTTCAAAAAACTTGACTCGTAGGTCTTTGTATGCCATCCTATGAAAAGCAACATGCAATAGAACAACCCAGTATCAAGCACAAATCTTAAGCTCCACATCAAGAACAACTCAATTAGCCTAGTTCCAACTTTGTGTCCAAATTTTATAGTTCAACCCCTTATATAAGGTTCACTTAAGTGAACACGTAGAAGGATAGTTTATTTTTTATGTTTTCTAAGCATTAAGACACCTCAGCAAATTATTCATAATGAAGAAACATTTCACTCAATCAATACACATTCAACACAATTGTAGTTTACTACACAACTTACTCTAAGTCAAGTAGATGTAAGTTTACTTGCTCAAAAACAAGAATATGCACTTACCAAGACTTGATAGTAGCTGTCACAACTTGAGGGGGTTAGTCGTGGTAGTCGTCGTATACCGTACAAAGGATTGCAGATTAAATTCCCTTACAATGGACGACCCTTTTATATGATACACAAGACTACAGCTACTACTAACTATCAAGAGTTCGCAAGCTTAAGCAATATCATTTTATAATAAATAATGAAATTATAAAAACATAACACATGGTCTATTTGTATAAAAGTTTACAAATACAAGGTCTAAAACATGTCTTAAGTTAAACCAGTATATCAATTACATATTCCGATCTATAAACTATCAGAAATATTCTCTTATCACATCCAGCTCCCACATTCACCCCGTATAGAATACTAACCTCGGGCATGCGACGACCTGACTTCACAAAAAGATCGGCCTGCAAGAGAAGACTACAAGGGTATAAGCTAACTAGCTTAGTGAGATAATTTCCCTCAACCTTACAGCAATCAAGTTATACAATAGTTAAGTTTATTCAAATGAATGCATGACAAACAGTATGCTAAACAAATACATGCAAGTGACTAGGTACTGCATGCAACTCAGATTTAATGCCCATCGAAGTCAGGGTTGAAGATACATCGGCACAGTCAGATCTGGGTATCATATTAGAACTTATTTCATAATGCAACTCCACGTTTCATATTCAAAATGTAATGGTATATCCATTATCAGTTTTATCAAAATGAGTTCTACATATGATTGTGAGTAGGTTCATGCAGCCCTCACTTACCCTAAACGAAGACCTCTGGACTCGACCCTTAACCAGATGGTTAGCGCCTCTAATGCCTAATCATCCTATAGGGCAGGGTAAGGTCATATCGCACGTGTATACCGTACAAAATCTATAACAATCAATAATCAATCCCCGTATGACCTCTCGCTACCCCCGTATGATATGACTACCAAAACTAGTTATGCAATGCATGATTATGCGTGATCCAAGTTAACTTTTTCTAGTCGAATAAAATTAGGTCTTATTTATTCAATGATCATTCCAAGTCACAAACAATCAATTCTTAGAGAATCTACTATGCAATAATCATTACATTATTGAAATTTAAAGTAAATTCACCATCAACAACAATTATCATACACAAGCATAACCCAACCCCATACACATTCATTTATCGATCATAACTTATATTCACTAACTATAAACACAAACAAGTATAGAATCATTAGGAAAAACTCACTCAGCTATGGTCAACTCAAGGTTCGTAGTAATCTGGTGGCAACTCAGGGTCTATATCAAAATCACCTAAGAATAATAAAAATTTGTAAGTTTGGGAAATTTAAAGCTAACTAGTATCATAATTTGTAAGGTCTACTTCACTTAGTTACGTGAAATTGTCTATTCGAGCTTTTTATCGAATCGCATGTAACTTTGTTCGTTTTAGCCCGGATCGTTATGAACTTACAGTCCATTTTGATCGTTTTCGAGCGTATTTTCTCGTAACAAGGTCCATTTTAAACGTTATGACTCGTAGTTTAAATTGTGATATAAAAATATCACAAAATTTACTATTTAAGTTTAAAAATTATAAAATATTAATTATCACTTTTTCTTAATATGTTTATAATGTAATAATTATTTAAACCATATAATTGATATTTTTATTATTTTAAGCATACTTTTCCTATTTTTGAGATTTTAGCCTTATTATTATTATTGCCATTATTATTTTTATTATTTCTTATTTTTCCCATTATTCATTATTTACAATTGATACACATACATACACACACATATATATAGACTTATAGTATATTTGATAAATTTTATAATTTTACTTTATTGAGAAATTCTTAATTTACGGTATTATATATATATATATATATATACACTCCTCACATAATTATGAATTTATTTCATTTAATGAATATTATTATATTATATATACTATATACTACTTACTTAATATTCGGTATATATATTTATATAATATTCGGTATAAAATATGTATACTATATATTATACATGTATTATATGATATATTCGGTATACCACAATATATACTCTATATTATATA